>CM032165.1:21400073-21539204 GCA_018901935.1 Pugionium cornutum | reverse complement strand
GCTTATAACTGAAGCATAACGCATGACATCACGCAGTTTGGGATAGATTGGATTACTTGGAGGCTATGTTGTAGCTCTTTCGGTCTTCAATTTTGTCACAATATAAAAAATTAAGCTAGGTTAAAGTGGGTGTTGGATTCATGTCATTTTAAACTTTAAATAAAAAAGTTACAGACGATTTAGTGCGGTCATGTTAAGTTTATCAACCAGTTAAAATGATAATTTTAAATTGCTAATTGGTGCTCCTTTAGTAATGGCTTATAAATGAAGCATAATGCATCGCATCACGCAATTTGTGAAACATTGGATTACTTGGAGGCTTTGTCCTTTTTCTTTCAATCCCAAATTTTAGTAAAATATAGGAAATTGAGCTAGAACACCGTGGGCGTTGGATTTGTGTCATTCTGAACTCTAAATCAAAAGTTACAGACAATTTAGTGTGTAGATGTCAACCTGATCGGCAGTTAAAATGATCATTCTAAAATGATCTCATTGGTGCTCCTTGAGTAAAGGCTCATAAATGAATCATAACGCATGATATCGTGCAGTTTGGGTTTAATTGGATTACTCGGAGGCTTTTTATTAGTTCTTTCAGCCTCAAATGTTGTAACAATATAGAAAATTGAGGTAGGTTAACGCGGCCACTGGACTCATGTCATTTTGAGCTCCAAATCAAAAATTAAAGAAAACTTAATACGGACATGTCAAGTTGATCAGCTAGTTAAAATGATCATTCTAAACTGATCATTGGTGCTCCTTTAGTAAAGGGTTATAAATGAAGCACAATGCATGGCATCAAGCAGTTTGAAATAGATTGGATTACTTGGAGGCCTTTTCGTAGCCTCAAATGTTGTCACAATATTGAAACTTTAGCTAGCTTAACGTGGGCGTTGGCCTCATGTCATTTTGAGCTATAAATCAAAAGCTAAACACGATTTAGTGTGGACATGTCAAGTTGATCAGCTAGTTAAAATGATCATTCTAAATTGATAATTGGTGCTCCTTGAGTAAAGGCTTATTGACGCATAATGCATGTCATCATGCAGTTTGGGATAGATTGGATTACTTGGAGGCCTTGTCATAACTATTTTGGTCTTAAATTTTTTCACAGCATAGAATATTGAGTTAGCTTAACATGGGTGTTTAATTCGTCTCATTTTGAATTCTAAATCAAAAGCTAAGGCCAATTTAGTGCAGACATGTCAAGTTGATCGCCTAGTTAAAATAATCATTCTAAATTGATCATTGGTGCTCCTTGAGTAAAGGCTTATATTTGAAGCATAATGCATGGCATCATACATTTTGGGATACAGTGGATTACTTGGAGGCTTTTTCGTAGATCTTCTAGTCTCAAATGTTGTTACTATATGGAAAATTGAGTTAGCTTAACGTGGCTTTGGACTCATGTTATTTTGAGCTCTAGATAAAAAGATAAAGACGATATAATGCATATATGTCTAGTTGATCATCTAGTTAAAATTATCATTCTAAATTAATCATTGGTGCTCCTAGAGCAAAGATTTATAAATGAAGCATAATGCATGAAATCACGGAGTTTGGGATAGATTGGATTACTTGGATGCTTTTTCGTACCTACTTTAGTGTCAAACTTTTTCACAAAATAGTAAATTGAGCTAGCTAAACATGGGAGTTTGATTCGTGTCATTCTTAACACTAAATCAAAAGTTACGCACGATTTAGTACGGACATATGAAGTTTATCAGATAGTTAAACATGTCAAGTTTATCGGATAGTTAAATGATCATTCGAAACTGATCATTGGTGCTCCTTGAGTAAAGGCTTTTAAATTAAGCATAATGCATGGCATGATGCATTTTCGGATACATTGGATTACTTGGAGGTTTTTTCTTAGCTTCTTAAGTCTCAAATGTTGTCACAATATGGAAAACTGAGCTAGCAAAACGTTGGTGTTGGAGTCATGTCATTTTGAGTTCTAAATCAAAAGGTAAAGATGATTTATTGCAGACTTGAAAGTTGATCAGCCGGTTAAAATGATCATTTTAAACTGACCATTGGGTGCTCTTTGAGCAATGCCTTATAAATGAAGAATAATGAATGGACTCACGCAGTTTGGGATACATTGGATTACTTGGAGGCTTTGTTGTAGCTCTTTCAGTTTAAGATATGGTCACAATATAGAAAATAGAGCTACCTTAATGTGGGCGTTGGATTCATGTCATTCTGAACTCTAAATCAATAGTTATGGACGATTTAGTGTGGACTTGTCAAGTTGATCGTCAAGTTAAAATAATCTTTCTAAACTGATCATCTTTGCTCCTTGAGTAAAGGCAATAATTGAAGCATTACGCGTTGCATCACTTAGTTTGGGATAGATTAGATTACTTGGAGGCTTATCGTAGCTATTTCCATCTTAAATTTTGTCAAAATATAGCAAATAGAGCTAGCTTAATATGGGCGTTGGAGTCGTGTCATTTTGAACTCTAAATCAAAAGTTACAGACAATTTATTGCACACATATCTAGTTAATCGTCTAGTTAAAATGATCATTCTAAACTTTTCATTGGTTCTCCTTTAGTAACAGCTTATAAAAGAATCATAATGCATGGTATGAAAGAGTTTAGGATACATTGGATTAGTTGGAGGCTTTGTATTAGCTCTTTCACTCTCAAATGTTGTCACAATATGGAAAATTGAGCTAGCTTAACATTGGCGGTCGAGTCATGTCATTTTGAGCTCTAAACAAAAAGTTAAGGACGATATAGTGCGGACATGTCAAGTTGATCAGCTAGTTCAAATGATCATTCTAAACTGATCATTGGTGCTCCTTGACTAAAGGCTTATAAATGAAGCATAACGCATGACATCACGCAGTTTGGGATAGATTGGATTACTTGGAGGCTATGTAGTAGCTCTTTCGGTCTTAAATTTTGTCACAATATAAAAAATTAAGCTAGCTTAATGTGGGTGTTGGATTCATGTCATTTTAAACTTTAAATAAAAACGTTACAGACGATTTAGTGCGATCATGTGAAGTTTATCTGGCAGTGAAAATGATAATTTTAAATTGCTAATTGGTGCTCCTTTAGTAATGGCTTATAAATGAAGCATAATGCATCGCATCACGCAATTTGTGAAACATTGGATTACTTGGAGGCTTTGTCCTTTTTCTTTCAATCTCAAATTTTAGTAAAATATAGGAAATTGAGCTAGAATACCGTGGGCGTTGGATTCGTGTCATTCTGAACTCTAAATTAAAAGTTACAGACAATTTAGTGTGTAGATGTTAAGCTGATCGGCAGTTAAAATGATCATTCTAAAATGATCTCATTGGTGCTCCTTGAGTAAAGGCTCATAAATGAATCATAACGCATGACATCGCGCAGTTTGGGTTTAATTGGATTACTCGGAGGCTTTTTATTAGTTCTTTCATCCTCAAATGTTGTAACAAAATAGAAAATTGAGCTAGCTTAACGCGGCTATTGGACTCATGTCATTTTGAGCTCCAAATCAAAAGTTAAAGACAACTTAATACGGACATGACAAGTTGATCAGCTAGTTAAAATGATCATTCTAAACTGATCATTGGTGCTCCTTTAGTAAAGGGTTATAAATGAAGCACAATGCATGGCATCAAGCAGTTTGAAATAGATTGGATTACTTGGAGGCCTTTTCGTAGCCTCAAATGTTGTCACAATATTGAAACTTTAGCTAGCTTAACGTGGGCGTTGGCCTCATGTCATTTTGAGCTCTAAATCAAAAGCTAAAGACGATTTAGTGTGGACATGTCAAGTTGATCAGCTAGTTAAAATGATCGTTCTAAATTGATCATTGGTGCTCCTTGAGTAAAGGCTTATTGAAGCATAATGCATGTCATCATGCAGTTTGGGATAGATTGGATTACTTGGAGGCTTGGTCATAACAATTTTGGTCTTAAATGTTTTCACAGCATAGAATATTGAGTTAGCTTAACGTGGGTGTTGGATTCGTTCATTTTGAATTCTAAATCAAAAGTTAAGGCCGATTTAGTGCAGACATGTCAAGTTGATCGCCTAGTTAAAATAATCTTTCTAAATTGATCATTGGTGCTCCTTGAGTAAAGGCTTATATTTGAAGCATAATGCATGGCATCATACATTTTGGAATACAGTGGATTACTTGGAGGCTTTTTCGTAGATCTTCCAGTCTCAAATGTTGTCACTATATGAAAAATTGAGTTAGCTTAACGTGGCTTTGGACTCATGTTATTTTGAGCTCTAGATCAAAAGATAAAGACGATATAATGCAGATATGTCAAGTTGATCATCTAGTAAAAATTATCATTCTAAATTAATCATTGGTGCTCCTAGAGTAGAGATTTAGAAATGAAGCATAATGCATGGCATCACGCAGTTTGGGCTAGATTGCATTACTTGGAGGCTTTGTCGTAGCTATTTTGGTCTTAAATTTTGTCACAATTGAGAAAATCGAGCTAGCTTAACATGTGCATTGGATTCGTGCCATTTTGAACTCTAAATAAAAAGTTACCGATGATTTGGTGCGGGCATGTCAAGTTGATCGGACAGTTAAAATGATCATTCTAAACTGATCATTAGTTCTCCATGAGTAAAGGCTTATAAATGAAGATAACTAGTTGCATCACGTAGTCTGGGATATATTGAATTATTTGGATGCTTTGTCGTAACTCTTTCAGTCTCAAATGTTATGAGAATATGGAAATTGAACTAGTTTAACGTGGGGGTTGCGTTCATGTCATTTTGAGCTCTAAATCAAAAGTTAATGACTATTTAGTGCAAATATGTCAAGATGATCAGTTAGTTAAAATGATCATTCTAAACTGATCATTGATTCTCATTCATTAAAGGAGTATAAATGAAGCATAATGCATAGCATCACACAATTTGGGATAAATTGGATTGCTTGAAGTCTTTGTCGTAGCTATTTTGATCTTACATTTTGTCACAAGAAAATTCAGCGAGCTTACCGTGGGTGTTGGATTCGTGTTATTTCTAACTCTAAATCAAAAGTTACGAACGATTTAGTGCAGACATATCAAGTTCATCGCCAGTTAAAATGATCATTGGTGCTCCTTGATTAAAGGCTTATAAATGAAGCATAATGCATGGCATCACGACGTTTGGGATACATTGGATTACTTTGAGGCTTTGTCATAGCTCTTTCAGTCTCAAATGTTATCACAATATGGAAAATTGAGCTAGCTTAACGTGGGCATTAGATTCATGTCATTTTGAGCTCTAAATCAAAAGTTAAAAACGATTTAATGCGGTCATGGCAAGTTAATCAGCTAGCTAAAATGATCATTCGAAACTGATCATTGGTGCTAGTTGAGTAAATGCTTATAAATAAAGCACAATGCATGGTATCACACGGATTGCGATAGATTGGATTACTTGGAGGCTTTATCGTAGCTAACGTGGGCATTGGATTTGTGTCATTCTGAATTCTAAATCAAAAGTTACAGATGATTTAGTGCATACATGTCAAGTTGATCTGCCAATTAAAATGATCATTCTTAACTGATCATTGTGCTCCTTGAGTAAAGGTTTTTAAATGAATCATAATTCATGGCTTCACGCAGTTTGGAATACATTGGATTATATGGAGGCTTTGTCGTAGCTATTTTGATCCAAAATTTTCTCAAAATATAAAAAATTGAGCAAACTTAACGTTGGCATTAGATTCATGTCATTTTGAAGTCTAAATCAAAACTTATGGATGATTTAGTGCTGGCATGCCAAGTTTATCGGCTAGTTAAATTGAATATTCTAAACTAATCATTGGTGCTCATTGAGCAAAGGTTTATAAATCAAGCATAATGCATGGCATCATACAGCATGGGATAGATTGGATTTCTTCGAGGCTTAGTCCTAGCTATTTCATTCTTAAATTTTATCACAATATAGAATAAGAGCTAGCTTAACGTGGTTGTTGGATACATGTCATTCTGAACTCTAAATAAAAACTTATGGACGATTTAGTGCGGACATGTCAAGTTGATCAGCCAGTTAAAATGCTCATCCTAAATTGATCATTGGTGCTCCTTGAGTAAATGCTTAAAAATGGAGCATAATACATGGCATACATAGTTTGGGATACATTGGATTACTTGGAGGCTTTTTCGTAACTCTTTCAGTGTCCAATGTTGTCACAATATCAAACATTGAGCTAGATTAAAGTGGGCATTGGATTCATGTCATTATGACCTTTAAATCAAATGTTAAAGACTATTTAGTGTGGACATGTCTAATTGATCAGCAAGTTAAAAAAATCATACTATACTGATGATTGGTGCTCATTGAGCAAAGGCTTAGAAATGAGGCATAATGCATGAGATCATGCTTTTTACGATAGATTGGATCACTTGGAGGCTTTGTCATAGGTATTTCGGTCTTAAAAATTTTCACAATATAGAATATTGTGCTAGCTTAATGTGGGCATTGGAATTGTGTCATTATGAACTAAAAATCAAAAGTTAAGGACGATTTAGTGCAGACATATCAAGTTGATCGGCCAGTTAAAATGATCATTCTAAATTTATCATTGATGCTTCTTGAGTAAAGGCTTATAAATGAAGCATAATGTATGGCATCACGCAGTTTGAGATACATTGGATTATTTGGAGGCTCTGTCATAGCTCTTTGATTTTCAAATGTTGTCTCAATATTGAAAATTGAGCTAGATTAACGTAGGCATTGGATTCGTGTCATTCTGATTTCTAAAGCAAATGTTACAAACAATTTAGTGCATATATGTCAAGTTGATCAGCCAATTAAAATGATCATTCTTAATTGATCATTGGTGCTCCTTGAGTAAAGGCTTGAAAATGAAGTTTAATGCATGGCATCACACAGTTTGGGATACATTGGATTACTTGGAGGCTTTTTCGTAGCTATTTTGGCCCTAAATTTTTTCACAGTATAGAAAATTGAGCATGCTTAAGGTTGGCATTGGATTCATGTCATTCTGCAATCTAAATCAAAACTTACGGAAAATTTAGTGCGGCATGTCAAGTTTATCGGCAAGTTAAAATTATCGTGTTAAACTGATCATTGGTGTTCCTTGAGTACATGCTTATAAATCAAGTATAATGCACAACATCACACAGCTTGGGATACATTGGATTATTTGGAGGTTTTTTTGTAGCTATTTCAGTCCTAAATTTTGTCACAATGTAGAAAATTAAGCAAGCTTAACGTTGGCATTGAATTCATGTCATTTTGAACTCTGAATCAAAAGTTACGGATGATTTAGTGCTGGCATGTCAAGTTTATCGGATAGTTAAATTGAATTTTCTAAACTAATCATCACTGCTCATTGATTAAAGGTTTACAAATGAACCATAATGCATAGTATCATGCAGTTTGTAATAGATTGGATTATTTGCAGGCTTGGTCCTAGCTATTTTAGTCTTAAATAGGCTCTTCACTGAAGTAACCTATTTCATCAGATCTGGGATGTGATATGGTTACGAAGGATTAACTGGATATGGACAGTTCCAATAAGATTTCAATCTTGAACAAAAATGCATTTTTTGATTCGTGCGGATTCTTCCCCCAACTAACAAAGAGATCCTGGTGGAATTGCCACATATGAAATTGAGCTAGCTCAAAGTGGGCATTGGATTCGTGTCATTTTGAACTTTAAATCAAATGTTAAAGGCGATTTAGTGCTGACATGTCAAGTTGCTCAGCAAGTTAAAATGATCATTTTTAAACTTATCATTGGTGCTCATGAAGCAAAGGTTTACAAATGAGGCAAAATGCACGGCATCACGCAGTTTGGGATAGTTTGGATCACTTGGAGACTTTTTCGTAGCTATTTCGGTTTTAAAATTTGTCATAATATAGAATATTGAGCTAGCTTAATGTGGGCACTGGATTCGTGTCTTTTTGAACTCTAAATCAAAAGTCAAGTACGATTTAGTGCAGACATATCAAGTTGATCGGCTAGTTAAAATGATCTAAACTGACAATTGGTGCTCCTTGAGTAAAGCCTTATAAATGAACCATAATGCATAACATCACACAGTTTGGAGTACATTAGAATATTTGGAGGCTTTGTCGTAGCTCTTTAAGTCTCAAATGTTGTCACAATATTGAAAATTGAACTAGAGTAACGTAGGCGTCGGATTCGTGTCAATCTGAACTCTAAATCAAAAGTTACAGACGATATAGTGCATACATGTCAAGTTGATGGGCAAATTAAAATGATCATTCTTAACTGATCATTGGTGCTCCTTGAGTAAATGATGAGGACATAAATACTAGCTCACTAGAAGCTGAGGAAGAGCCCATTAATATACCTATTATGAGACAAGCTTCAAGAACACGATCAGGCACAAGACACCTTAGTAAGATGTTAAACAAGTCTGTCGAGAGTCTCATAACAATCATGGAAGATGGGGGATTCCATGAAGCTGAACTTACTAAAGAATTACAAGAAGGAGACTATGAACAACTAAAGACTACAACAATTTCACTCCTTCCAGTTTTTCAAGGCTTTAGAGATACAACCTTGTTCATCATTGCTAAACAAACTTAAGAAGGCATTATAAAGAGCTACAAGAGACCAAGGTGCGTATTTAAAATTCTTATGTTTGAATTATCAAGTTTATTTGGTTTTTTTTGCAGGAATGTGACTTTGAAGTTCAAGAGTCTTTTATTTGTCATTAGGTCCTAATGTCTTGTTGTTATTTTCGTTTTCGTCCTTCCCTTATAATGTATTTTCAGCCCTAGAAGGCACCTGCTGCTGGACTATTATATAAAGTCCCTTCTCAGCATGTAATCACTTAAGTTTTATGAAATAGAAACCTAGTTTTTCTTCCTTTGAAAGGAGCTGACGCCTCCAGCCTCCTTGTGTGAGAATCTTTGAAGCTTGAGTGCTCTAGACTTATCACAGATCTTCCATAATCTGTGTGGCGTCTCTCGATCCACCTCTCTACTCAATCCTTACTTAGATCCTCCAGAAAGTGCTCTACAGCCAGCTAAAGGGTCACCATAAACCTATCACTCCTGAGTCTCTAGAAAGTGCTGTACAGCCAGCTAGAGCCTCTCCAGCAGTTCTTCTTGCTCGAACAAGTCCTCTTGTTCCTGCATCATCTGGTATCAGAGCTTAGCCGCTCCTATTCAAGTTTATCTACCCCATTTTCGTTTTTTTACTCTGTCATTTCTTTGTTAACTTGTTGTCAAACTGCATCTCTTCATAAAACCCATAAAAATCGAACCCCAATCTGTTGTTTTTGTGTGTTAGAAACCAGTAACATCATTACTTGTTGATAGCTTGTGTCGCTGCAACTAGATCTGTCGATTTTCAGTTGCGTTGATTGTGTCTATTCGACTTCCTTGCTGCTGCAACTAGATCTGTCAATTTTTAGTTGTTTTTGATTGTGTCTATTCAAATTCCTTTGTTGCTGCAACTAGTTCTGTCCATTTTTAGTTGTTTTTGATTGTGTCTATTTGACTTCCTTTGCTGCTGCAACTAGATTGTCGATTTTCAGTTGTTTTGATTGTGTCTATTCGACTTCCATTGATGCTTCAACTAGTTCTATCCATTTTAAGTTGTTTTTGATTGTGTGTATTCAACTTCTTTTGCACTTGATCTGTTTGTTTAGTGTGAGACAGATTGTGTGACTATGGGAGAACCAGTAGATGTGAATGTTGCTCAGAGGCTTGCTGCTATTCAGATTCAACTTCAGAACCTACGATATCGCATGAGAATAATAGAACAACCACCACCAATTCGCAGAAATCCTATCAGAAATGCGAATGCCCAACATGTGAATCATGAGGCGGATGAAATAGCTGACTTAGAAGATGATTTTCCACATGAACCTGATCATAATCATAGACCAAGAAGACAATATCAATGTGACAGAGATAGAGTAGAAGAATCTTGGCATGGAAACAGAGACGTAAAGCTCACGACACCAACCTTTGCTGGAAAGGTTAATCCATATGCTTACCTTGTTTGGGAAAGGGGTATGGAATACATATTTCAGTATTACAAGTACTCAGATCAGAGAAAATTGTCTCTAGCAGCTGCTCAACTCACTGAAAGCGCTCTAGCGTGGTGGGACAGAGATGTGTCTGAAAGAAGAATACATAGACATGGTCAGATCACTACTTGGGAAGACATGAGGTTCCAACTAATGAGGAGATATGTCCCTGCATACTACTACTACAGAGAGTTGCAGAAGAAATTTAGAAAACTAACTCAAGGTTCTAAATCTGTTGAAGAATACTTAGATGAGTTTGAAATACTTAGAAACAGGTTGGAGACCGAAGTTTCAGAAGAAACTTTGATGGCTCAATTCCTAGATGGTCTGCATGATCGAATTGCTAGAAAAGTGGAGAGACAAACCTATCATGATCTGGATGAGTTGCTACATCTTGCAGTTCAGGCAGAGAAGCACATGAAAAGGAAGACTATCTCAGCAAATCGTAGCAAGTCTACCTGGAATCAACAACCTCAAAAGGCTCTGGACAAAGGAAAGACCATCGACATAGAATCCAGATTCAAGAAATCCATTGCTGAAACATCTAAAAACAATAAACCAGAGCAAGGTAAAACTCCAACTCAAAGATCTCGTGATATAACCTGTTTTAAATGTAAGGGAAAAGGTCACTATGCAAGAGAATGCCCAAACTAGAGAGTTATAATCCTTAAATCAAATGGTGAAAATGAGCCTCAAGATGAGGAGGAGTATGAACCAGAAAACTCTGAGGAAGAAGTTGTGGACTATCCTGATACCGGAGAGCTTCTAGTTACAAGGAGGTCGCTCAGTGCTCTTTTTGAACCAGAAACTATACAAAGAGAAAATATTTTCCATTCTCGGTGCACAATATACTCTAAGGTATGTAGCTTGATCATAGATGGGGGTTCTTGTACTAACGTAGCCAGCAAGTATTTGGTTGATAAGCTAGGGTTACAAAAGACAAAGCATCCTCCACCATACAAGCTCAAATGGCTGAACGATGAAACTGAGCTAAAAATCGTAGAACAAGTCACCATACCATTCAGCATAGGCAAGTATACAGATCAAATTGTGTGTGATGTGGTGGCATGGTGCCTATGGAATCTGGACATCTACTTCTAGGTCGTCCATGGCAATTTGACAAAGAAGCATTACACAATGGACGCACCAATCACTATACCTTCGTGCACAATAACAAGAAACATAGCTTAGAACCTTTAACTCCACAGGAAGTGCATGAGATACAACAAACTATGTCTAAAGGAGAAAAGCTAAATAAAACTAACCTTTATCTAACACCCTCCACTGTTTTGAAATCTCTTGATTCTAAAGAAGAGGTGCTACTAATGATCTTTAAAGAAGTGTTGTTTTCAGGACAAGAAAAGGAGGAACTCCGTGCTGCTGTTCTAGAGCTTCTTCACAAATTCACTGATATTTTCCAGAAGAGATACCACCAGGATTGCCACCTCTAAGAGGAATCGAGCATCAGATTGATCTTGTTCCTGGAGCACCATTGCCAAACCGATCTGCCTATAGAGTGAATCCAGAAGAAGCAAAGGAGCTGGAAAGACAAGTACATGACTTAATGTCTAAGGGCTATATCCGAGAAAGTCTAAGCCCATGTGCTGTTCCTGTTCTTCTAGTGCCTAAGAAAGATGGAACTTGGAGAATGTGCGTTGATTGTAGAGCAATAAACAATGTCACTGTCAAATACCGACATCCAATTCAAAGACTTGATGACATGCTAGATGAACTCAATGGAGCAACTATCTTCTTAAAAATTGATCTAAGAAGTGGATATCATCAGGTGAGAATGAAAGAAGGTGATGAATGGAAGACAACGTTTAAAACCAAACAAGGATTGTATGAATGGCTAGTCATGCCATTTGGACTCACAAACGCTCCAAGTACTTTCATGAGACTCATGAACCACGTCCTAAGAGCATTTATCTGTAAGTTTGTAGTAGTTTATTTTGATGACATTCTAATCTATAGCTCTAATCTTGAAGATCACTTACGACATCTTGAGCAGGTACTTGAAACGCTTAATGCTGAAAACCTTTATGCTAACCTTAAGAAATGTACTTTCTGCACT
The DNA here is from genome assembly GCA_018901935.1 of Pugionium cornutum. NCBI lineage: Eukaryota > Viridiplantae > Streptophyta > Magnoliopsida > Brassicales > Brassicaceae > Pugionium > Pugionium cornutum. Next base: position 21,527,136 of record CM032165.1, on the reverse strand, counting down.
AATCAAGTTGTATTCCTAGGATTTATTGTAAGTTCTCAGGGCTTAAAGGTCGACAAAGAAAAGATCAAAGCAATTCAAGATTGGCCAACCCCAAAACAATCGGACATGTGAGGAGTTTCCATGGATTGGCTAGTTTCTATAGAAGATTTGTCAAAGACTTTAGTACCGTTGCTGCACCTTTCACTTCAGTAATTAAGAAGAATCTGGAGTTCAAATGGGGATCAGCACAAGAGAAGGCATTCAACAAGCTGAAAGATAGCCTCACACATGCGGCTGTTTTGGTACTTCCTAACTTTGATAAAACCTTTGAAATTGAATGTGATGCTTCTGGAACAGGTATAGGAGCTGTCCTAATGCAAGGAGGAAAACTAGTGGCTTACTTCAGTGAGAAACTTAGTGGAGCTTCACTTAACTATCCCACATACGATAAGGAGCTCTATGCTTTGGTAAGGTCTCTTGAAACTTGGCAACATTACCTACTGTCAAAGGAGTTTGTTATTCATACAGATCATGAGACGCTCAAGCACTTAAGAGGACAAACTAAGCTTAAGAAGAGGCATGCAAAGTGGCTTGAGTTTGTGGTGACTTTTCCCTATGTGATCAAATATAAGAAAGGTAAAGATAACGTTGTGGCTGATGCTTTATCAAGGAGACATGCTCTCATCAGCACAATGGAAGCTAAGATTATGGGATTTGAACACATCAAGGCAATGTATGAGACTGATCCAGATTTTCAAGAAATGTTTAAGGAGACCAACATGGCTGCATCTGGTATGTTTTATCAACATGATGGATTTTTGTTTAATGAAAAGCGTCTTTGTATTCCTCAGGGATCAATGAGAGAACTATTGATTGGAGAAGCTCATGGACGAGGACTCATGGGACATTTTGGCCGAGATAAGACATTGAGTAAACTTATGGAACATTTCTACTGGCCACATCTAAAACGAGATGTTTAAAGATTCTGTGCTAAGTGCATCACTTGCTTGAAAGCAAAATCCAGGTTACACCCCTATCATTGTTATATGCCTTTGCCCATTCCTAACCTACCTTGGGTAGATATCTCTATGGACTTTGTCTTAGGTCTGCCGGAGATCAACCACAAGGATTCTATCTTTGTAGTTGTAGACAGGTTCTCTAAGATGGCATATTTTATAGCATGTAACAAGACTAATGATGCTACACAAATAGCTGATCTTTTTTTTTAAAGAAGTAGTGCGCCTACATGGAGTTCCCAAAACAATCGTTTCAGATTGTGACACCAAATTTCTAAGTCATTTCTAGAAGACATTATGGAAAAAGTTGGGAACTAAGCTGCTCTTCTCAACTACTTGCCACCCACATACCGATGGTCAAACAAAGGTAGTAAACCGAACTCTTTAAACATTGTTGAGAGCCATGGTCGGTAAGAATCTAAGAAACTGGTTGTCTTGCTTACCTTACATCGAGTTTGCTTTAATCATGATAAACATTCAACAACAAAACTTTCTCCTTTTGAAGTGGTTTATGGATTTGCTCCTACTACCCCACCAGATCTTATACCTTTACCTCAAGATGTTATGTCTAGTGAAGGAGAAACCAGGGCAAATTGTGCTAATAAGATTCATAAAAAGGTCAAGGAAAATTTGGAAAAGAGAACCGATCAGTACAAAAGAAATGCAGATAAACACCGAAATCACATATCATTTGAACCTGGAGATTGGGTATGGTTGCACATGAGACATGAAAAATTCCCCAACCAAAGGAAATCCAAGCTTTCCCCAAGAGGCGGCGGTCCTTTTCGTGTTTTAGAGAAGATCAACAACAATGCCTATAAGCTTGAACTGCCAGGTGAGATGACCATATCTCCTACTTTTAATATTACTGATCTTGCTCCTTTTCATACAGATGTACCTGTTTTGAGGACAGAACCTTTTCTACAGCGAGGAGATGATGAGGACATCAATAATAGCTCACTAGAAGCTGAGGAAGATCCCATTAATATACCTATTATGAGACAAGCTCCAAGAACAAGATCAGGCACAAGAAACCTTAGTAAGATGTTCAACAAGTTTGTCGATAGTCTCATAACAATCCAAGAAGATGGAGGATTCCATGAAGCTGATGCCTCCAGCCTTCTTGTGTGAGAATCCTTGAAGCTTGAGTGCTCAAGACTTATCACAGATCTTCCATAATCTGTGTGGCGTCTCTCGATCCACCTCTCTACTCAATCCTTACTTAGATCCTCCAGAAAGTGCTCTACAGCCAGCTGAAGGGTCACCATCAACCCATCACTCCTGAGTCTCTAGAAAGTGTTGTACAGCCAGGTAGAGCCTATCCAGCAGTTCTTCTTGCTCGAAAAAGTCCTCTTGTTCCTGCATCATCTGGTATCAGAGCTTAATTGCTCCTATTCAGGTTTATCTACCCCCATTTTTCGTTTTTTACTCTGTCATTTCTTTGTTAACTTGCTGTCAAACTGCATCTCTTCATAAAATCCATAAAAATCGAACCCCAATCTGTTGTTTTTGTGTGTTAGAAACCAGTAACATCATTACTTGTTGATAGCTTATGTTGCTATAACTAGATCTGTCGATTTTCAGTTGTGTTGATTGTGTCTATTCGACTTCCTTGCTGCTGTAACTAGATCTGTCAATTTTTAGTTGTTTTTGATTGTGTCTATTCAACTTCCTTTGTTGCTGCAACTAGTTCTGTCAATTTTTAGTTATTTTGATTGTGTCTATTTGACTTCCTTTGCTGCTGCAACTAGATTGTCAATTTTCAGTTGTTTTGATTGTGTCTATTCGACTTCCTTTGATGCTGCAACTAGTTCTGTCCATTTTAGGTTGTTTTTGATTGTGTGTATTCAACTTCTTTTGCACTTGATCTGTTTGTTTAGTGTGAGACAGATTGTGTGACTATCGGAGAACCAGTAGATGTGAATGTTGCTCAGATGCTTGCTGCTATTCAGATTCAACTTCAAAACCTAGGAGGTCGCATGAAAGGAATAGAACAACCACCACCAATTCGCAGAAATCCTATCAGAAATGCGAATGCCCAATGTGTGAATCATGAGGTTGATAAAATAGCTGACTTAGAAGATGATTTTACACAAGAACCTGATCATAATCAGAGACCATGAAGACAATATCAATGTGACAGAGATAGAGTAGAAGAATCTTGGCATGGAAACAGAGACGTAAAGCTCACGGCACCAACCTTTGCTGGAAAGGTTAATCCAGATGCTTACCTTGATTGGGAAAGGTGTATGGAATACATATTTGAGTATTACAACTATTCAGATCAGAGAAAAGTGTCTCTAGCAGCTGCTCAACTCACTGAAAGCGCTCTTGCTTGGTGGGACAGAGAAGTGTCTAAAAGAAGAAGACATAGACATGGTCAGATCACTACTTGGGAAGACATTAGGTTCCAACTAAGGAGGAGATATGTCCCTGCATACTACTACTATAGAGAGTTGCAGAAGAAATTTAGAAAACTAACTCAAGGTTCTAAATCTTTTGAAGAATACTTTGATGAGTTTGAAATGCTTAGAAACAGGTTGGAGACCGAAGATTTAGAAGAAACTTTGATGGCTCAATTCCTAGATGGTCTGCAAGATTGAATTGCTAGAAAAGTGGAGAGACAAACCTATCATGATCTGGACGAGTTGCTACATCTTTCTGTTTAGGCCGAGCAGCACATAAAAAGGAAGAATATCTCATCAAATCGTAGCAAGTCTACCTGGAATCAACAACCTCAAAAGGCTCTGGACAAAGGAAAGGCCATCGACATAGAATCCAGATTCAATAAATCCATTGCTGAAACGTCTAAAAACAATAAACTAGAGCAAGGTAAAACTCTAACTCAAAGATCTCGTGATATAACCTGTTTTAAAAGTCAGGGAAAAGGCCACTATGCAAGAGAATGCGCAAACCAGAGAATTATGATCCTTAAATCAAATGGCAAAAATGAGTCTCAAGATGAAGAGGAGTATCAACTAAACATCTGAGGAAGAAATTGTGGACTATCCTTATACCAGAGAGCTTCTAGTTACAAGGAGATCCCTCAGTGCTCTTTTTGAACCAGAAACTATACAAAGAGAAAATATTTTCCATTCTCGGTGCACAATATACTCTAAGGTATGTCGCTTGATCATAGATGGGGGTTCTTGTACTAACGTAGCCAGCAAGTATTTGGTTAATAAGCTAAGGTTACAAAAGACAAAGCATCCTCGACCATACAAGCTCAAATAGCTGAACGATGAAACTGAGCTAAAAATCGCAGAAAAAGTCACTATACCATTCAGCATCGGCAAGTATGCAGATCAAGTTGTGTGTGATGTGGTGCCTATGCAAGCTGGACATCTACTTCTAGGTCGTCCATGGCAATTTGACAAAGAAGCATTACACAATGGACGCACCAATCACTATACCTTCGTGCACAATAACAAGAAACATAGCTTAGAACCTTTAACTCCACAGGAAGTGCATGAGATACAACAAACTATGTCTAAAGGAGAAAAGCTAAATAAAACTAACCTTTATGTAACACCTGCCACTGTTTTGAAATCTCTTGATTCTAAAGAAGAGGTGCTACAATATAGAAAATTAAAGATTATAAATGAAGCATAATGTCTGGCATCACGTAGTTTGGGATACATTGGATTACTTGGAAGCTTTGTCGTAGTTATTTTGGTTTTACATTAATTTACAATATAAAAATTAAGCTATAAATTTAACGTTGGCATTGGATTCGTGACATTTTGATCTATAAATTAAAAGTTGCAGATGATTTAGTACGGACATGTCAAGTTCATCGGCCAGTTGAAATGTACATTCTAAACTGATTATTGGTTCTCCTTGAGTAGATGCTTATATATGAAGCATAATGTATGACATCATGCAGTTTAGGATACATTGGATTACTTGGATGCTTTGTCGTAGCTCTTTCAGTCTCACATTTTATCACAATACAGAACATTGAGCTCACTTAATGTGGGTGTTAGATTCGTGTCATTCCGAACTATAAATCCAATGTTACAGATGATTTTTTGTAGAGATGTCAAGTTGATAGGCCAGTTAAAATGGTCATTCTAAACTGATCATTGGTGCTCGTTTAGTAAAGGCTTGTAAATGAAGCATAATGCATCACATCACATAGTTTGGGATACATTAGGTTTCTTGGAACCTTTGTAGTAGCTAATTGAGTGTCAAATGATGTCACCATATAGAAAATTGAGCTAGCTTGATGTGGGCGTTGTACTCATGTCATTTTGAGCTCTACATCAAAGGTTTAAGACAATTTAGTGCAAACATGTAAAGTTGATAAGCTACTTAAAATGATCATTTTAAACTGATCATTCGTGCTCCTTGAGTAAAGGCTTATAAATTAAGCAAAATACATTGCATCACGTAGTTTGGGATAAATTGGATTACTTGGAGGCTTTTTGTAGCTATTTTAGTGCTAAATTTAGTCGCAATATTGAAAATTGAGCTACCTTAACGTGGACGTTGAATACGTGTCATTCTGAACCCTAAATCAAAAGTTACGGATGATTTAGTGCAGACATGTGAAGTTGCAGACATGTGAAGTTGATCGGCTAGTTAAATGATCATTTTAAATTGATTATTGGTGCTCATTTTGTAAAGCATTATAAATGAAGCATAATGCATGAAATCACGCAGTTTGGGATACTTTGGATTACTTGGAGGCTTTTTCATAGCTCTTTGAGTCTCAAATGTTGTCACAATACTGAAAATTCAGCTAGCTTAATGTGGGCGTTGGACTCAAAGATGATTTAGTGCGGGCATGTAAGTTGATCAGTTAGTAAAAATGATTATTAGTGACCCTTGAGTAAAGGCTAATAAATGAAGCATAATGCATGACATCCCGTAGTTTGGGATATATTGGATTACTTGGAGGCTTTGTCATAGCAATTTCGGTCTTAAATTTAGTAACAATATTGAAAATTGGACTAGCTTAACAAGGGCGTTAGATTCGTGTGATTCTGAACTCTAAATAAAGTTACAGGCGATTTAGTGTGGACATGTCAAGTTGATCCGCCAGTTAAAATGATCATTCTTAACTGATCATTGATGCTTATAAATGAAGCATAATGCATGACATAAGGCAGTTCGGGATATATTGGATTACTTGGAGGTTTTACGTAGCACTTTTATTCTATGGAAAATTGAGCTTGCTTGACGTGGGCGTTGGAATAATGTCATTTTCAGCTTAAAATCAAAAGTTATAGACGATTTAGTGCGGACATCTCAAGTTGATCAGCTACTTAAAAAATGATCATTCTAAACTGATCATTGGTGCTCCTTGAGTAAAAGCTTATATATGAAGCATAATGCATGACATCACGCAGTTTGGGATAAATTAGACTACTCGGCCAGTTCAGATGACCATTCTAAACTGATCAATTGTGCTCAATGAGGAAATGCTTATAAATAAACCATAATGCATGGCATCGCGCAGTTTAGGATACATTGGATTACTTGGAGGCTTTTTATAGCTCTTTCATTCTCAAATGTTGACATAATATGAAATATTGAGCTCGTTTAACGTGGGCGTTGTACTTGTGTCATTCTGACGTATAAATCAAAAGTTAAGGATGGATTAGTGTATAAATGTCAAGTTGATCGGCCAGTTAAAATTATCATTCTAAACTGATCATTGGTGCTTCTTGAGTAAAGGATTATAAATAGACATACTGCAATGCATCACGCAGTCCGGGATAGAGTGGATTACTTGGAGGCTTTGCCATAGCTATTTTGGTTTTAAATTTTGTCACAAGATAGAAAATTGAGCTAACTTAACGTGAGCATTGGATTTGTGTCATTTGGAACTCGAAATCAAAAGTTACGGACAATTTAGTGCAGAAAATGTCAAGTTCATCGTACAGTTAAAATGATCATTGAAAACTGATCATTGGTGCTCTTTGAATAAAGGCTTATAAATGAAGCAGAATGCAAGACATCATGCAGTTCGGGATACATTGATTACTTGGAGGGTTTGTTGAAACTCTTTCAGTCTCAATGTTTTCAGAATATGGAAAATTGAGCTAGATTAACGTGGGTGTTGGGTTCATTACATTTTGAGCTCTAAATCAAAAGTTAAAGACGATTTAGTGTGTACATGTCAAGAAGATCAGCTAGTTTAAATGATCATTCTAATGTGATCATTACTGCTGCTTGAGTAAAGCCTTATAAATGAAGCATAATGCATTACATCACGCAGTTTGGGATACATTGGATTACTTGGAGACTTTGTCCTAGCTCTTTCAGTCTTAAATGTTGTCACAATATAGAAAATTTAGCTATCTTAACTTGGGCGTAGGATTCATGTCATTCTGAACTCTAAAAAAAAGTTATGGACGACTTAATGCGGATATTTCAAGTTGATGGGCTAGTTAAAATGATCATTCTAAATTGATCATTGGTGCTCCTTGAGTAAAGGTTTATTAATGAAGCATAATGCATGGCATCACGTAGTTTGGGATAGGTTGGATTACTTGGGGGCTTTGTAGTCGCTCTTTCAGTATTATATTTTGTCACAATATAGAAAATTGAGTTAGATTAACTTGGGCGTTGGACTCATGTCATTTTGAGCTCCAAATCAAAAGTGTAAAGAAATTTAGTGCGGACATGTCAAGTTGATCAGCTTCTTAAAATGATAATTCTAAACTGATCAATGCTGCTCCTTGAGTAAAGGCTCATAAATGAAGCATAATACATGGCATCACATAGTTTGAGATCGATTGGATTACTCGGAGACTTTCTCGTTGCTAATTTGGTCTTAATTTTGTCAGAATTTAAAAAATTGATCTAGCTTAACATGGGCGTTGGATCCATGTCATTTTGAATTATAAATCAAAAGTTACAGACAATTTAGCCCAGACATGTCAAGTTGATCAGACAGTTAAAATGATCATTCCAAACTGATCAATGGTGTTCTTTGAGTAAAAGCTTATAAATGAAGCATAATGTATGGCATACGCAGTTTGGAATACATTGGATTAATTGGAAACTTTGACGTAGTTATTTCAGTATTAAAATTTTTTTTCACAATATAGAAAATTAAGCTAGTTTAAAGTTGGCATTGGATTCGTGTCATTTTGATCTATAAATCAAAAGTTGCAGACATGTCAAGTTAATTGGCCAGTTGAAATGAACATTCTAAACTGATCATTGGTGCTCCTTGAGTAAGGGCTTATATATGAAGCATAATGCATCGCATCACACAGTTTAGGATACATTGGATTACTTGGAGGCTTTGTCGTAGCTCTTCCAGTCTCACATTTTGTTACAATACAGAATATTGAGCTTGCTTAATATGGGCGTTCGATTCGTGTCATTCTGAACTCTAAATCAAAAGTTATGAATGACTAAATTCAGACATGTCAAGTTGATGGGCTAGTTAAATTGATCTTTCTCAGCTGATCATTGGTGCTCCCCGAGTAAAGGCTTATAAATGAAGCATAGCATATGGCATCACGCAGTTTGGGATACATTGGATTAAGCTAGCTCTATTCAGTCTCAAATTGACCTAGCATGCTAAAATGATCATTCTAAACTCACCATTGGTGCTCCTTGAGTAAAGGCTTATAAATGAAGCATACTGCAATGCATCATGCAGTTTGGGATAGAGTGGATTACATGGAGGCTTTGTCATAGCTCTTTAAGTCTTAAATTTTGTCACAATATAGAAAATTGAACTAGCTTAACGTGGGTATCGGATTCGTGTCATTTGGAACACTAAATAGAATTTACAGACGATTTTGTGCATACATTTCAAGTTCATTGGCAATTTGAAATGATAATTCTAAAATGATCATTGGTGCTCAATAAGTAAATGATTATAAATGAAGCATAATGCATCGCATCATGAGTTTGGGATACATTGAATTACTTGGAGGCTTTGTCGTAGCTATTTCAGTCTGATATTTTGTCACAATATTGAAAATTTTGCTAGGTTAACGTGGGCGTTGGATTGGTTTCATTCAAAATTCTAAATCAAAAGTTACGAACAATTTAGTGCGGACATGTCAAGTTGATCAGCCTGTTAAAATGATCATTCTAAACTGATCATTGGTGCTCCTTGAGTAAAAGCTTATAAATGAAGCATAACGCATGGCAGTATGCAGTTTGGGATATATTAGATTACATGGGGGCTTTGTAGTAGTTCTTTCAGTCTCAAATTGAGCTAGGTTGACGTGGGTGTCTGACTCATGTCATTTTGAGCTCTAAATCAAAAGTTAAAGATGATTTAGTTTGGACATGTCAAGTTTATCAGCTGGTTAAGATGATCATTGGTGCTCCCTAGGTAAAGGTTTATATATGAAGCATAATGCATGGCATCACACAGCTTGGGATAGATTGGATTACTTTTAAGCATTGTTGTAGTTATTTCGGTTTTAATTTTTGTCACATCATAGAATATTGAGCTAGCTTAAATTGGACATTGGATGCATGTCATTTTGAGCTCTAACTCAATAGTTACGAACGATTTAGTGCGGACATATCAAATTGACCGGCCAGTTAAAATGATCATTTTAAACTGATCACTAGTGCTCCTTGATTAAAGGCTTATAAATGAAGCATAATGCATGGCATCACGCAGTTTATGATATACTGGATTACTTGGAGGCTTCTTCGCATCTATTTTGGTGTTAAACTATGATACAAGCATGGAAAGCACACAAAAGGAGAAGCTCATGGCTAGGAATGAACCAGTAGAACATGAAGAAGCTCTTGCACTACCAGCTGGACCATTAACCTGAGCCAAGGGCAAGAAACCTAAAGAGGCAATCAACAGCATGGTCAAAAAGGAGAATGCACAACAAATTCACTTGAACTTGAATGGAGAAGTGCCTAAAAGCACTCTGATATCAGTACAAGCTCAAGACAACATACAAATGGGTATGTGATCCATTTGTACTCTTTTTCCCTTATCCAAGTTTTCTCCCATTGGGTTTTCTTGGTAAGGTTTTTAATGAGGCAAATGAATCACATTACAACCAGTCCAATTTGTTGTTTAAAATCAAAAGGAGTTCAATTCAAAATGATCAAAATTGGCGTCATCAAAGGGGGGGGGGGAAATGTCTACATTCATAGTCAAAATAAGAGTTAATGAAGTCAATGTCTTTGGTCAAGGTCTTTGGTCAAGTCTTCCCTTGTAATGGTAACCAATTTAATGTTGTAGGCTCCTCATATTTAGGCCCCCCTATAGTATAAATAGGGGCTTTCAGTTGTAAACTTGATCATTCAACTTTTCAAATAAAAACAGCTTCTTTTCTTAAGTTTGAGAGTGATTCTCTTCTTAATCTGATTGTTCGTGTGTAATATCCTTCAGTCAACATTTAGTAGCCTTAGTGTGTAATATCTAAGCTACTATCTTAGGTCAATCAGTAGTCTTTCCGCAGCTACTGTGTGACCCTTCAATCCACAACCTTTGAACAGATTGAATTTCGATTCATTCTGTTGCAAAGCCTATCTCAACCGCATCCAGAAGTGCATTCCTTGGGAGGTTCACATCATTTGGTATCAGAGCACACTTCTGATCGGTTATCCCTATCCCTCATCTCTATATCTCTCCATTTCCATCTGCTTAGATTGCATCAGCTTGTGTGTATTGATTTGCATCAGTTGATTAATCGAAAAAACCTATTCATATAATTGCATTGTTGTTTTTATCCAATATTACATCAGTTTATCACATTAAAATCGACCCCAACCCATTGCATTTTTAGATTAGAAAATAACACACTCGCAACTCTTCATCTTCCATCAAATTTTTTTTTCAGAACAGGTATTTTTAACATATTTGTTAAGTGCATTTGTAGCTATGTCAGGAGGAAATCAAACTTCAGAAGCACCAAACTTGTTAATGGAGGCTCTAGTAGCAGAAATGAAGAAAGCATTACAAATAGAGCTGGAAGCCATTCATTTGCGGCTTGATGATGTTCAGAATAATAGTAACACTGAAGGAAGCCCAAGGAGAACTAGGAATCCCTTAAGACGTGGCCAAAATGAAGAAACAGAATCCTACTATAGACGTGGCAGTGAAGGAAGTAGGAGAACCCAAAGGAGGCCTAGGCGTGTAAGAGAAGAAAGGGGTCAGCCTAATGACACCTTAGGAGGTCTTAAACTTAAGATACCATTATTCTATGGTACAAATGATCCAGACACTTACCTGGAATGGGAGAAGAAGATCGAGCTGGTGTTTGATTGTCAACACTATTCCGAGCTCAACAAGGTCCACGTAGCTGCTACTAAGTTTTATGACTATGCACTCAGCTGGTGGGATCAATTGGCGACTTCCAGAAGACGTAATGGTGAGTATCCAGTATAAACATGGGCTGAGATGAAAGCCATAATGAGGAAAAGGTTTGTGCCCAGCCATTACCACCGTGAACTTCACCAAAAGCTAAGGAGACTCAATCAAGGAAGCCGAAGTGTTGAGGACAATTACCAGGAGTTGGAAACCCTCATGATCAGGGCAGACATTTCAGAAGATAGATGAGCTACTATGGCAGGAGAATTATTTGTAACAAGAAGAACCCTAAGCGTACAAAATAAAACCAAAGAACATGAGCAAAGAGAGAACCTGTTTCACTCAAGGTGCCACGTCCAAGGAGAGGTTTGCAGCATCATTATTGATGGAGGCAGCTGCACTAATGTGGCTAGTGAAACTATGGTAAACAAGTTAGGTCTGAAAGTGTTCAAGCACCCAAAGCCGTATAAGCTGCAATGGCTTAATGAGTGTGGCGAAATGAAGGTAAGCAGCCAAGTCAAGGTACCTATAACCATTGGACAGTACCAAGATGAGATCCTTTGTGATGTTTTACCAATGGAGGCTGGCCACATTCTGCTTGGAAGACCATAGCAATTTGATCGAAAGGTCATTCATGATGGTTACACCAACCAACACTCATTTGAACACAAAGGTAAGAAGATCACATTTGTTCCTATGACACCACAGGAGGTGTACCAAGATCAGCTCGGGTTGCAGCAAAAGAAAAGAGCTGGAACTTCAAAGGAAACCATAAGCACCAAAAGTGACAAAGGCTGTGAGAACAAGAACAAGAAACACTCAAGTTTCTTTGTGAGAACTGATGGAGTTAAGAAGGCTCTCTTCTCACAACAATCTGTTCTTTTGTTTATCTATAAGGAAGCTCTCATAAGCTTAACTAACGTTGCACCGGTATTACCGAGTGAAGTGACTTCTATTTTGCAGGATTATGAAGATGTCTTTCCAGAAGACAATCCAAAGGGGCTACCACCCATCAGAGGCATTGAACATCAGATTGATTTTGTACCTGGAGCCTCACTACCAAATAGACCAGCTTATAGAACCAATCCCGTTGAGACTAAGGAGCTGCAAAGACAAGTTAATGAGCAAATGGAGAAGGGCTACATCAGGGAGAGCATGAGTCTTTGTGCTGTGCCAGCTCTACTTGTGCCAAAGAAAGATGGCAGCTGGCGCATGTGTGTTAATTGTAGAGCAATCAACAACATTATGGTAAGGTATCGCCATCCAATCCCTAGGTTAGATGACATGCTTGATGAATTGCATGATTCCAGAATCTTTTCTAAGATAGATCTTAAGAATGGGTACCGTCAAATACGCATGAAGGGAGGGGATGAATGGAAAACTGCATTTAAAACAAAGCATGGATTATATGAATGGTTAGTCATGCCATTTAGGTTAACAAATTCACCTAGAACTTTCATGAGTTTGTTCTTAGAGCATTCATAGGAGTCTTTGTTGTAGTATACTTTGATGACATCTTAATCTACAACAAGAATCTAGAAGAGCATGCTAGTCATTTGACATTGGTTCTAAGTGTTCTTAGAAAAGAAAAACTATATGCCAATCTTAAGAAATGCACTTTTTGTACAGATAACATTGTGTTCCTAGGCTTTTTTATAAGTGCAGATGGTATTAAGGTTGATGAGGAGAAGGTCAAAGCTATTAAGGAATGGCCAAGTCCAAAAACAGTAAGAGAAGTGAGAAGCTTCCATGGGCTAGCTGGCTTCTATAGATGCTTTGTCAAGGATTTTAGCACTATTGCTGCCCCACTTACTGAAGTAATCAAGAAAGACATAGGATTCAAATGGGGAGAAGCTCAAGAAAGCTCATTCCAAGCTTTGAAAGAAAAGCTTACACATGCACCTCTTCTATCTTTACCTGATTTTCTTAAAACCTTTGAGATAGAATGTGATGCTTCTGGTATAGGTATTGGAGCTGTTTTGATGCAGGATAAGAAACCTATAGCCTATTTCACTGAGAAGCTTGGAGGAGCAACCCTCAACTATCCAACCTACGACAAGGAATTGTACGCCTTAGTCCGTGCTTTGCAAACTTGGCAACACTACTTGTGGCCTAAGGAGTTCGTGATTCACACTGATCATGAGTCACTCAAGCACTTAAAGGGCCAACAGAAGCTGAACAAAAGGCATGCACGGTGGGTTGAGTTCGTAGAAACATTTCCGCATGTCATTAAATACAAACAAGGTAAAGAGAATGTTGTGGCAGATGCATTGTCATGGAGGTATGCCTTAATCTCTACTCTTGATGCTAAGTTGTTAGGTTTTGAACAACTTAAAGAGCTATATGAAACTGATCCTGAATTTAAAGATGTATATATTGCTAGCAAAAAGTTTGCTTCAGGAAAATACTATAGGCATGAAGGATTCCTATTTTATGATAATAGATTATGTGTGCCTAACTGTTCTATTCGAGACTTGCTAGTTAGGGAAGCTCATGGAGGAGGACTGATGGGGCATTTTGGAGTTGCCAAAACTCTTAAAGTAATGCAAGATCATTTCCATTGGCCACACATGAAGAGAGACGTAGAAATAATCTGTGCAAGGTGTGTCACATGCAAACAGGCTAAGTCTATGGTTCAACCCCACGGTTTGTACACTCCCTTACCCATTCCTACTCATCCATGGATTAACATATCAATGGACTTTGTGGTTGGTTTGCCTAGAACTAAGACTGGAAAGGATTCTATCTTTGTTGTGGTTGATAGATTCTCTAAGATGGCTCATTTTATAGCATGTCACAAGACTGATGATGTATTGCATATAGCCAATCTGTTCTTTAAAGAGGTAGTTCGCGTGCATGGAATGCCTAGGACCATAGTTTCTGATAGAGACACTAAGTTCTTGAGTTACTTTTGGAAAACTCTCTGGTCTAAGTTAGGAACTAAGTTGGTATTCTCTACAACATGTCACCCACAAACGGATGGTCAAACTGAAGTAGTTAATGGAACCTTGTCTACTTTATTGCGTGCATTAATCAAACAAAATCTAAGAACATGGGAAGAATGTTTACCACATGCTGAATTTGCATATAACCATTATGTACATTCTGCTTCTAAGTATTCTCCTTTTCAAATTGTGTATGGTTTCAATCCTTTATTTCCTTTGGATCTAACCCCTTTTCCTTTAAGTGAAAGAGCTAGTATTGATGGAAAAAGAAAAGCTGAGATTGTTAAACAGATCCATGAGAATGCAAGGAAGAATATTGAGGCCAGAACCAAACAATATGCAAGAAAGGCCAACAAAAGGAAGATGTGAAATGGTATTTGAGGTGGGAGACCTTGTGTGGGTTCACTTGAAGAAAGAAAGATTTCCAGCTGAAAGGAAATCCAAACTTATGCCCAGAATAGATGGACCTTTCAAGATAGTTCAGAACATCAACAACAACGCCTACCAAATTGATTTTGAAGGTAAGTATAATGTGAGTTCAAGCTTCAATGTTTTTGATCTTGTGCCTTTCATTGCAGATGAACCAGATTTGAGGTCAAATCCTTTTCATAAGGAGGGGGATGATACGAGCATGGAAAGCACACAAAAGGAGAAGCTCATGGCGAGGAATGAACCAGTAGCACATGAAGAAGCTCTTGCACTACCAGCTGGACCATTAACCTGAGCCAAGGGCAAGAAACTCAAAGAGGCAATCAGCAGCATGCTCAAAAAGGAGAATGCACAACAAATTCACTTGAGCTTGAATGGAGAAGTGCCTAAAAGCACTGTGATTTTAGTACAAGCTCAAGACAGCATACAAATGGGTATGTGATCCATTTGTACTCTTTTCCCTTATCCAAGTTTTCTCCCATTGGGTTTTCTTGGTAAGGTTTTTAATGAGGCAAATGAATCACATTACAACCAGCCCAATTTGTTGTTTAAAATCAAAAGGAGTTCAATTAAAAATGTTCAAAATTGGCGTCATCAAAGGGGGGTGGGGGGAAGTGTCTACATTCATAGTCAAAATAAGAGTTAATGAAGTCAAGGTCTTTGGTCAAGGTCTTTGGTCAAGTCTTCCCTTGTAATTGTAACCAATTTAATGTTGTACGCTCCTCATATTTACGTCCCCTTATAGTATAAATAGGGGGTTTCAGTTGTAAACTTGATCATTCAACTTTTCAAATAAAAACAACTTCTTTTCTTATGTTTCAGAGTGATTCTCTTCTTAATCTGATTGTTGGTGTGTAATATACTTCAGTCAAAATTTAGTAGCCTTATTGTGTAATATCTAAGCTACTATCTTAGGTAAATCAGTAGTCTTTCCGCAGCTATTATGTGACCCTTCAATCCACAACCTTTGAACAAATTGAATTTCGATTCATTCAGTTGCAAAGCCCTTCTCAACCACATCCAGAAGTGCATTCCTTGGGAGGTTCACATCATTTTAAACTGATCACTAGTGCTCATTGAGTAAAGGCTTATAAATGAAGCATAATGCATGGCATCACGCAGTTGGTGATACATTGGATTACTTGGAGGCTTCTTCGCATCTATTTTGGTGTTAAATTATGTCAAAATACAGAAAATTGAGCCAGGTTAACGTTGGTGATGGATACGTGTCATTCTGAACTCTAAATCAAAAGTTACGGACGATTTAGTGTTGACATGTCAAGTTGATCGGCCAGTTAAAATGATCATTCTAAACTGGTGATTGGTGCCCCTTGAGTAAAGGCTTATAAATGAAGCATAACGCATGGCATCATGCAGTTTGAGATACATTGGATTACTTGGAGGCTTTTTTCGTAGCTTTTTTAGTCTCAAATATTGTCACAATTTAGAAAAACGGTTTGGGATAGATTGGATTACTTGGAGGCTTTGTCGTAGCTGTTTTGGTCTTAAATTTTGTCACAATATAGAAAATTGAGCTAGGTTAACATGGGCATTGGATTCGTGTCATTTTGAACTCTAAATCAGGAGTTACGAATGATTTAGTGCAGACATATCAAGTTGATCGGGCAGTTAAAATGATAATTCTAAACTGATAATTAGTTCTCCTTGAGTAAATACTTATAAATGAAGCATAATGATGGGCATCACACATTTTGGGATACATTAGATTACTTGTAGGCTTTGTCGTAGCTCTTTCAGTCTTAAATGTTGTCACAATATAGAAAATTAAACTATCTTAACATGGGCATTATATTCGTGTCAATTTGAAATTTAAATCAAAAGTTACGAACAATGTAGTGCGGACATGTAAGGTTGATCAGGTTGTTAAATTGATCATTTTAAGCTGATCATTTGTGCTCATTGAGTAAGGGCATAGAAATGAATCATAATGCATATAGATTTTATTACTTGGAGGCTTTGCCACATCTAACTCGGTCTTAAAATATTTCACATTACAAAAAATTGAGCTAGCTTAACGTGGGCTTTGGATTTGTGTCATTTTGAACTCTAAATCAAGAATTACGAACGATTTAATGTGGACATGTCAAATTGATCGGCCAGTTAAAATGATTATTCTAAACTGATCATTGGTTCTCCTTGAGTAAATGCTTAGAAATGAAGCATAATGCATGGGAGCACGCCGTATGGGATACATTGGATTAGGTGGAGGCTTTTTCGTAGCTCTTTCAGTCTCAAATGTTGTCACAATATGGAAAATTGAGCTAGCTAATTAAGATGGCGTTGGATTTGTATCCTTCTGAACTCTAAATCAAATGTTACAGACGATTTAGTGCGTACATGTCATATTTATCTGCTAGTTAAAATGAACATTCTAAACTGATTATTGGTGCTCCTTCAGTTAAGGCTTTTAAATGGAACATAATGCATGGCATCACGCAGTTTGGGATACATTGGATTACTTGGAGGCTTGTGTGTAGCTATTTTGGTGTTAAATTTTGTCACAATACAAAAATTGAGCAAGCTTAACTTGAGTGTTGGTTTCATGTCATTTTGAAATCTAAATCAAAACTTAAAGACGATTTACTACATACATGTCAACTTGATCAACTAGTTAAAATGATTATTCTAAACTGAACATTGGTGCTCATCAAGTAAGGGCTTATAAATGAAGCAAAATGCATAACGTCACGCAGTTTGGCATTGATTTGATTACTTGAAGGTTTAATCGTATCTTTTTTGGTCTTAAAATATTGTCCCTATATGGAAAATTGACCTAGATTAATGTGGCGTTGGATTTGTGTCATTCCGAACTCCAAATCAAAAGTTATGGATGATTTAGTGCGGACACGTCTAGTTTATCGGCTAGTTAAAATGATCTTTCTTAACTGATCACTGGTGCTCCTTGAGTAAAAGCTTCTAAATGAAGTAAAATGCATGGCACCACGCAGTTTGGGATACATTGGAATAATTGCAGGCTTTTTCGTAGCACTTTCAGTCTCAAATGTTGTCACAATATATAACATTGACCTAGCTTAACGTGGTAATTGGATTCGTGTCATTTTGAATTCTAAATCAAAAGTTAAGAACGATTTAGTGCGAACATGTCAAGTTGATCAGCCAGTTAAAATGATCATTCTAAACTGATCATTGGTGCTCCTTGAGTAAAGGCTTGTCAATGAAGTATAATGCATGGCATCACGCAGTGTCGGATACATTGGATTACATGGAGGCTTTGTCGTAGCTCTTTAAGTCTCAAATGTTGTCATAATATCGAAAATTGAGCTAGCTTAACGTTGCGTTGGATTTGTATCATTCGGAACTCTAAATCTATAGTTACGAATGATTTTGTGTGGACATGTCAAGTTTTTCAGCTAGTTAAAATGATCATTCTAAGCTGGTCATTGGTTCTCCTTGAGTAAATATTTATAAATGAAGCATATTATCATGGCATTACGCAGTTTGGGGTACATTGGATTAATTGGAGGCTTTATAGTAGCTCTTTCAGTCTCAAATGGTCTCACAATATTGAAAATTGAGCTAGTGTAACGTGGGCGTTGGACGCATGTCATTTTGAACTCTAAATCAAAGGTTAAACATGATTTAATGCGGACATGTCAAGTTGATCAGCTAGTTAAAATGATCATTATAAACTGATCATTGGTGCTCCTTGAGTAAAGGCTTATAAATAAAGCATAATGCATACTATCACGAAGTTTGGGATAGATTAGATTACTTGGATTTTTTTTCGTAGCTATTTTGGTGTTAAATTTTGTCACAATATAGAAAATTGAACTAGCTTAACGTGGGTGTTCGATTCATGTCATTCTGAACTATAAATCAAAAGTTACGGACGATTTAGTGCGGATATGTCAAGTTGATCGGCTAGTCAAAATGATAATTCTAAACTAATTATTGGTGCTCCTTTAGTAACAGCCTACTAATGAAGCATAATGCATGACATCACGCAGTTTAGGATACATTGGATTACTTGGACGCTTTCTTGTCGCTTTTTCAGTCTCAAGTGTTGTCCCAATAT
This sequence comes from Pugionium cornutum, assembly GCA_018901935.1. NCBI lineage: Eukaryota > Viridiplantae > Streptophyta > Magnoliopsida > Brassicales > Brassicaceae > Pugionium > Pugionium cornutum. The sequence goes on along the minus strand of CM032165.1, from coordinate 21,508,449 downwards.
GGAAAATTGATCTAACTTAACATGGGCATTATATTCATGTCATTTTAAGCTTAATTCAATAGTTAAAGAAGATTTTGTGCGGACATTTAGAGTTGATCAGCTAGTTAAAATTTTCATTCTAAACTGATCATTGGTGCTCATTGAGTAAGGGCGTATAATGAAGCATAATGCATAACACCACGAAGTTTGGGATAGATTTGAATACTTGGAGGCTTTGTCTTATTTCTTTCAGTCTCAAATATTGTCACAATATGGAAAGTTGAGCTAGCTAAACGTGGGCGTTGGATTCATGTTATTTTGAGCTCTAAATCAAAAGTTACGAACAATTTAGTGCGGACATGTCAACTTGATCGGCCAGTTAAAATGATCTTTATAAACTGCTCATTGGTGCTCCTTGAGTAAAGGCTTATCAGTGAAGCATAATGCATGGAATCACACAGTTTTGGAAACATTGGATTACTTGGACGCTTTATCATAGCTCTTTTGGTCTCAAATGTTCTCACAATATGGAAAATTGAGCTAGCTTAACGTGGGCAATGGATTCATGTTATTTTGACCTCTAAATAAAAAGTAAGAGACGATTTAGTGCGGTCATGTAAAGTTGATCATCTAGTTAAAATGATCATTCTAAGCTTATCATTGGTGCTCCTTGAGTAAAGGTTTATAAATGAAACATAAGGCATGACATCACCTAGTATGGGATACATTGGATTAAATGGAGGCTTTATAGTAGCTATTTCAGTCTGAAATGGTTTTACAATATTGAAAATTGAGGTAGCTTAACGTGGGCATTGGAAGCATGTCATTTTGAGCTCTAAATCAAAAGTTGAAGATGATTTAGTGTGGACATGTCAAGTTGATCACGTAGTTAAAATGATCATTCTAACTTGATCATTGGTACTCTTGGAGTAAAGGCTATTAAATGAAGCCTAATGCATGGCATCATGCAGTTTGGGATAGATTTTATTTGTTGGAAGCTTTCTCGTATCTATTTCGGTATTAAATTTTGTCACAGTGTAGAAAAGTGAGCTAGCTTAACAAGGGCGTTGCATTTGTATCATTTTGAAATCTAAATCAAAAGTCAATGATAATTTAAAGCTCACACGTCAAGTTGATCAGCTAGTTAAAGTGATCATTCCAAACTTATCATTGGTACTCCTTGAGTAAAGTCTTATAAATGAAGCATAATGCATGGCAACATGCAGTTTGGATACATTAGATTACTTGGAGGCCTTTTCATAGCTCTTTATGTCTTAAATGTTGTCACAATATAGAAAATTGAGCTAGCATAATGCGGGCATGAGATTCGTGTCATTATGAACTCTAAATGAAAAGTTACGGACGATTTAGTGTGTACATGTCAAGTTGATCAGCAAGTTAAAATGATCATTCTAAATTGATCATTTGTTCTTCTTGTGTAAAGGCTTATGAATGAAACATAATGTAGGGCATCACGCTGTTTGGGATAGATTGGATTATTTAGAGGCTTTTTCGTAGCTAATTCAGTCTTAAATTTTGTTACAATATAAAAAATTGAGCTTGCTTAACGTCGGCGTGGATTCATGTCATTTTGAACTATAAATCAGAAGTTACAGACGATTTAGTGCGGACATGTCAAGTTGATCAGCTAGTTAAAATGATCATTTTAAACTGACCATTGGTGCTCCTTAAGTAAAGGTTTATAAATGAAACATAAGGCATGGCACCACGCAGTTGGGATACATTAGATTAAATGGAGGCTTTATAGTAGCTATTTAAGTCTCAAATGGTGTCACAATATTGAAAATTGAGCTAGCTTAACGTGGGCGTTGGAAGCATGTCATTTTGAGCTTCAAATCAAAAAGTTAAAGATTATTTAGTGCGGACATGTCAAGTTGATCAGCTATTTAAAATGATCATTCTAAACTGATCATTGGTGCTCTTTGAGTAAAGGCTTAGAAACGAAACATAATGCATGGCATCACGCAGTTTGGATACATTGGATTACTTGGAGGCTATTTCGTGGCTCTTTCAGTCTTAATTGTTGTCACAAGACAGAAAATCAGCTAGCTTAATGTGTCGTTGGACTCATGTTATTTTGCGCTCTAAATAAAAAGTTGTAGCCAATTTAGTGCGGACATGTCAAGTCGATAAGCCAGTTAAAATGATCATTCTAAATTGATCATTGGTGCTCCTTGAGTAAAGGTGTAAATGGATTATTGGTGCTCCATATGTGCGTTGGACTAATTTCATTATAAAATGCATGGCATCATTCAATTTGGGATACATTGTCTTACTTGGACACTTTCTCATCGTTTTTTTAGTCTCAAATATTGTCCCAATATGGAAAATTGAGCTAGCTTAACGTGGGCGTTGGATTCATATGATTTTGAGCAATAAATCAAAAGGTCAACACGGTTTATTGTGGACATATCAAGTTGATCAGCTAGTCAAAATTATCATTGCTAACTAATCATTGGTGGTCATTGAGTAAGATACATTGGATTATTTAGATGCTTTTTTGTAGCTCTTTCAGTCTCAAATGTTGTCACAAAATGGAAACTAGAGCTAGCTTAACGTAGGCGTTTGACTAATGTCATTTTGAGCTCAAAATCAATAGTTAGAAATGATTTAGTGTGGCCATGTCAAGTTGATCATGTAGTTAAAATGATCATTATCAATTGATCACTGGTGCTCTTTGAGCAAAGGATTATAAACGAAGCAAAATGCATGTCATCACGCAGTTTGGGATAGATTGGATTACTTGGAGGCTTTCTCGTAGCTATTTCGGACTTAATTTTTGTCAAAATATAGAAAATTGATCTACCTTAACGTGGGCGTTGGATTCTTATCATTTTGGAATCGAAATCAAAAGTTACGGACGATTTAAAGCTGGCATGTAAAGTTCATCGGCCAGTTAAAATGATCATTCTAAACTGACAATTGGTACTCCTTGAGTAAAGCATTATAAATGATGCATAATGCATTGCTTGGGATAGATTGGATTACTTGGAGGCTTTGTTGTACCTCTTTCAGTGTCAAATGTTATCACAGTATAGAAATTGAGCTAGCATAACGTAGGCGTTCGATTCGTGTCATTCTTAACTCTAAATCAAAGTCACATACGAATTAGTGCAGACATGTCAAGTTGATCGGCCAGTTAAAATGATCATTCTAAACTGGTCACTGGTGCTCCTTGAGTAAAGGATTATAAATAAAGCATAATGCATAATATCACGCAGTTTGGGGTAGATTGGATTACTTGGAGGATTTTTCATAGACATTTTGGTCTTAAATTTTGTCAGAATACCAAAAATTGATATAGCTTAACGTAGGTGTTGGATTGGTATCATTTTGAACTCTAAATTGAAAGTTATGGACAATTTAAAGCTGACATGTTAAGTTGATCGGCCAGTTAAAATAGTCATTATAAACTCATTATTGGTACTCCTTGAGTATATGCTTATTAATGAATCACAATGCATGGCATTACACAGTTTGGGATAGATTGGATTAATTACTTGGAGGCTTTGTTGTACTCATTTCAGTTTTAAATTTTGTTACAATATAGAAAATGGAGCTTGCTTAACGTTGGCGTTGGATTCATGTCATTTTGAACTCTAAATCAGAAGTTATAGACGATTTAGTGCAGATACGTCAAGTGTATTGGTTAGTTAAAATGATCATTCCAAATTTATCAGTGGTGCTCATTGAGTAAAGGCTTATAAGGGATAGATTGGATTACTTGGAGGCTTTGTCGTAACTATTTTGGACTTAAATTTTATCAAAATATAGAAAATTGATCTAGCTTAACATGGGCGTTGGATTCGTATCATTTTGAAATCTAAATTAAAAGTTACGGACAATTTAAAGATGACATGTCAAGTTCATCGACCAGTTAAAATGATCATTCCAAACTGATCATTGGTACTCCTTGAGTAAAGGCTTATAAATGAAGCATAATGCATTGCATCACGCAGTTTGGGATAGACTGGAATAGTTGGAGGTTTTTTCGTAGCTCTTTCAGTCTCAAATGTTGACACAATATAGAAAATTGAGCTAGCATAACGTGGGCGTTGGATTTGTGTCATTCTGAACTCTAATTCAAATGTTATGGACGATTTAGTGCAGACATGTGAAATTGATTATTCTAAACTGATCACTGGTGATCCTTGAGTAAAGGCTTACAAATGAAGCATAATGCATTGCATCACGTAGTTTGGTATACATTGGATTTCTTGGAGGCTATGTCGTAGCGATTTTGGTCTTAAATTTTGTCACAATATTAAAAATTGAGCTTGCTTAACGTGAGCGTTGGATTCGTGACATTTTGAACTCTAAGTCAAAAGTTACGGATGATTTATGATGGACATGTAAAGTTGATCAGCTAGTTTAAAGGATCATTTTACACTGATCATTGGTGCTCCTTGAGTAAACGATTAAAAATGAAGCAATGAGATACATTGGATTATTTGGAGGCTTTTTCGTAGCTCTTTCAGTCTCAAATATTGTCACAATATTGAAAATTTAGCTAACTTAACATGGGCGTTGGACTCATGTCATTTTGAGCTCTAAATCAAGAGTAAAAAACAAATTTAATGCAGACATGTCAAGTTGATCAGGTAGTTAAAATGATCATTCTAAATTGTTCATTGGTACACCTTGAGTAAATGCTTTTAAATGAAGCATAATGCATGGCATCAAGCAGTTTGGGATGATTTGTTGAAAGCTTTTTCTTAGCTATTTCGGTATTCAATTTTGTTACAATATAGAAAATTGAGCTAGATTAACGTGGGTGTTGGATTCGTATAATTTAGAATTGTAAATCAAAAGTTACAGACAACTGAAAGATGACATGTCGAGTTGTTCGGCCTATTAAAATGATCATTCTAAATTGATCATTGGTACTCCATGAGTCAATGCTTATAAATGAATCATAATGCATGACATCACGCAGTTTGGGATAGATTGGATTAATTACTTGGAGCCTTTGTCGTAGCTATTTCAGTCTTCAATTTTGTTATAATATAGAAAATTGAGCCTGCTTAACGTGGGCATTGGATTCATGTAATTTTGAAATCTAAGTCAGAAGTTACATACGATTTAGTGTGGACATGTCAAGTGTATCAGCTAGTTAAAATGATCATTCTAAACTGATCATTGGTGCTCCTTCAGCAAAGGCTTATAAATGAAACTCTAATTCAAATGTTACGGATGATTTAGTGCGGACATGTGGAATTGATCGGCCAGTTAAAATGATCATTCTAAACTGATCTGTGGTGATCCTTGAGTAAAGGCTTTCAAATGAAGCATAACGCATGGCATCATGTAATTTCGGATACATTGGATCTGTAGGCTTTGTCATTGCAATTTCGGTCTTAAATTTTGTCACATTATAAAAAAATTGAGCTAGATTAACGTGGGAATTGGATTATTATCATTTTGAACTGGAAATCAAATGTTACTAATGATTTAAATCTGACATGTCAAGTTGACTGCCCAATTAAAATGAGCATTCTATACTGATCATTGGTACTCCTTGAGTAAATACTTAGAAATGAAGCAAAATCCATGTCATCACGTAGTTTGGGATAAATTGGATTACTTGGAGGCTTTGCCGTAGCTATTTCGTTCTTAAAATTTGTCACAATATTAAAAATTGAGCTTGTTTAATGTGGGCATTGGATTCGTGTCATTTTGAACTCTAAATCAAAAGTAACATACGATTTATGATGGACATTTTAAGTTTATTGGCTAGTTAAATGATCATTCTAAACTGATCAGTGGTGATCCTTGAGTAAACACTTATAAATGAAGCAAAATCCATGGCATCATGCAGTTTTATATACATTGGATTATTTGGAGGCTTTTTCGTAGCTTTTTCAGTCTCAAATGTTGTCACAATATTAAAAATTGAGCTAGCTTAACGTGGGCGTTCGACTCATATCATTTTGAGCTCTAAATCAAGAGTTAAAAACGATTTAGTGCGGACATGTCAAGCTGATCAGGTAGTTAAAATGATCATTCTAAATTGATCATTGGTACACCTAGAGAAAATGCTTTTAAATGAAGCATAATGCATGGCATCAAGCAGTTTGGGATAAATTGGATTTGTTGGAAGCTTTGCCATAGCTATTTAGGTCTTACATTTCGTCATATTATAGAAAATTGGGCTAGCTTAATGTGGGTTTTTGATTCGTGTCATTCTGAACTCTAAATCAAAAGTTACAGACAATATAAAGATGACATGTGAAGCTGTTCGGCTAGTTAAAATGATCATTCTAAATTGATCATTGGTAGTCCTTGAGTAAATGTTTATAAATGAAACATAATGCATGGTATTACGCAGTTTGGGATAGATTGGATTACTTGTAGGCTTTGTCATAGCTATTTATTGTCAAAATATTAAAAATGAGCTTGCTTAATTTCGGCGTTGGATTCCTGTTATTTTGAACTCTAAATCAAAAGTTAGAGATGATTTAGAATGGACATGTCAAGTTGATCGGCTAGTTAAACTGGTAATTGTAAACTGATCATTGGTGCTGTTACAGTAAACGCTTATAAATGAAGCATAATGCATGACATCAAGTAGTTTGTGATACATTGGATTATTTGGAGGCTTTTTTGTAGCTCTTTAAGTCTCAAATTTTGTCACAATATGGAAAATTCAGCTAGCTTAACGTGGCCGTTGGACTCATGTCATTTTGAGTTGTAAATCAAAGTTAAAATGAATTTAGTGCAAACATGTCAAGTTGATCAGATAGTTAAAATGATCATTGTAAATTGATCATTGGTGCTTGTTGAGTGAAGGCTTATAAATGAAGCATATGAATGGCATCACACAATTTGGGATAGATTGGATTATTTGGAAGCTTTGCCGTAGCTATTTCATTCTTAAATTTTGTCGAAATATAGAAAATTGAGCTAGCTTAACGTTGACGTTGGATTTGTATCGTTTTGAAATCTAAATCAAAAGTTAGAGACGATTTAAAGTAGACATGTCAAGTTGATCGTCCAGTTCAAATGATCTCTTTAAACTGATCATTGGTGCTGCTTGAGTAAACACTTATAAATGAAGCAAAATGCATGGCATCACGCACTTTGAGATACATTGGATTATTTGGAGGTTTTTTCGTAGCTTTTTTAGTCTCAAATATTGTCACAATATTGAAAATTGAGCTAGCTTAACGTGGGCGTTGGACTCATGTCATTTTGAGCTCTAAATCAAGAGTTAAAAACGATTTAGTGTGGACATGTCAAGTTGATCAAGTAGTTAAAATGATCATTCTAAATTGATCATTTGTACACTTAGAGTAAATATTCTTAAATGAAGCATAATGCATGGCATCAAGCAGTTTGGGATAGATTGGATTTGTTGGAAGCTTTGTCGTAGCTATTTTGGTCTTACATTTTGTCACAATGTAGAAAATTGAGCTAGCTTAAGATGGGTATTGGATTCGTATCATTTTGAACTCTAAATCAAAAGTTACGGTCAAGTTGAAGATGACATGTCAAGTTGTTAGGCCAGTTAAAATGATCATTCTAAATTAATCATTAGCACTTCTTGAGTAAATGCTTATAAATGAAGCATAATGCATGGTATCACTCAGTTTAGGATAGTTTGGATTACTTGCAGTCTTTATCATAGCTATGTCGGTCTTAAATTTTTCCAAAATATTAAAAATTGACCTTGCTTAACATGGGCGTTGGATTCGTGTTATTTTGAACTCTAAATCAAAAGTTACAGATGATTTAGGATGGACATGTCAAGTTGATCGGCTAGTTTAAATTGTAATTCAAAACTAATCATTGGTGCTCTTTAAGTAAACGCTTATAAATGAAGCATAATGTATGGCATCACGCAGTTTGGGATGCATTGGATTATTTGGAGGCTTTTTCGTAGCTCTTTCAGCTTCAAATGTTTTCACAATATGAAATTGAGCTAGCTTAACGTGGGTGTTGAACTCATGTCATTTTGAGCTGTAAATTAAAGTTAAAAACGATTTAGTGCGGACATGTCAAGTTGATGAAGTAGTTAAAATGATTATTCTAAATTGATTATTGGTGCTCGTTGAGTGAAGGCTTATAAATGAAGCATATGAATGGCATCACACAGTTTGGGATATATTGGATTACTTGGAGGCTTTGTGGTAGCTCTTTCAGTCTCAAATGTTGTCACAATATAGAAATTACAATGGGTGTTGGATTCATGTCATTCTGAATTGTAAATCAAAAATTTACGGACAATTTAGTGCATACATTGATCATTCCAAGCTGATCATTGTAAACTGATTATTGGTGCTCATTGTGCAAAGGTTTACAAATGAAGCATATGCATGGCATCACACAGTTTGGGATAGATTGGATTACTTGGAGGCTTTGTCGTAGCCATTTCGGTCTTAAATTTTGTGAAAATTTAGGAAAATTAAGCTATCTTAATGTTGGCGTTGGATTTGTATCATTTTGAAATCTAAATTAAAAGTTAGAGATGATAAATGCTAATATGTCAAGTTGATCGTTCAGTTAAAATGATCGTTCCAAACTGAGCATTGGTACTCCTTGAGTAAAAGCTTATAAATGGATACGTTGGATTATTTGGAGGCTTTGTCGTAGCTCTTTCTGTCTCAAATGTTATCAGAATATGGAAAATTGAGCTAGCTTAACGTTAGCGTTGGAATCATGTCATTTTGAGCTCCAAATAAAAAGTTAAACATGATTTATTGCGGACATGTCAAGTTGATCAGCTAGTTAAAATGACCATTCTAAACTGATCATTGGTTCTACTTGAGTAAAGGCTTATAATTTAAATATAATGCATAGCATCACACTGTTAGGGATAGATCGGATTACTTGTAAGCTTTTTCTTTGCTATTTTGATGTTAAATTCAGTCATAATAAAAAAAAAATTCATGTTATTTTAAACTCTAAATCAAAATTTGCAGATGATTTAGTGCAGACAAGGCAAGTTGATCGGCGAGTTAAAATGATCATTCTAAACTAATCATTGGTGTTCCTTGTGTAAAGCCTTATAAATTACGCATAATGTATGATATCACGCAGTTTGGGATAGGATGCATTAATTTGATGCTTTGTCTAGCTTCTTAATCTCAAATGTTGTCACAATATGGAAAATTGAGTTAGCTTAACGTGGGTGTTGGATTCATGTCATCTTGAGCTCTAAATAAAAAGTAAAAGACTATTTAGTGAGGACATGTCAAGTTGATAAGTTAGTTAAAATGATCATTCTAAACTGATCATTCGTGCTCTTTGAGTAAAGGCTTATAAATTAATCATAATGTACGGCATCACGCTTTTTGGGATAAATTGGAATACTTGGTTACTTTGCGTAGCTATTTTGATCATAAATTTTTTCACAATATATAAAACTTAGCTAGCTTAATGTGGGCATTTGATTCGTGTCCTTCTAAACTCTAAATGAAAAGTTACAGATGATTTACTGCGGACTTCTCAAGTTGATCGGTCATTTAAAATGATAATTCTAAACTAATCATTGATGTTCCTTACCCAGTATGGGGTAGATTACATTACCCAGTAGATTACATTACTGTGATGCTTTGTCTAGCTCTTTAAGTCTCAAATGTTTGTGCAATATTGAAAATTGAGCTAACTTAACGTGGGCGTTGGATTCATGTCATTTTAAGCTCTAAATAAAAAGTTAAAAACGAATTAGTGCAGAAATGTCAAGTTGATCAACTAGTTAAAATGATCATTCTAAAGAGATCATTTGTGCTCTTTGAGGAAAAGCTTCTAAATGAAGCATAATGCATGGCATAACGCAGTTTGGGATACATTAGATTACTTAGAGGTTTTGCCATAGCTCTTTCAGTTTCAAATGTTGGTACAATATTGAAAATTGAGCTAGCTTAACGTGGACATTTGATTCGTGTAATTCTGAACTCTAAATCAAAAGTTACGGACGATTTAGTGCGGACATGTCAAGTTGATCGGTCAGTTGAAATGATCATTCTAAACTGATCACTGGTGCTACCTGAGTAAAGGCTTATAAATGAAGCATAATGCATAGCATCACGCAGTTTGAGATACATTGGAATACCTAGAACCTTTGTTGTGGCTTTTTCAGTCTCAAAGGTTATCACAATGTGTAAATTTGAGGTAGTTAATGTGGGCGTTGGAGTCATGTCATTTGAGTTCTAAATCAAAAGTTAAAGACGATTTGCGGACATGTCAAATTGGTCAGCTAGTTAAAATGATCATTCTAAACTGATAATTGGTGCTGCTTGAATAAAGGCTTACAAAAAAAAGCATTGTGCATGTCATCACGCATTTTGGGATAGATTGGATTACTTGGAGGCTTTTTTGTTGCTGTTTTGGTTTTAAATTTTATCACATTATAGTAAAGGCTTATAAATGAAGCATAATGCATGCCATCACGCAGTTTGTGATACATTGGATTACCTGGAGGTTTTGTCGTAGCTTATTCAGTATCAAATATTGTCAGAATATGGAAAATTGAGCTAGTTAATGTGGGCATCGAAATCATGTCATTTGGATCTCTAAATCAAAAGTTAAAGACGATTTAGTCTGGAGATTTCAAGTTGATCAGCTAGTGAAAATGATCATTCTAAACTTATCATATGTGCTCCTTGAGTAAAACCTTATAAATAAAGCATAATGCATGACATCACGCAGTTTGGGATATATTGGACATGGAGGATTTATCGTTGCTATTTCGGTCTTAAATTTTGTCACAATATAGAATATTGAGCTACCTTAATGTGGGCATTGGATTGTCATTCTGAACTCCAAATCAAAAGTTATGGATAATTTATTGCGGACATGTCAAGTTTATCAGCTAGTTAAAATGATCATTCTAAACTTATCATTGGTACTCATTAAGTAAAGGCTTATAAATGAAACATAATGCAGGGCATCAAGCAATTTGGAGAATTGACCTAGCTTAACGTCAGCGTTGGATTTGTGTCATTTTGAAATCTAAATCAATAGTTACGGACGATTTAGTGTAGATCTGTCACCTTGATTGGCAAGTTAAAACGATCAATCAAAACTGATCATTGGTGCTCCTTCAATAAATGCTTTTAAATGAATCATAATGCATGGCATCACATGGGGTAGATTGCATTATTTTGAGGCTTTGTTTAGCTCTTTCCCTACCAAATATTGTCACAATATGGAAAATTGAGCTAGTTAATGTGGAAGTTGGACACATGTCATTTTGATCTCTCAATAAAAATTTAAAGATGATTTAGTGCGGATATATCACCTTGATCGGCAAGTTAAACGATTATTTTAAACTGATCATTGGTTCTTCTTTAGTAAGGGCTTATAAATGATGCATAATGCATGGCATCACAGAGTTTGGGATAGATAGCATTAATTTGAGGCTTTTTCTAGCAGTTTCACACCCAAATGTTGTCACAAGATGGAAAATTGAGCTAGTTTAATGTGGGCAATAGATTCATGATATTTTTAGCTCTGAATCATAGTTAAAGACAGTTTATTCAGATATGGAAAGTTGATCAACTAGTTAAAATAAACATTCTAAACTGATCATTGGTGTTCATTGAGTAAAGGCGTATAAATGAAGCATATACATGGCATCACGTAGTTTGGGATAGATTGGATTATTTAGAGGCTTTGTCGTAGCTGTTTTGGTCTCCAATTTTGTCAAAATATAGAAAATTGAGCTAGTTTTAACTGGGCGTTGGATTCGTGTCACTCTATACTCTAAATCAAAACTTACTGACAATCTAGTTTGGACATGACTAGTTGATCGGCTAGTTAAAATCATTATTCTAAACTAATCATTGGTCCTCATTGAGCAAAGGATAACGAATGAAGCATAATGCATAGCATCACGAAGTTTGGGATAGATTGGATGACTTCGAAGTTATAACTATTTTGGCCTTAGATTTTGTTACAATATATAAAAATGAGCTAGCTTAACGTGGGTGTTGGATTCGTGTCATTTGGAACTATTAATCAAAGTTACAGATGATTTAGTGCAAACATGACAAGTTGATCGGCTAGTTAAAATGATCATTGTGCTCACTGAGCAAAAGGATTACAAATGAAGCATAATGCATCGCATCATGCAGTTTGTGATATATTGGATTACTTGGATGCTTTGTCGTAGCTATTTTGGTATTCAATTTTTTCAAAATATAGAAAATTGAGTAGCTTAACGTGGGTGTTCGATTCGTGTCACTATGAACCTATATCAAAAGATATGGACGATTTAGTGCGGACATGTCAAGTTTATCGGCTAGTTAAATTAATCATTCTAAATTGAACATTGGTGCCGATTGTGAAATGGTTTAAAAATGAAGCATAATGCATGACATCACATAGTTTGGGATAGACTGGATTACTTGGAGGGTTAATCGTAGCTGTTTCGATCTTAAATTTGGTCAGAGTATAGAAAATTGCGCTAGATTAATGTTGGTGTTGGGCTCATGTCAGTTCGAACTCTTAATTAAAAGTTACTGACGATTTAGTGCGGAATGTCAAGTTGATCGGCCAGTAAAATGATCATTCCAAACTTATCATTGGTTCACCTTGATTAAAGGCTTATAAATAAAACATAATGCATGGCATCACACAGTTTGGGATACATTAGATTACTTAGAGGCCTTGTCGTAGCTTTTTCAGTCTCAAATTAATCCACAATACGAAAATCTGAGCTTGCTTAACTTAAGCGTTGGATTCATGTCATTTTGAGCTCTAAATCAAAACTTAAAGACAATTTAGAGCGGACGTGTCAAGTTTATCAGATAGTTAAGATGATAATTCTAAACTGATCATCGGTGCTCCTTGAGTAAAAACTAATAAATGAAGCATAATGCATGATATCACGCAGTTTGGGATAAATTGGATTACTTTGAGGATTTTTTGTAGCTCTTTTGGTTTTAAATTTTGTCACGACATAGAAAATTGAGCTAGCTTAACCTGGACGTTGGATTTGTTTCATTCTGAACTCTAATCAAAAGTTACAGATGATTTAGTGCGGACATGACAAGTTAATGTGCTAGTTAAAATAATCATTCTAAGCTAATCATTGGTGCTCGTGTAGCAAAGGATTGCAAATGAAGCATAATGCAAGGCATCACACAATTTGGTATTGATTGGATTACTTGGAGCCTTTTCGTAGCTATTTCGGACTTAAATTTTATCACAGTATAGAATATTCAGCTAGCCTAACATGGGCGTTGGATTTGTGTCATTTTGTACTCCAAATGAAAAGTTATAGATGATTTAGTACAGATATGTCATGTTTAACTTCTAGTTAAAAATGATCATTTTAAACTGATCATTGGTTCTCATCGAGTAAAGGCTTATAAATGACACATAATTTATGCCATCACGCTGTTTGGAAAATTGAGCTAGCTTAACGTGGGTGTTGGATTATTTAGAGGCTTATAAATGAAGCATAATGTGTGGCATCACGTAGTTTTGCATACATTGGATTATTTAGAGGCTTTGTCGTAACTCTTTCAGTCTTAAAATTTTTCAGAATATGGAAAATTGAGTTAGATTAACATGGGCGTTTGGTTCATGTCATTTTGAGCTCTAATCAAAATTTAAAAACGATTTAATGCAAACATGTCAAGATGATCAACTAGTTAAAATAATCATTCTAAACTGATCATCTGTGCTCATTGAGTAAAGGCGTATAAATTAACTATAATGCATAGAATCACACATTTTGGGATAGATTAGATTGCTTGAAGGCTTTTTCTTAGCTATTTTGATCATAAAATTTTTTCACAAAAAAAATTGAGCGAGCTTAACATGATTGTTGCATTCGTGTCATTTTGAACTCTAAATGAAAAGTTACAAACGATTTAGTGCAGACATTTCAAGTTGATCGTCAAGTTAAAATGATCATTCTTAACTGATCATTGGTGCTCCTTGATTAAAGGCTTATAAATGAAGCATAATGCATGGTATCACGTAATTTGGGATAAATTGGATTACTTGGAGGTTTTGTCGTAACTCTTTCAGTCTTAAATGTTGTCACAATATGGAAAATTGAGCTAGGTTAACGTGTGTGTTAGATTCGTGTCATTTTGAGCTCTAAATCAATAGTTAAAGACTATTTAGTGCGGACATGGCCAGTTGATCAGCTGGTTAAAATGATCATTCGAAACTGATCATTATTGCTCCTTGAGTAGAGAATTATAAATGAAGCATAATGCATGGTATCATGTAGATTATGATAGATTGGAGTACTTGGAGGCTTTGTCCTAGCTATTTCAGTCTTGAGTATTGTAACAATAGAGAAACTCGAGCTAGCTTAACGTGGGCGTTGGATTCGTGTCATTTTGAACTCTAAGTCAAAAGTACAGAAGATTTAGTGCGGATATGTCAAGTTGATTGGACGGTTGAAATGATCATTCCAAACTGATCATTGTTTCCCCTTGAGTAAAGGTTTTGGATACATTAGACTACTCGGAGGCTTTTTCGTAACTCTTTCAGTATATGAAACATTTAGCTAGGTTAATGTGGACATTGGATTCATGTTATTTTGAGCTCTAATCAAAATTTAAAGACGATTTAGTGCAGACATGTAAAGATGATCAGCTAGTTAAAATAATCATTGTAAAGTGATCATTAGTGCTCATTAAGTAAAGGCGATAAATGAAATATAATGTATAGCATCACACAATTTGGGATATATTCGATTGGTTAAAGGCTTTGTCGTAGCTACGTAGGAAAACTAAATTTCTGATTTTTTTCTATATATTTCTCAGTATCCTATTAATATACAAATATCTGTACCTCACTTGAGTTTCTTCATATACATAATCATTTTGGGATGGCGCGACCAATCATTGTTTGAGTTGATCTAAATCCAATTTCTAGGAAGATAACGCGCAATTGGATATTTTTAAAAAATGGAAAGATTGATTGTAATTATGATGCTTTTCTAGTCCTATATATCAACTGAATCATTGTTCACCATTTTCTTGAAACAAGCAATTAAAAAACATACTATTAAAATTTAAAACCCACTCAACACTAGACTCAACCCACTTTTTGAGCTTTTTGCAGTCCACGATAATGAAGTAAAAGATTACACTAAAATAACACTATTAATTGAAATGTACATATGAAGACTAAGAAACATAATGCATGGCATCACGCAGGTTGCAATAAATTGGATTACTTGAATGCTTTTCCGTAGCTATTTCGGCCTTATATTATGTCACAATATAGATAATTAAGCTAGTTTAATGTGGGCAATGGATTCGTGTCATTCTGAACACTAAATCAAAAGTTACAGAAGATTTAGTGCGGACATGTCAAGTTGATCGGCCAGTTAAAATGACCATTCTAAACTGATTATTAGTGCTCTTGTCATCAAGCAGCTTGGGATCACGCAGTTTGGATATATTGGATTACTTCGAGGCGTTGTCGTAACTCTTTCAGTCTCAAATCTTGTCAAAATATAGAAAATTGAGCTACCTTAACGCAAGAAATGGATTCTTTTCATAATGAACTGTAAATAAAAAATTACTGATGATTTATGGTGGACATGTTTAGTTGATCAGCTAGTTAATATAATCATTCTAAACAGATCATTGGTGCTCCTTGAGTAAGGGCTTATAAATGAAACATAATGCATGACATCACACAGTTTGGGATAGATTGGATTACTTGAACCCTTTCTCGTAGCTATTTTGGTCTTAAATTTTATCACGACATATAGAAAATTGAGGTAGTTTAACGTGAGCATTGGATTTGTGTCATTCTGAACTCTAAATCAAAAGTTACAGGCGATTTAGTGCGGACATGTCAAGTTGCTCGGCAAGGTAAAATGATCATTCTAAACTGATCATTGGTACTCCTTGCGTAAATGCTAATAAATGAAACATGTTGAATGGAATCACACAGTTTGGGATACATTGGATTACGTGAAGGCTTTATCATAGCTATTTCAGTCCTAAATTTTGTTAGAATAATATTGAGGTAGCTTAACGTGGGCGTTGGATTCATGTCATTTTGAACTCTAAACCAAAATTTGATTGGCCAGTTAAAATGATCATTCATAACTCATCATTAGTGCTCCTTGTGTAAGGGCTTACAAATGAAGCATAATGCATGGCATCACTCAGTTTGGGATTGATTGGATTACTTGAACGCTTACTTGTAGCTATTTTGGTCTTAAATTTTATCACAATATAGAAAATTGAGCTAGCTTAACGTGAGCGTTGGATTCGTGTCATTCTATACTCTAAATCAAAAGTTACAGACGATTAAGTGCCGACATGTCAAGTTTCTCGGCTAGGTAAAATGATCATTATAAACTGATCATTGGTGCTCCTTGCGTAAATGTTAATAAATAAAGCATAATTAATGGAATCAGACAGTTCGGGATACATTGGATTACGTGGAGGCTTTGTAGTAGCTCTCTCAGTCTCAAATGCTGTTAATAAATAAAGCATAATGAATGGAATCAGACAGTTCGGGATACATTGGATTACGTGGAGGCTTTGTAGTAGCTCTCTCAGTCTCAAATGTTGTTACAATATGGAAAATTGAGCTAGTTTAACGTGGGCGTTGGACTCATGTCATTTTGAGCTCTAAATCAAAAGTTAAAGATGACTTATTGTTGACATGTCAAGTTGATCATCTAGTTAAAATGATCATTCTAAACTGATCATTAGTGCTCTTTGAGTAAAGGCTTATAAATGAAGCATAATTCATGGTATAACACAGTTTGGGATGCATTAGATTACTTGGAAGGTTTGTCTTAGCTCTTTGAGTCTCAAATGTCACAATATGGAAAATTGAGCTATCTTACTGAGGGCGTTGGATTCATACCAATTTTAGCTCTAAATCAAAACTTAAATACGATTTAGTGCGGATATGTCAAGTTGATTATTCTAAACAGATCACTGGTTCTCATTGATTAATGGTGTATAAATGAAGCATAATCCATGGCATCACCTTGTCTGGGATGTATTGGATTACTTGAACGCTTTGTCTTAGCTATTTCTATGTTAAATTTTATCGTAATATAGAAAATTGAGCTACCTTAACGTGGACATTGGATTCGTGTTATTTTAAACTATAAATCAAAATTATGGACGATTTAGTGCGGACATGTCAAGTTGATCGGCCAGTTATAATGATCATTCTAAACTGATCAATGGTGCTCCTTGAGTAAAGATTTATAAATGAAGCATAATGCATGGCATTACTTAAAGGCTTTGTCATAGCTATTTCAATCTCAAATGTTGTCATAATATAGAAAATTGAGCTAGCTTAATGTTGGCGTTTGATTCGTGTATTCTGAACTCTAAATCAAAAGTTATGGACAATTTCGCGTGGAAATTTCAAGTTGATCGGCCAGTAAAATGAACATTCTAAATTGATCATTGGTGCTCCTTGAGTAAATGTTTATAAATGAAGCATAATGTATGCCATAACGCAGTTTGGGATACACTGGATTTTTTTGATGCTTTTTGTAATTATTTCCTTATCAAATGTTGTCACAATATGGAAAACGGAGCTAGCTTAACGTGGGCGGTTGTCTCATACCATTTTGAACTCTAATTCAAAGGTTGAGGATGGTTAAGTGCGGACATGTCAAGTTAATCAGCTAGTTAAAATGATCATTGGTGCTCCTTAAGTAAAAGGCTTATAAATGAAACATAATGCATGGTATGAAGCAGTTTGGATTGATTGGATTACTTGGAGGCTTTGTCATAGCTATTTCAGTCCTAAATTTTGCTATAATATATCATATTGAGAGAGCTTAACGTGGGCGTTGGAATCATGTCATTTTGGACACTAAATCAAAAGTTGATTGGCCAATTAAAGTGATCATTCATAAATAATCATTAGTTCTCCTTGAGTAGGGGCTTATAAATGAAGCATAATGCATGGCATCACGCAGTTTTGGATACATTGGATTACTTCAAAGTTTTGTGGTAGCTGTTTAAGTCTTAAATGTAGTCAGAATATAGAAAATTGAGCTAGCTTAACGTAGGTTGTGGATTCATGTGATGTTAAGCAAAGGTTTACAAATGAAGGATAATGCATGGCATCACGTATTTTGGGATAGATTTGATTATTTGGAGGCTTTTTTGTAGCTATTGCGATATTAAATTTGGTAAAAATATTGAAAATTGAGCTAGTTTAACGTGGGTGTTGGATTCGTATCATTCTGAACTCTAAATGAAAAGTTACAGACGATTTAGTTCAGAAATTTCATGTTGATCGACCAGTTAAAATGATCATTATAAACTGATCCTTGGTGCTCATTCACTATAGGCTTATAAATGAAGCGTAATGCATGGAATCACGCAGTTTGGGACACATTGGATTACTTGGAGGATTTTTCGTAGCTCTTTCAGTCTCCAATGTTTTCACAATAAGGAACATTGAGTTAGCTTAACGTGGGCATTGGATTCATGCCATTTTTAGCTCTAAATCAAACGTTAAGGACGACTTAGGGCGGACATCTCAAGGTTATCGGCCAGTTAAATGATAATTCTAAACTGATCATTGGTGCCTCTTGAGTAAAGGCTTATAAACGAAGCATAATGCATTACATCACTCAGCTTGGGATTTATTGGATTACTTGGAGGATTTGTCGTAACTCTTTCATTCTCAAATGTTGGTGTGGGTGTTGGATTCATGTCATTTTGAGCTCTAAATCAAATGATAATGACGATTTAGTGCGGACATATCAAGTTTATCAGCTAGTTAAAATGATCATTCTAAACAGATCTTTGGTGCTCATTCAGCAAGGGTTAACAAATAAAACATAATGCTTGGTATCACGCAGTTTGGGATAGGTTGGATTACTTGGAGGCTTTTCCGTAGCTATTTGGGTATTAATTTTTTTCTTAATATAGAATATTCAGCTAGTTTAATGTGGGCGTCTACACGTGTAATTCTTAACTCCAAATCAAAAAGTAAAACGATTTAGTGTGGACATGTAAAGTTAATCGGCTACTTAAATTGCTCATTCTAAACTGATCATTGGTGCTCATTGAGCAAGGGTTCAGAAATGAAGCATAATGCATGGCATCACACAGTTTCTGTTACGTTGGATTACTTGGATGATTTGTCGTCACTATTTCAGGCCTCAATGTTCTCACAATATAGAAAATTGAGCTATATTAACGTGGGCATTGGATTCATGTCATTTTGAGCTCTAAATCAAATGTTAAAGACGATTTAGTGTGGACATGTCAAGTTGACATGCTATTTAAAATGATCACTCTAAGCTAATCATTGGTGCTCATTGAGTAAAGGCTTATAAATGAAGGATAATGCATGGCATCGCGCAATTTGGGATGGATAGGATTACTTGGACACTTTTTCAGAGCATTTTTGGTCTTAAATTTTGTCACCATATAGAAAATTCAGCTAGCTTAACGTGGGCGTTGTATTCGTGTCATTTTGAATTACAAATCAAAAGTTACATAAATTTTAATGTGGACATGTCAAGTATATCGGCTAGTTAACTTGATCATTCTAAACGGATCATTAGTGCTCCTTGAGCAAAGGTTTACAAATGAAGCATAATGCATGGCATCACGCAGTTTGGGATAAATTGGATTACTTGGAGGTATTGTTGTGGCTTTTTAAGTCTCCAATGTTGTCATAATATAGAAATTTGAGCTTGATTAACGTGGGCGTTAGATTCGTGTCATTCGGAACTCTAAATCAAGAGTTACGGATGATTTAGTGTAGAAATGTCATGTTGATCTGCTAGTTAAAATGATTATTCCAAATTAATCATTGGTGCTCCTTGAGTAAAGGCTTATAAATGAAGCCTAATGCATGGCATCACGCAGTTTATGATACATTGGATTAATTGGAGGCTTAGTCGTAGCTCTTTTAGTCTCAAATGTTCTCACAATATTGACAATGGAGCTAGATTAATGTGAGCGTTTGATTTATATCATTTGGAGCTCTAAATCAAATGTTAAATACTATTTAGTGTGAAAATGTCAAGTTGATCAGCTAGTTAAAATGATCATTCTAAACTGATTATTGGTGCTAACTGAGCAAAGGTTTAGAGATGAAGCATAATGCATGGCATCATGTAGTTATGGCTAGATTGGATTACTTGTAGCCTTTGTCATAGCTAATTCCGTCTTTAAATTTTTGCAATTTAGAATATTGAGCGAGCTTAACGTGGGTGTTAGATTCGTGTCATGCAGAACTCTAAATCAAAAATTACTAACGATTTACTGCGGACATATCAAGTTTATCGGCTAGTTAAATTGATCATTCTAAAATAATCATTGGTGCTCATTAAGTAATGCATAACTAAAGCATAATGCATGGCAAGACGCAGTTTGGGAGAGATTGGATTACTTGTAGGCTTTGTCGTAGCTATTTTGGTCTTAAATTTGGTCACAATATAAAATATTGAGCTACCTTAATCTGGGCGTTGGATTCATGCCATTCTAAACTCGAAACCAAATGTTACTGACGATTTAGTGTCGACATCTCCATTTTCTAGGCTAGTTAAATTGATAATTCTAAACTGATCATTGTGTTCATTGAGCAAAGGTTTACAAATGAAGCATAATGCATGTCATCATGCAGTTTGGTATACATTGGATTACTTGGAGGCTTTGTCGTAGCTCTTTCCGTCTCAATGTTGTCACAATATTGAAAATTGATCTAGATTAACTTGGGCATTGAAAATTGATCTAGATTACCGTGGGCATTTTGAGCTCCAAATCAGATATTTAAGACGATTTAGTGCGGACATGTCAAGTTGATCAACTAGTTAAAATGATCATTCTAAGCTGATCATTAGTGCTCATCAGTAAAGGCATATAAATGAAGCATAATGGATGACATCACGCAATTTGGGATAGAATGTATTACCTGAAGGGTTTGTAATAGCTATTTTGGTCTTTATTTTTATCATAATATAGAATATTGAGCTAGCTTAACGTGGGCATTAGATTCGTGTCATTCTGAACTCTAAATCAAAAATAATGGACGATTTAGTGCGGATATAAGTGATCATTAGTGCTCCTTGAGTAGAGGCTTATAAATGAAGCATAATGAATGGCATCACACAGTTCAGGATAGATTGGTTTACTTGAACGCTTATTCGTAGCTCTTTCAGTCTCAAATGTTGTCACAATATATAAAATTGAGCTAGCTTAACATTTGTGTTGGATTCGTGTCATTTTGAACTCTAAATTAAATATTATAGACGATTTAGTGTGTACATGTCAAGTTTATCGGCAAGTTAAAATTATCATTCTAAACTGATCATTGGTGCTCCTTTAGTAAAGGCTTATAAATGAAGCATAATGTATGACATCACGCAGTTTGGGATACATTGAATTATTTAGAGGTTTTCTTGTAGCTGTTTTGGTCTAAAATTTTGCCACAATAAAAAAAATTAAGATAGCTTACCGTGGGGATTTGATTCATGTCATTCTGAACTCTAAATGAAAAGTAATGGAAGATTTAGTGCAGACATGTGAAGTTTATCGGCTAGTTAATTTGATCATTCTAAACTGATCATTGGTGCTCATTGAGCAAAAGTTTACGAACGAAGCATAATGCATGGCATCATGCAGTCTGGCATATATTAGATTACATGGTCGCTTTCTCGTTGTTATCTCGGTCTTAAATTTTATCACAATTTATAAAATGGAGTTATCTTAACGTGGGCATTGGATTTGTGTCATTCTGAAATCTTAAAAAAATACGTACAATTTAGTGCAAACATGTCAAATTGATCGACCATTTAAAATGATCATTGTAAACTGATCATTGGTGTTCCTTGAGTAAAAAGCTTATAAATGAAGCATAAAATGCATGGCATCACGTAGTTTGGGATACATTGGGTTACAATTACACTTTCTCGTAGCCCTTTCAGTCTCAAATGTTGTCATAATATTAAAAATTAAGATAGATTAACGTGGGCATTGGATTCACCTCATTATGAGCTCTAAATAAAATGCTGAAGACGATTTTGTGCAGACATGTCAAGTTGATCAGCTCGTTAAAATGATCTTTGTAAACTGATTATGGTGCTTATTGAGTAAAGGTTTACAAATGAAGCATAATGCATAGCATCACGTAGTTTGGGATAGATTGGATTATTTGGAGGCTTTGTCGTAGCTAATTCGGTTTTAAATTTCGCCACAATATAGAATATTGAGCTAGCTTAACGTGGGCCTTGGATTCGAGTAATTCTGAACTCTAAATCAAAAGTTACGGACGATTTAATGCAGACATGTCAAGTTTATTGGCTTGTAAAATTGCTCATTCTAAACTTATCATTTGTGCTCAATGAGTAACGCATAAATGACGCATAATGTAAGGCATCAAACAGTTTGGGATAGATTGTATTATTTGGAGGCTTTGTCGTAGCTATTTCGGTCTTTTTATCATATTATAGAATATTGAGCTAGCTTAACATGGGCGTTAGATTCGTGTCATTCTGAACTCTAAATCAAAAATTACGAACGATTTAGTGCAGACATGTCAAGTTGATCGGTAAGTTAAAGTGATAATTCTAAAGTGATCATTAGTGCTCCTTGAGTAGAGGCTTATAAATAAATCATAATGAATTTCATCACGTAGTTCAGGATATATTGGATTATTTGAAAGCTTTTTGATAGCTCTTCCAGTCTCAAATATTGTCACAATATATAAAATTGAGCTAGCTTAACATAGGTGTTGGATTCGTATCATTATGAACTCTAAATCAAATGTTATAGACGATTTAGTGCGTAGATGTCAAGGTGATCGGCCACTTAAAATTATCATTTTAAACTGATCATTGGTGTTTATTAAGTAGATGCATACAAATGAAGTATAATGCATGGCATCACACAATTTGGGATAGATTGGATTAGGGGAGATCGCATAAAAAACATCCAAATTCGCAGCCACTAACACTTTAAACGTGGAGAGTTTATCACTTACACTATAAAAATTTAAAGTTAAAGTTTTATCATTTTTAACATTGAAATTTATACCCGATTACTCTCCGTTAAATAGAAGTAACGGAATATAAACTGACGTTAAGAGAAATTTAACCTCCGTTAAGAGAGATTTAACCCCATTTATTTGAAGTTAATACGTGAGTTTTAGTTATTTAAAATAGAGTTGTGGAAGGGCATCTTGTATTAGGGTTTGTGAAAGGGAAAAAATTGGGGAAAATTGAAGGAAAATTTATTGGAGATTTGAGAGTCGAACCGGATAAGAATGGTGAAAACTATGTTAATTGGTATGAATTTGGTTGCCATTCAAAGAGGCTCGGACAAATTTTGTATTCCTTGGTAAATCGGACAAATTTTGTATCTTTTTTTCTTTTCCGTAGATAGATATAATCCCCAAAACTTCCCAGAAAATTTAGCCAAAGCTCCGCCGATATTCGACAAGTTTGAGACTGTTTGTCTATTAAGTGTTCGATTTTACTTACTCGCTGCTCTCTTTTTCCTCCATTCTCCATCTCGTTTGATGGGAAGCCCTAGCTCCGTTTCCACTAAAGATGATTCCGCCATGGATATGGATCCTACAGCCGATTTCACAGGAGACACACGATGGGACTCCGGGTCTGCTAGAGAGTCCAACACTGATTTTGACAGAGACGACTTGTCTCCGCCTCCGAATCAAGCCACTTCAAAGATGGAGAGAGAGAGTTCTAGCCAAGCACAGTGAGAGTTCTAGCCAAGCACAGTGATTGCTTCGAAGCCAGGGTAATTTGGAAAGAGCCATCTGTATAATTTTTCAATTCATTTTAATTGGGAAACAAATTAACTGTTCTTTTGTTCTTAATAAGAGCTAGCTTTCACAGTAGCACCAATTTGATGCGCGAGTTGTAATAGAAGTGTAGTAATTTGGATCTCATGTGTGTTATTGGCAACTGGAAAGGATCGTTGGGTCAGCTTCTGCAAAGAGAATGATCAATTCTGAGAAGAACATCTTTGCTTTCTGTTAAATGGAATGTTGAAGATATTTATTTACAAACATATCCTCTTGTTATTGAAATCAAGTACTTTTTTCCCTGAAATCAATTACTCTGTCTTCTACCTTTTTATATCCTGCAGAGTGCTGACGTACAGAATTTTAAAAAGAAGTTGCAACATATACAGTATTAGTAGCTTAAATATCTTGACCCATCCTATAATTTCGTTGGAGTGTAGCATCTTAGTGAAGTACACAATATACAATCTGCCAACATGACAATAAGAGAAATTCATGCTTCTATAAATTCAATGTGGTTCAACAAAAAACATTCGATTTTAGGATCTTTTGTAAATTAAACGGAGTTATTTTATGGATAACAGAGTTAATTTAAGTTAAACGGCGTTTTGAGTTCTGTTACAGATATTTCACGAAATGTAATAGAAAGATAATATTAAGGTTAATATTGCAAAAGATATAAAGTTAAAGTTTTAAAATGTCATTGAACAAATATTGAGGTTTAAAGTGTTACTGGCTGCCAAATTTAAAGTTTTTTATGCGATTTTCCCGATTGGATTACTTGGGGGTTTTATCGTAGCTATTTTGGCCTTAATTTTTGTTACACAATAGAGTATTGAGCTAGTCTAACGTGGACGTTAGATTGGTGTCATTCTGAACTCTAAATAAAAAGTTACGAACGATTTGGTACATACATGTCAAGTTTATCCCCTAGTTAAAATGATCACTCTACACTAATCATTCGAAGCTGATAAAAATTGCTCCGTGAGTAAAGGCTTATGAATGAAGCATAATGCATGGAATCACACAGCTTAGGATATATTGGATTACTTGAAAGCTTTGTGATAGCTCTTTCAGTTTCAAATGTTGTCACAATATAGGAAATTGTGGTAGTTTAACGTGGGCGTTGGATTCGTGTCATTCTAAACTCTAAATCAAAAGTTATGGATGATTTAGTGCGTACATGTCAAGTTTATCAGCCAGTTAAATCATCATTCTAAACTGATCATTGGTGATCCTGTAGTAAAGGCTTATAAATGAAGCATAATTCATGGCATAACGCAGTTTTGGATACATTAGATTACTTGGAGGCTATATTGTAGATATTTTTGTCTTCAATTTTGTCACATTATAGAAAATTGAGATAGCTTAACGTGGGCATTGGGTTCATGTCATTCTGAACTCTAAATCAAAGCTTAGAAACGATTTAGTGCGGACATGTCAAGTTAATTTGTTAGTTAAATTGATCATTCTAAACTAATCATTCGTGCTCATTGTGAAAAGGTTTACAAATGAAGCATAATGCATTATATCACATATTTTGGGACAGATTGGATTACTTGGAGGCTTTTTCATAGCTCTTTCGGTCTTAAATGTTATCGCAATATAGAAAATTGAGGTAACGTAATGTGGGCATTGGATTCGTGTCATTTTGAACTGTAAATCAAAAGTTACACATGATTTAGTGCAGACATGTTAAGTTTATCGACTAGTTAAAATGATCATTCTAAACTAATCATTGGTGCTCCTTGAGTAAAGGTTTACAAATGAAGCATAAAGCATGGCATCATGCAGTTTGGGATACATTGGATTGTTTGGAGGGTTTGTCGTAGCTAATTCAATCTTAACTTTTGTCTCAATATGGAATATTGTGCTAGCTTAATGTGGGCGTTGGTTTCGTGTCATTCTGAACTCTACATCAAAAGTTACATATGGTTTAGTGCGTACATGTCGAATTTATTGGCTAGTTAAATTGATCATTCTAAAATTATTATTAGTGCTTATTGAGCAAAGGTTTACACAAATGAAGCATGATGCAAGGCATCATGTAGTTTGGGATAGATTGGATTACTTGTAAGCTTTGTCGTAGCAATGTCGGTCCCAAATTTATCACAATATAAAATATTGAGCTAGCTTAATGTGGGCGTTGGATTCGTGTCATTCCGGACTCTAAATCAAAGTTTACAGTTGATTTAGTATGGACATGTCAAGTTGATCGGCCTGTTAAAGTGATCATTTTAAACTGATTAGTCTAAAGTGATCTCTGGTGCTCCTTGAGTAAAGGCTTATAAATGAAGCATAATGCATGGCATCACACAATTTAGGATAGATTGGATTATTTTAAGGCTTTGTAGTAGCTCTTTCAGTGTCAAATGTTGTCACAATATAGAAAATTCAGCTACTTTAATGTGGGCATCCGATTCATGTCATGTTGAACTCTAAACCAATAGTTTAGGACAATTTAGTATGGACATGTCAAGTTGATCGGCGAGTTAAAGTTATCATTCTAAACTTAGCACTAGTGCTCATTGAGTAAAGCCTTATAAATGAAGCATAATGAATGGCATCACGCAGTTTAGGATAGATTGGATTACTTCAAAGCTTTGTGGTAGCTCTTTCAGTCTCAAATGTGTCACAATATAGAAAATTGAGCTAGTTTAATGTGAGCGTTGGATTCGTGTCATTCTAAAGTCAAAATCAAAAGTTACGTACGATTTTGTGCGTACATGTCAAGTTGATTGGCTAATTAAAATGATCATTCTAAACTGATCATTGGTGCTCCTTGAGTAAAGGCCTATAAATGAAGCATAATGCATGGCGTCACGCAGTTTGGGATACATTGGATTACTTGGAGGCTTGTCGTAGCTATTTTGGTCTTAACTTTTCTCACAATATAGTAAATTGAGCTAGCCTAGCGTGGGTGTTGGATTCGTATCATTTTGAACTGTAAATCAAAAGTTATGGAGTATTTAGTGAAGACATGTCATGTTTATCGCCTAGTTAAATTGAACATTCCAAACTGATTATTGGTCCTCATTGAGCAAAGATTTACATATGAAGCGTAATGCATGGAATCATGCAGTTAGGGATAGATTGGATTATTTCGAGGCTTTGTCTTAGATATTTTGGTCTTAACTTTTGTCACAATATAGAATATTAAGCTAGCTTAACGTGGGTGTTGGATTCGTGTTTTTTCTGAACTCTAAATCAAAAGTTATGGGCGATTAAGTGCGGACATGTTAAGTTTATCGGCTAGTTAAATCGATCATTCTAAACTGATCAGTGGGGCTCATTGAGCAAAGGTTTACAAATGAAGCACAATGCATGGCATCATGCATTTTAGGATATATTGGATTACTTGGAGGCTTTTTCATAGCGCTTTCTGTCTCAAATGTTGTCATAATATTTAAAATTGAGCTAGATTAACGTGGGCTTTGGATTCATGTCATTTTGACCTCTAAATCAAATGTTAAAGACAAATTAGTGCATACATATCAAGCATATCTTAAGAAATGTAGTTTTGGAACAGATTATTAGGTTTTTTGTGAGTAAAGATGGTATTACGGTTGATGAGGAAAAAATAAAAGCGATTAATGAGTGGCCGAGTCCAAAGAATGTTGGGAAATAAGGAGCTTCCGTGGCCTAGCTGGGTTTTACCAGAGATTTTTCATGGACTTTGGCACTATAGCAGCTCCACTCACTGAGGTTATCAAAACGAATGTGAGATTTAAGTGGGAGCAGGGGAAAGAGGATGCATTCCAAACCTTGAACGAGAAGCTCTGACCACACTCAATCACCCAACCTATGACAAAGAACTATATGCGCTTGTGAGGGCGTTGCAAACATGGGAACATTATCTTTGGCCCAAGGAGTTTGTCATCCATACCGACCATGAGTCACTCAAACGTCTCAAAGGGCAACAAAAGCTGAAACAAAGACATGCTAGGTGCGTCGAATTCTTTGAGACCTTCCCTTTTGTGATCAAATACAAGAAAGGTAAAGAGAATGTTGTAGTAGATGCTCTTTCTCGGAGCTATGTGCTCTTGAACTCTTTAGAAGTTAACCTTCTAGGGTTTAAGCAAATCAAAGAGTTATATGCTACTGATGCTAATTTTAAGGATATTTATGCTTCTTGTGAGAAGTTTGGTACTGGAAAATACTTTAAGAGTGAAGGCTTCTTGTTTATGTTAATCGGTTATGGGTACCTAACTCCTCTTTGCGAGACTTGTTTGT
The DNA here is from genome assembly GCA_018901935.1 of Pugionium cornutum. Taxonomy (NCBI): domain Eukaryota; kingdom Viridiplantae; phylum Streptophyta; class Magnoliopsida; order Brassicales; family Brassicaceae; genus Pugionium; species Pugionium cornutum. The sequence continues at coordinate 21,480,522 of CM032165.1, read as the reverse complement.
TCAGGAAGCACATTCAGGTGGTCTTATGGGTCACTTTGGCGTGGGAAAGACATTAAATGTATTGCAGGAACACTTCTTTTGGCCACACATGAGGAGTGATGTTGAGAAAGCTTGCCAAAGATGTGTAACTTGCGAGCAAGCAAAATCCACAATCCAAAAGCACAGTTTGTATACCCCTCTTCCTATACTTTTTCATCCTTGGTATGATATTTCTATGGATTTTGTTGGTGGATTGCCTAGAACTAAGACTAGAAAGGATTATGTGTTTTTGTAGTTGATAGGTTTTCCAAAATGGCTCACTTTATTCCTTGTCATAAGACGGATGATGCTGTTAACATTGCCGGATTATTCTTTAAGGAGATAGTTAGACTTCATGGCATGCCTAGGACCATAGTCTCAGATAGAGACACTAAGTTCCTTAGTTACTTTTGGAAAACACTTTGGTCTGAGCTAGGATCTAAACTTTGTTTCCCCACAACTTGTCACCCGCAATCGGATGGTCAAACTAAAGTAGTTAATAGAACCTTGTCTACTTAGTTAAGAGCTTTGATTAAAAAGAATCTTAGGACTTGGGAACAATGCTTGCCTCATGTTGAATTCGTGTAGAATTATGCTAGGCATATTGCTTCTAAGTACTCACCATTCGAAATTGTTAATGGGTTCAATCCCATCTCACCTTTGGTTCTAATGCCTTTTCCTTTGAGTACAAGGACAAGCCTCGATGGAAAGAAAGAGGCTGAGTTGGACTAACGTGGCCATTGGATTCATGTCATTTTGAGTTCTACATCAAATGCTAAAGATGATTTAGTTTGGACATATCAAGTTTATCAGCCAGTTAAAATGATAATTCAAAACTGAGCATTGGTGCTCATTAAGCAAAGGTTTACAAATGAAGCCTAATGCATGGCATCAAGCAGTTTGGGATATATTGTAGTACTTCGAGGCTTTTTCCTAGCTACTTCGGTCTTAAATTTTGTTACAATACAGAATATTGAGCTAGCTTAACGTGGCCATTGGATTAGTGTCACTCTGAACAATAAATAAAAAGTTACGAATGATTTATTGAGGACATATCAAGTTCATCAACTTGAGTAAATTCTTATAAATGAAGCATAATGCATGGAATCACTATGTTTGGAGTACATTCGATTAGTTGGAGGCTTTGTCGTAGCTCTCTCAGTGTTAAATGTTGTCAAAATATTGAAAATTGAGCTAGATTAATGTGGCCAATAGATTCTTGTCATTTTGAGATCAACATCAAATTTTAAAGATTATTTAGTGCTGACATGTTAAGTTTATCGGCTAGTTAAATTGATCATGCTAAACTGATCATTGGTGCTCATTGAGAAAAGGTTTACAAATGAAGCATAATGCATGGTATCACACAGCTTGGGATAGATTGGATTACTTGGACACTTTGTCGTCGCTATTTCAGTTTTCAATTTTGTCAAAATATGGAAAATTTAGCTAGCTTAATGTGGGCATTGGATTCTTGTCATTTTGAACTCTAAATCAAATGTTATTCTCTTTCGCCTGCTCCCACTTAAATCCCACAACTCTCAATCTGGATTCTTCCGTTTTATGTGCTGCTCGGCCTCAACCGCAAGATGCAGCAACTAGTCCAGATTATGATTGGTTTGTCTCTCCACTTTTCTAGCAATTCGATCTTGTAGACCATCTAGGAATTGAGCCATCAAAGTTTCTTGTGAATCTTCGGTCTACAACCTGCTTCTAAACATTTCAAACTCATCAAAGTATTATTCAACAGATTTAGAACCTTGAGTTAGTTTTCTAAATTTCTTCTGCAACTCTTTATAGTGGTATGCAGGGACATATCTCCTCCTCAGTTGGAACCTCATGTCTTCCTAAGTAGTGATCTGACCATGTCTATGGCTTCTTCTTTCAGACACATCTCTGTCCCACCAAGCTAGAGTGCTTTTAGTGAGTTGAGCAGCTGCTAGATACACTTTTCTCTGATCTGAGTAGTTGTAATACTCAAATATGTATTCCATACGCCTTTCCCAATCAAGGTAGGCATCTGGATTAACCTTTCCAGCAAAGGTTGGTGCTGTGAGCTTTACGTCTCTGTTTCCATGCCAAGATTCTTCTACTCTATCTCTGTCACGTTGATATTGTCTTCTTGGTCTATGATTATGATCAGGTTCTGGTGGAAAATCATCTTCTAAGTCAGGTATTTCATCCTCCTCATTATTCACACGTTGGGCATTCGCATTTCTGATAGGATTTCTGCGAATTGGTTGTGGTTGTTCTACTCTTGTCATGCGATCTCCTAGGTTCTGAAGTTGAATCTGAATAGCAGCAAGCATCTGCGCAACATTCACATCTACTGGTTCTCCCATAGTCACACAATCTGTCTCACACTAAACAAACAGATCAAGTGCAAAAGAAGTCGAATACACACAATCAAAAACAACTTAAAATGGACAGAACTAGTTGTAGCAGCAAAGGAAGTCGAATAGACACAATCAAAACAATTGAAAATCAAGAAATCTAGTTGCAACAGCAAAGGAAGTCAAATAGACACAATCAAAAACAACTAAAAATTGATAGATCTAGTTGCAGCAGCAAGGAAGTCGAATAGACACAATCAACACAACAGAAAACTGACAGATCTAGTTGCAGCAAAACAAGCTATCAACAACTAATGATGTTACTGGATTCTAACACACACAAAAAAACATAGTGGGGTTCGGTTGTTATGGGTTTTATGAAGAGATGCAGTTTGACAGCAAGTTAACAAAGAAATGACGGAGTAAAAACGAAAACGGGGGTAGATAAACCTGAATAGGAGTGATTAAGCTCTGATACCAGATGATGCAGGAACAAGAGGACTTTTTCGAGCAAGGGGACCTGCTGGGGAGGCTCTAGTTGGTTGTACAACACTTTCTAGAGACTCAGGAGTGATAGGTTGATAATGACCCTTCAGCTGGCTGTAGAGCACTTTTTCGAGGATCTATGTGAGGATTGAGTAGAGAGGTGGATCGAGAGACGCCACACAGATTATGGAAGATCTGTGATAAGTCTAGAGTACTCAAGCTTCAAGGATTCTCACACAAGAAAGCTGGAGGCGTGAGCTCCTTTCAAAGGAAGAAAAACTAGGTTTTTATTTCATAAAACTTAAGTGATTACATGCTGAGAAGGGAATTTATATAATAGTCTAGAAGCAGGTGCCTTCTAGGGCTGATAATACATTATAACAAAAATAACAACAAGACATTAGGACCTAATGACAAATAAAAGACTCTTAAACTTAACAGTCACATTCCTGTAATAACAAACAAATAAACTTTTTATTTCAAATATAAGAATTTTAAATACGTACCTTGGTCTCTTGTATCTCCTTATAATGCCTTCTTAAGTTTGTTTAGCAATGATGAATAAGGTTGTATCTCTGAAGCCTTGTAAAAGTGGAAGGAGTGAAATTGTTGTAGTATTTAGTTGTTCATAGTAATTCTTTAGTAAGTTCAGTTTCATGTAATCCTCCATCTTCTATGATTGTTATGAGACTCTCGATAGACTTGTTGAACATCTTACTTAGGTTTCTTGTGCCTGATCTTGTCCTTGGAGCTTGTCTCATAATAGGTATATTAATGGGATCTTCCTCAGCTTCTAGTGAGCTACTATTGATGTCGTGCATTTATTCTCAGCTTCCTCAACAGTGAGCTTCCTCGGATTCTAGTGACCTAGTATTGATGTCATCAAGTTGGGATAGATTGGAGTACTTGGAGGCTTTGCCGTAGTTATTTCGGTCCTAAATTTTGTCACAATATAGAATATTGAGCTAGCTTAACGTGGACATTGGATTCATGTCATTCTGAACTCTAAATCAATAGTTACGGACGATTTAGTGCAGACATGTCAAGTTTATCGGCTAGTTAAATTAATCATTCTAAACTGATCATCAGTGCTCATTGAGCAAAGGTTTACAAATGAAGCATAATGCATGGCATCATGAAGTTTTGGATAGATTGTATTACTTGGAGGCTCTGTCGTACCTCTTTCAGTCTCAAATATTGTCGCAATATTGAAAATTGAGCTAGATTAAAGTTGACGTTTGATTCATGACAATTTAGCCTCTAAATCAAATGTTACGGAAGATTTAGTGTTGACATGTCAAGTTGATCAGCTAGTTAAAATGATCATTTTAACTAATTCATTGGTGCTCATTGAGCAACGGTTTACAAATGAAGCATAATGCATGGCATCACGTAGCTTGGGATAGATTAGATAACTTGGAGGCTTTTTCATATGGTCATAAATTTAATCAAAATATAGAACACATAGTTAGCTTAACATGGACGTTGGATTGGCGTCATTCTAAACTCTAAATCAAAAGTTACAGACGATTTAGTGCGAGAATGTCAAGTTGATCGGCTAGTTAAAATGTACATTCTATACTGATCATTGGTGCTCCTTGAGTAAAGTCTTATAAATAAAGCATAAAGCATGACATCACAGAGTTTTGTATACATTTGATTACTTGGAGGCTTTGTTTTACCTATTTCGGTCATAAATTTTGTCACAAAGAATATTGAGCTACCTTAACGTGGGCGTTAGATTCATGTCATTCTGAATTCTACATCAAAAGTTACGGACAATTTAGTGGGGACATGTCAAGTTGATTGGCCAGTTAAAACGATCATTCTAAATTGATCATTGGTGCTCCTTGAGTAAAGGCTTATAAATGAAACATAATGCATGGCATCATGCAGTTTGGAATACATTGGATTACTTGGAGGTTTCGCCATAGCTATTCTGTTCTAAAATGTTGTCACAATATTAAAAATTGAGCTTGATTAACCTGGTCGTTGGTTTCATGTCATTTTAATCTCTAAATCCAATGTTGAAGAAGATTTAGTGAAGACATGTCAAGTTGATGAGCTAATTAAAATGACCATTCTAAACTGGTCATTAGTTTTTATTGAGGAAAGGTTTACAAATAAAGCATAATGCCTAGCATCATACATTTGGTATAGATTGGCTTATTTGAAGTCTTTGTCATAGCTATTTCGGTCTTAAAGTTTGTCACAATATATAATCTTGAGCTAGATTAACGTGGGTGCTGGATTCGTGTCATTCTGAACTTTAAATCAAAAGTTACAGAGGATTTAGTGTAGACATGTCAAGTTGATCGACCAGTTAAAATGATCATTTGAAACTTATCATTGGTGCTCCTTTAGTAAAGGTTTATAAATGAAGCATAATGCATGACATCACACAGTTTGGGATTCATTGGATTACTTAGAGGCTTTGTTGTAGATCTTTTAGTCTCAAATGTTGTCACAGGATTGAAAATTGAGTTACATTAACGTCGGCGTCGGATTCATGTCATTTTGATCTCTAAATCAAATGTACCGGACGTTGCAGTGCGGACATGTCAAGTTGATCAGCTAGTTAAAATGATAATTATAAACTGATCATTGGTGCTCCTTGAGAAGGGTTATAAATGAAGCATAATGCATGGTATCACATATTTTGGGATAGATTGGATTACTTGGAGGGTCGTAGCTCTTTCAGTCTTAAATTTTGTCACAATATAGAATATTGATCTAGCTTAACGTGGGTGTTGGATTCGTGTCATTCTGAACTCTAAATCCAAAGATACAAAAGATTTAGTGCGGATATGTAAAGTTTATCGGCCAGTTAAAATGATAATTCTAAACTGATCATTAGTGATCCTTGAGTAAAGGATTATAAATGAAGCATAATGCATGGCATCACGCACTTTGGGATACATTGGATTACGGTGGAGCCTTTGTCATAGCTCTTTAAGTCTCAAATGTTGTCACAATATTGAAAATTGAGGTAGATTAACGTGGGCGTTGGATTCATGTCATTTTGAGCTCTAAATCAACTGTTAAAACGATTTAGTGCAGACATGTGAAGTTAATCAGCTAGTTAAAATGATCATTCAACATTGATCATTGCTGCTTATTGAAAAAAGATTTACAAATTAAACATAATGCATGACATCATGCAGTTTGGGATGGATTGGATTACTTAAAGGTTTTGTTGTAGCTCTTTCACCATCAAATGTTGTCACAATATTAAAAATTGAGCTAGATTAACATGGCCGCATGATTCATGTCATTTTGAGATCAAAATCAAACGTTAAATATGATTTAGGCGACATGTCAAGTTGATCAGCTAGTTAAAATAATCATTCTAAACTGATCATTGGTGCTTTTTGAGCAAAGGTTTACAAATGAAGCATAATGCATGGCATTATGCAGTTTGGGATAGATTGGCTTATTTGAAAGCTTTGTCATAACTATTCCGGTCTTTAATTTTGTAACAATATATAATATTTAGTTAGCTTAACGTGGGCATTGGATTTGTGTCATTCTAAAATTTAAATCAAGTACAGATGATTTAGTGCAAACATGTAAAGTTGATCGGCCAGTTAAAATGATCATTTTAAACTGATAATTGGTGCTCCTTTAGTAAAGGCTTATAAATGAAGCATAATACATGGCATCACGTAGTTTTGGATACATTGGATTACTTATAGGCTTTTTCGTAGCTATTTTAGTCTCAAATGTTGTCCCAGTATTAAAAATTGAGTTACATTAACATCGGCGTCGGATTCATGTCATTTTGATCTCTGAATCAAATGTAACAGATGTTGTAGTGCGGACATGTCAAGTTGATCAGCTAGTTAAAATGATAATTCTAAACTGATCATTGGTGTTCCTTCAGTAAAAGATTATAAATGAAGCATAATGAATGGCATCACACAATTTGGGATAGATTGGATTACTTGGAGGGTCGTAACTATTTCGGTTTTAAAATATATCACAATATTGAATATTGATCTACCTTAATGAGGGCATTGGATTCGTGTCATTTTGAGCTCTAAATCAATTATTATGGAAAATTTATTGCGGATATGTAAAGTTGATCAGCAAGTTAAAATGAGAATTCTATACAGATCATTGGCGCTCCTTGAGTAAAGGCTTATAAATGAAGCATATGCATGGCATCACGGAGTTTGGGATACATTGGATTACTTCGAGCCTTTGTCATATCTCTCTAAATCTCAAATGTTGTCACAATATTGAAAATTGAGGTACATTAATGTGGGTGTTGGATGCATGCCATTTTGAGCTCTAAATCAAATGTTAATGACGATTTAGTGTAGACATGTCAAGTTGATCAGCTAGTTAAAATGATCATTCTAAACTGATCATTGCTTCTTATTGAGCAAAGGTTTACAAGTGAAACATAATGTATGGCATCATGCAGTTTGGGATAGATTGGATTACTTAAAGCTTTTGTCGTAACTCTTTCAGTCTCAAATGTTGTCACAATATTAAAAATTGAGCTAGATTAAAATGGCCATGTGATTCATGTCATTTGGAGATCAAAATCAAACATTAAATACGATTTAGGGGATATGTCAAGTTGATCAGCTAGTTAAAATGATCATTCTAAACTGATCATTGGTGCTCATTAAGCAAATGTTTACAAATGAAGCATAATGCATGTCATCACGATGTTTGGGATAGATTCGATTCATGTCAATTTGAGCTCTAAAACAAATGTTAAAGATGATTTAGTGCTGACATGTCAAGTTTCTCAGCTAATTAAAATGATCATACTAAACTGATCATTGGTACTCATTGAGCAACGGTTTACAAATGAAGCATAATACATGTCTTCACGCATTTTGGAATAAAATTGGATTACTTGTACGCTTTGTCGTAGCTATTTCGCTCTTAAATTTTGTCACAATATAGAATATTGGGCTAGCTTAATGTGGGCATCGGATTCGTGTCATTCTGAACTCTAAATCAAAAGGAACAGACGATTTAGAGCGGACATGTCAAGTTGATCGGCCAGTTAAAATGATCATTCTAAACTGATCATTGGTACTCATTGAGCAATGGTTTACAAATTAAGAATAATACATGTCTTCATGCAATTTGGGATAAATTGGATTACTTGTAGGATTTGTCGTAGCTATTTTGCTCATAAATTTTATCACAATATAGAAAATTGAGCTACCTAAATGCGGGCATTGGATTCGTGTCATTATGAATTCTAAATCAAAAGTTGCGAATGATTTAGTGCGGACATGTCAAGTTTATCGGCCAAAAATGATCATTCTAATCTGATCATTGGTGCTCCTTGATTAAAGGATTATAAATGAAGCATAATACATGGCAGCACACAATTTGGATACATTGGATTACTTTGAGGCTTTGTCGTAGCTCTTTCAATCTCAAATGTTGTCACAATATTAAAAATTGAGCTAGATTAACGTGGTCATTGGATTCATGTCATGTTGATCTCTAAATCAAATGTTAAAGAAGAAGACATGTCAAGTTGATGAGCTAGTTAAAATGATCATTACAAACTGATCATTGGTGGTTATTGAGCAAAGGTTTACAAATGAAGCATAATGCATGGCATCATGCAGTTTAAGATAGATTGGCTTAATTGAACGCTTTTTCATAGCTATTTAGGTATTAAATTTTGTCACAATATATAATATTGAGTTAGCTTAACGTGGGTATTGATCCGTGTCATTCTAAACTTTAAATCAAAAGTTACAAATGATTTAGTGCAAACATGTCAAGTTGATCGGCCAGTTAAAAATATCATTTTAAACCTATCATTGGTGCTCCTTTAGTAAAGGCTTATAAATGAAGCATAATGCATGGTATCATGCAGTTTGGATTAGATTGGATTACTTGGAGGGTCGTAGCTATTTCGGTCTTAAATTTTTCACAATATAGAATATTGATCTACCTTAACATGGGCATCGGATTCGTTTCATTCTGAACTCTAAATCAAAAATTACGGAAGATTTAGTGCGTATATGTAAAGTTGATCGGCCAGTTAAAATGATAATTCTATACTGATCTATGGTGATCCTTGATTAAAGACTTATAAATCAAGTATAATCCATGGCATCACGCAATTTGGGATACATTGGATTACTTCGAGCCTTTTTCATAGCTCTTTAAGTCTCATATGTTGCCACAATATTGAAAATTGAGATAGATTAACGTGGGTGTTGGATTCATGTCATTTCAAGCTCTAAATCAAATGTTAAAGACGATTTAGTGTAGACATGTCATGTTGATCAGCTAGTTAAATGATCATTCTAAACTGATCATTGCTCCTTATAGAACAAAGGTTTACAAATGAAGCATAATTCATGGTATCACGCAGTTTAGGATAAATTGGATTTTTTGGAGGCCTTTTCATAGCTCTTTTAGTCTCAAATGTTGTCAAAATATTGTAAACTGAGCTAGATTAACGTGGGTGTTGGATTCATGTCATTTTGAGCTCTAAATCAAATGTTAAAGACGATTTAGTGCGGACATGTCAAGTTTCTCAGCTAATTAAAATTATCATTCTAAAATAATCATTGGTACTCTTTGATCAATGGTGTACAAATGAAGCATAATACATGTCTTCACGAAGTTTGGGAAAAATTGGATTATTTGTAGGATTTGTCGTAGCTATTTGTTCTTAAATTTTGTCACAATATAGAAAATAGAGCTACCTGAATACGGACATTGGATTCGTGTCATTCTAAACTCTAAATCAAAAGTTACGGACGAGTTAGTGCTGACATGTTAGGTTAAAGTGATCATTCTGAACTGATCATTGGTGCTCATTGAGTAAAGTTTTACAAATGAAGCATAATGCATGGCATCCAAAGTTTGGGATACATTGGATTACTTGGAGGCTTTGTGGTACATCTTTCAGTTTCAAATGTTGTCAGAATATAGAAAAGGTTTACGAATGAAGCATAATCCATGGTATCACGCAGTTCGGGATAGATTAATATACTTGGAAGGGTTGTCGTAGCTATTTTGGTTTTAAATTCTGTCACAATATAGAATATTGAACTAGCTTAATGTGGGCGTTGAATTCGTGTCATTCTGATCTCTAAATCAAAAGTTACGGACGATTTAGTGCAAACATTTCAAGTTTATCGGCTAGTTAAATTGATCGTTCTAAACTGATCATTGGTGCTCATTGAAGCATAATCAATGGCATCACACAGTTTGTGATACATTGATTTACTTGTTGGCTTTCTCGTAGCTCTTTCAGTCTCAAGTGTTGTCACAATATTGAAAATTGAGCTAGATTAATGTGGGCATTGGATTCATGTCATTTTGATCTCTAAATTAATTGTTAAAGACAATTTAGTGGGGACATGTCAAGTAGATCAGCTGTTTAAAATGATCATTGTTGCTCATTGAGTAAAGGCGTATAAATGAAGAATAATGCATGGCATCACGTAATTTGGGATCTAGTGGATTACTTGGAGGCTTTGTGGAAGCTATTTCGGTCTTAATTTTTGTTATAATATAGAATATTGATCTACCTTAACATGGGCATCGGATTCGTTTCATTCTGAACTCTAAATTAAAAATTACAAAAGATTTAGTGCGGACATGTCAGGTTTATCGGATAGTTAAATTTATCATTCTAAACTGATCATTGGTGCTCATTCAGGAAAGGTTTACAAATGAAGCATAGTGCATGGCATCACAAAGTTGGGGATATATTGGATTACTTGGAGGTTTTTTCGTAGCTCTTTCAGTCTCAAATGTTGTTAGAATATAAAAAATTCAGCTAGATTAATGTGGATTCATATAATTTTGAGCTCTAAATCAAATGTTAAATATGATTTAGTCCGGACATGTCAAGTTGATCAGCTAGTTAAAATGATCATTTTAAAATGATCATTAGTGCTCATTGAGTAAAGGCTTATAAATAAAGCATAATGCATGGCATCAAGCAGTTTGGGATACATTGGATTACTTGGACGCTTTGTTGTAGCTCTTTCAGTCTCAAATGGTGTCACAATATTCAAAATTGAGCTAGATTAATATGGACATTGGATTCATAACAATTTTATCTCTAAATCAAATGTTAATGATGATTTAGTGCGCACATGTCAAGTTTATCGACCAGTTAAAATGATCATTTTAAACTGATTGTTGGTGTTCTTTGTGTAAAGGCTTATAAATGAAGCAAAATGCATGACATCATGTAGTTTGGATACATCGGATTACATGGAGGCGTTATCATAGCTCTTTTAGTCTCCATTGTTGTCACAATACTGAAAATCTAGCTAGAATAAAATGGGCATTGGATTCATGTCATTTTGAGCTTTGAATCAAATGTTAAAGAAGATTTGGTGCGGACATGTCAAGTTCATCAGCTAGTTAAAATGATCATTGTAAACTGATCATTGGTTTTCATTGAGCAAAGGTTTACAAATGAAGCGTAATGCATGGCATCCTTGCAGTTTGGATAGATAGGACTACTTGGAGGATGTTTTGTTGGTAATTCAGTCTTAAATTTTGTTACAATATAGAAGATTGAGCTAGCTTAGCGTGGGCATTGAATTCATGTCATTTAGAACTCTAAATCAAAAGTGATGGACGATTTGGTGCACATATGTAAAGTTTGTCGGGTACTTGAATTGATCATTCTAAATGGATCATTGGTGCGCATTGAGTAACGCATAAATGAATCATAATGCTTGGCATCATGCAATTTGGGATAGATTGGATTACTTGGATGCTTTGTCATAGCTATTTAGGTCTTAAATTTGTCACAATGCAGAATATTAAGGTAGCTTAACGTGGGCGTTGCATTCGTGTCATTCTGAACTCTAAATAAAAATTTAAAGCAAACATATCAAGTTTTTCCTCTAGTTAAGTTGATCATTTTAAATTGATCATTTGTGCTGATTGAGCAAAAGTTTACAAATGAAGCATAATGCATGGCATCATGCAGTTTTCAATATATTGGATTAATTAGAGGCTTTGTCCTAGCTATTTTGGTTTTAATTTTTGTTATAGAATAGAATATTGAGCTAGATTAACGTGGGCGTTGGATTTGTGTCATTTTGAACTCTACATCAAAACTTACAGACGATTCAGTGCGGACATGTCAAGTTTATCCACTAGTTAAATTGATCATTCTAAACTGATCATTGGTGTTCATTGAGAAATGTTTTTAAAAATGAAGCATAATACATGGCATCACGCATTTTGGGATACATTAGATTACTTGGAGGGTTTGTCATGGCTCTTTCAATCTCAAATGTTGTCAAAATATTGAAAATTGAGCTAGATTAATGTGGGCATGTGATTCATGTCATTTTGAGCTCTAAATCAAATGTTAAAGACTATTGAGTACGGACATGTCAATTTGATAAGGTAGTTAAAATAACCATTCTAAACAGATCTTTGATGCTCATTGAGTAAAGGCATATAAATGAAGCATCATGCATGGCATCCCGCAATTAGGGATAGATTGGATTTCTTGGAGGTTGTGTCATAGCTATGTTGCTTTTAAATTTATCACAATATAGAACATTGAGATAGCTTAACGTGGGCGTTGGATTTGTCTCATTTTGAACTCTAAATCAAAAGTTACAGATGATTTAGTGCGGACATGTCAAGTTGATCGGTCAGTTAAAGTGATCATTCTAAGCTGACCGTTATAAATTGATCATTAGTGCTCCTTGAATAAAGGCTTATAAATGAAGCACAATGCATGGGATCATGAAGGTTTGGATAGATTAGATTTCTTGAAGGCTTTGTGTTTGCTCATTCAGTCTCAAATGTTGTCACAATATTGAAAATTGAGCTAGCTTAACGTGGGCGTTGGATTCGTGGTATTTTAAACTCTAAATCAAAAGTTACGGATGATTTTGTACATACGTGTCAAGTTGATCAGCCAGTTCAAATGATCATTTTAAACTGATCATTGGTGCTCCTTGAGTAAATGTTTATAAGTTAATGTGAGCATGGCTAGCAAGGAATCTGAACTAAAGGAACATTTTTAACTTCAGTAGAAAGAAGCCAATGAGGAAGCTAAGGAACACCTAGAACGAGAGGAAGTTGAAGATGAAGCCTTGCGAATCTCCAATGGTCCCATCACTCTGTCCAGGGAAGCCAAACTCAAAACAAAACTACAACACCTTCTCAACACTATTCAATCCAGTTTAGTTTGTGCTAATCCAACCACCATTGTTGTGATTCTAGCAACCTATACCTCATCAAGAGAGGTATCTTGGACTGTACTCTTTTTTCCTCTTCTTAGTTTTGTCCCATTGGATTTTCTAAGAGAGATTTTTGATGAGGCAAGCCCAAGATACTTTACCACAACCTCTTGATGAACCTTAGAAACCTAAACCCCATCAAGAGAGGTATCTTGGACTTTACTCTTTTTCCTCTTCTTAGTTTTGTCTCATTGGGTTTTCTAAGAGAGATTTTTGATGAGGCAAGCCAAAGATACTTTACCACAACCGCTTGGTGAACCAAGGCCCATTCTATGCTATTATTCACGCAAATGAAGAGGAAGGATCAGTCAAGATGTTATTTACTTCTGAGTCTTCATTCTTTCTTGTTTTTGTGATTTCCTAGTTTCTCTTAAATGTCTTGGTGGTTTCCTAGAAGTCTTTGCCTTTTCCTATGCACCCCTCCGATCCTATAAATACTCTCCTGTATCCCCTCTCCAAATCATCAAACATTTTAATATCACCTCTTTGATTAAGGAATTTGGATCATCATTCCATTCTTCTCAAGAGCCGAAAGTCTAAGTGTTCATATCCCTTGGAGGTTTCAATCCATTCCACCTCTTTCCCAACATGTCTGGTCTTCATCATTCACACAGAGCAAGATGATAGTCAAAGGATCTTCCACCATCCTTTAGAAGTTCTCGAGACCATCCATCTTCAACCTCACGGATTCACCATGTTCTTCACTTCCGCATCCACATTCAGTTTACTATCATTTGCACAACCTCTTGGAGACATTTTGGTAGGTGATCCTAACCAGGATCATATGAAGTGGTATCAGAGCACACTCCAAACCAGGTTGTATCTATCAAAACCATTCACACCCATTCATATTGTGGCAAGAACTTTTTGTGACCTTTCATCTTCCTTTTTGCGATTTTTTTTTAATGTTTCTAGATTTGTTTCCTGTTATAAATTTATCTAAGAACTCTAAAGAACTTGAAAATCAAGAAAAAAACGTTCAGGAACTTATTGTTAGATGATAGAATCAATCAGCTCTCAATCGGCATCATTAGAGATCGCGGAAGCACTAACTGAGTTTAATCTTGATTTTGTGAATTAATTGAATTTTTTGGAGCTGCAACATGTTCAAAAAAATTTCATTAGACTTAATATATTTAGGAAATTCAAGTGAAAACATTCGAAAGTGAATTAAAGGTTGTTAGATTAGTCACTTACCAAACTGGATTTCAGAGGTGTAGAGATTGTTTTGTTTAGGGTTCGGTTTTTTTTCTCTCTGTTTCTTTGTCTTTTTGAGATTTTTTTGTCTTACTTTGTGTTCTCCTTTGAGCATTTTACTTTTTTATTGGTCCGAATTTGTCAGGAACCATGGTAGGAACAGACAATGGAGAGGAATCCTCAAACTCCAACAAACAACTTCTCGATTCCTCTAAAGCCATGATGAATGAAAGTATGGCAACAATGAAGGCTGATATAGAAAGAATCATCAATTACCGACTGAGGAGACAACAACAACCTTCTGATAATTAGCACTATTAAAGTAACTCATCTAGGTATCACCAATCTAGGAGAAGAAGGCCACAGGAACACCGGATTCCTAGGAATAACCAACCTAACCTTCGCGACCCTTTAGAATGCCTTAAGATCAAAATTCCGTCTTTCCAAGGAACCAATGACCCTGAGGAATACCTAGAATGGAATGAGAAGATAGAAATAGTCTTTGACTGCAGGGAATACACTCAAGAGAATAAGGTTAAGGTAGCCCCAACCACGTTTAAGGACTATGCTGTAAGTTGGTGGGATCAATTAGTTACGTCTAGGAGAAGGGCTGGGGATTTTCCTATAGATTCGTGAAACCAGGTGAAAGTCATCATGAGTAGAAGGTTTATACCTAGTCATTACCATAGGGAGCTACATCATAAGCTTAGGAATCTATCTCAAGGAAGTAGGTCTGTAGAAGAGTACTTTAAGGAGATGGAAACCTTGTTGCTTAGGGATGATATTCAAGAGGATAGTGAAACCACTATGACCAGGTTTATGGCCGGCCTTAATAGATAGATCATAGATAGGCTATAGGTCCACCATTATGTCGAACTAGAAGAGCTTCTCCATAAAGCCATAATGTTTGAGAAACAACTTAAGAGAAAGAATCCTAAATCCGGAACTAGCTCCACTAGGTTTAGTAAATCTAAGGATGATAAGTCTAGTAATGATTACAAACCATTCCCTAAACTGAAGAAAGAAGATTCGAAACTTAAGGGCACAGATAACGGTTCTAGCACCAAAACTAGGGAGATTCAATGTTTTAAGTGTAAGGGTTTTGGTCACTTATCTAGAGAATGTGCCAATAAGAAAACCATCGTTATTAGGGCTAATGGTGAGGTACAATTGGAAGAGGACCCACCGGATGCTGAGTCTTTAGAGGAGAATGTAGCCATGCAACACGCAGGTCAACTCTTAGTCACTAGGAGAACCTTAAAGTACAAACTAAGGCAGAAAAAATGAGCAAAGAGTGAACCTATTCCAGACTCGCTGTCTAGTTAAGGATAAGGTTGGTAGCTTAGTTATTGATGGGCTGTTCATATCCATTAGAAGGTTCACTTCATTCTACCTCTTGGAGACATTCAGGGACTTGATCCTAACCAGGATCACATCATAATGAAGCATAATGCATGGCATCACGTTGTTTGGGATACATTGGATTACATGGAGGCTTTGTCGAAGTTATTTCGGTCTTGAATTTTGTCACAACATAGAACATTGAGGTAGCTTAACATGGACGTTGGATTCATGTCATTCTGAACCCTAATTCAAAAGTTACAAGCGATTTAGTGCGGATATGTGAAGTTAATCGGCTAGTTAAATTGATCATTCTAAACTGATCATTGTGCTCATTGAGAAAAAATTTACAAATGATACATAATGCACGACATCACACAGTTTGGGATAGATTTGATTACTTTGATACTTTGTCGTAGTTATTTTGGTCATAAATTTTATCACAATATAGAAAATCGAGGTAGCTTAACATGGGCAATTGATTCGTGTCATTCTGAACCCTAAATCAAAAGTAACAGATGATTTAGTCCGGACATGTCAGGTTGATCGACCAGTTAAAGTGATCATTCTAAATTGATCATTGGTGCTCCTCGAGTAATGGCTTATAAATGAAGGATAATGCATGGCATCACGCAGGATGGGATACATTGGATTACTTGGAGGCTTTGTGGAAACTCTTTCAGCCTCGAATGTTGTCACAATATAGAAAATTGAGCATGTTTAACGTGGGCGTTGGATTCGTGTCATTGTAAAATCTAAATCAAAATTTACGGAGGATTTAGTGTAGACATGGCAAGTTGATTGGCCAGTTAAAGTTTTCATTCTAAACTAATCATTGGTGCTCTTTCAGTAAAGGCTTATAAATGAAGAATAATGCATGATATCATGCAGTTTGGGATACATTGGATTAGTTGGACGCTTTATCGTAGGTATTTCTGCCTTAACTTTTGTAATAGTATAGAAAACTGAGCTAGCTTAATATGGTCGTTGGATTCATATCATTCTGAACTAGAAATCAAAAGTTAGTGCTGATTTACTGCGGACATGTCAAGTTTATCTGCTAGTTAAATTGATCGTTCTAAATTGATCATTGTTGCTCATTGAGCAAAGGTTTAGAAATGAAGCATAATGAATGGCATCATGCAGTTTGGGATATATTGGATTACTTGGAAGCTTTGTCGGAGCTATTTCAGTCTTAAATTTTGCACGATATAGAATATTGAGCTAGCTTAACGTGGACGTTTGATTCGTGTCATTCTGAACTCTAAATCAAATGTTACACACGATTTAGTGCGGACATATCAAATTGATCGGCCAGTTAAAATGATCATTCTAAACTGATGACTAGTGCCCCTTGAGTAAAGGCTTACAAATGAAGAATAATGCATGGCATAGCGGAGTTTGGGATACATTGGATTACTTGGAGGTTTTGCGTAGCTATTTCTGTCATAAATTCTGTCAATACAGAAAATTGACCTAGCTTAATGTGGGCGTTGGATTGATGTTATTCTTAACTCTTAATCAAAAATCACGGACGATTTAGTGCCGATATGTCTGGTTAAAATGATCATTCTAAACTGATCATTCTAAATGGAACATTTGTGCTCCTTGAGTAAAAGCTTATCAATGAAGCATAATTCATGGCATCACGCAGTTTAGGATATATTGGATAACTTGGAGGCTTTGTGGTAGCTTCTTTAGTCTCAAATGTTGTAACAATATAGAAAATTGAGCTAGATTAACGTGGGCCTTGGATTCGTGTCATTTTGAATTATAAAAAAAAGTTACGGAAGATTTAGTGCATAGATGTGAGGTTGATCGGCCAACTAAAATGATCATTCTTAATTGATCATTGGTGCTTTTTGAATAAAGGCTTATAAATGAAGCATAATACATGGCAACACGCAGTTTGGGATACATTGGACTACTCGGAGGCTTTGTCGTACCTATTGTTGTTAAATTTTTTAGAATATTGAAAATTGAGCTAGCTTAACTTGTGCGTTGGTTTCATGTCATTCTGAACTCTAAAAAAAATGTTACGGACGATTTAGTGCGAACATGTTAAGTTTATCGGCTAGTTAAATGGATCATTCTAAATTGATTATTTGTGCTCATTGAGCAAACGTTTACAAATGAAGCATAATCCATGACATCACGCAGTTTGAGATAGATTGGAGTAATTTGAGGTTTTTTCGTAGCTATATTGGTCTTAAATTTGCTCACAATATAGAAAATTGAGCTAGCTTAACGTCGGCATTGGTTTCGTGTCATTGTGAACTCTAAATCAAAAGTTATGGACGATTTAGTGCAGACATGTCAAGTTTATTGGCTAGTTAAATTGATCATTCTAAAATGATCATTGGTGCTTTTATTGAGCAAAGGTTTACAAATGAAGCATAATGCATGGCATCACACAGCTTGGGATAGATTCGATAATTTGGAAGTTATGTCGTAGATACTTTGGTCTTAAATTTTGCACAATATAAAATATTGAGGTAGCTGAACATGTGTGTTGGATTCACGTCATTCTGAACTCTAAATCAAAAGATACGGACGATTTAGTGCAAACATTTCAAATTGATCAGCTAGTTAAAATGATCATCCTAAACTGATCACTGGTGCTCCTTGAGTAAAGGCTTATAAATGAAGCATAATGCATGGCATCGCGCAGTTTTGGATACATTAGATTACTTGGAAGCTTTTTCGTAGCCATTTCTGGCTTAAATGTTTTCACAGTATAGAATATTGAGCTAGCTTAACGTGGGCGTTGGATTCGTGTCATTCTGAACTCTAAATCAAAAGTTACGAACAATTTAGTGCTGACATGTCAAGTTGATCGACCAGTTGAAATGATCATTCTGACCTGATCATTGGTGTTCCTATAGTAAAGACTTACAAATGGAGCATAATGGATGGAAACATGCAGTTTGGGATACATTGAATTCCTTGTAGGCTTTGTCGTAGCTATTTCTATCTAAAATTTTGTCACTATATAGAAACTTCAGTTAGCTTACCGTGTGTGTTGGATTCATGTTATTCGGAACTCTAAATCCAAAGTTAGGGATGATTTAGTGCGGACATGTCAAGTTTATCCGCTAGATAAATCAATCATTCTAAACTGATCATTGGTGCTCAATGAGCAAAGGTTTACAAATGAAGCATAATGCACGGCATCACGCAATTTGGGATATATTGGATTACTTGGATGTTTGGTCGAAGCTAATTTGGTCTTAAATTTTATCACAATATTAAAAATTGAGCTCGCTTAACGTAGGCATTAGATTTGTGTCATTCTGAACTCTAAATCAAATGTTAAAGATGATTTAGTGCGGACATACCAAGTTGATGAGCTTGTTAAAATGATCATTCTAAACTAATCATTCGTGCTCACTGGGGAAAGCATTACAAACGAACCATAATGCATGCCATAACGAAGTTTGGGATAGATTTGATTACTTGGAGTCTTTGTCATATCTAATCTGGTCTTAAATTTGGTCACAATATATGATATTGAGCTATATTAATTTGGGCGTGGGATTCGTGTCCTTTGGAACTTTAAATCAATAGTTAGGGACGATTTAGTGTGGATATTTCAAGTTGATCGGTCAGTTAAAATGATCATTCTAAACTGACGACTAGTGCTCCTTGAGTAAAGGCATACAAATGAAGAATAATAATGCATGGCATAGCGGAGTTTGGGATACATTGGATTACTTGCAGGTTTTGCGTAGCTATTTCTGTCATAAATTTTGTCAATATAGAAATTTGACCTAGCTTAATGTGGGCATTGGATTGATGTTATTCTTATCTTTTAATCAAAAATCAAGGACGATTTAGTGCCGATATGTCAGGTTCAAATGATCATTCTAAACTGATCATTCTAAATGGATCATTTGTGCTCCTTGAGTAAAGGCTTATAAATGAAGCATAATTCATGGCATCACACAGTTTAGGATATATTGGATAACTTGAAGGCTTTGTGGTAGCTCTTTCAGTCTCAAATGTTGTAACAATATAGAAAATTGAGCTAGCTTAACATGGGCCTTGGATTCGTGTCATTTTGAATTATAAAAAAAAGTTACAGAAGATTTAGTGCATAGATGTCAAGTTGATAGGCCAACTAAAATGATCATTCTTAATTGATCATTGGTGCTTTTTGAATAAATGTTTATAAATGAAGCATAATACATGGCAACACGCCGTTTGGGATACACTAAATTACTTGGAGGTTTTGTCGTAGCTATTTTTGTTAAATTTTTTAGAATATTAAAAATTGAGCTAGCTTAACTTGTGCGTTGGATTCATGTCATTCTGAACTCTAAAACAAATGATACGGACGATTTAGTGCAAACATGTCAAGTTTATTGGCTAGTTAAATCGATCATTCTAAATTGATCATTTGTGCTTATTGAGCAAACAATTACAAACGAAGCATAATCCATGACATCACGAAATTTGAGAAAGATTGGAGTAATTGGAGGTTTTGTCGTAGCTATTCAGTCTTAAATTTGATCACAATATAGAAAATTGAGCAAGATTAACGTCGGCGTTGGATTCGTGTCATTGTGAACTCTAATTCAAAAGTTATGGACGATTTAGTGCAGACATGTCAAGTTTATCGGCTTATTAAATTGATCATTCTAAAATGATCATTGGTGCTTTTATTGAGAAAAGGTTTACAAATGAAGCATAATGCATGGCATCACACAGCTTGGGATAGATTCAATTATTTGGAAGCTATGTCGTAGATACTTTGGTCTTAAATTTTGCACAATATAGATTATTGAGCTAGCTTAACGGGGGCGTTGGATTCACATCATTTTGTACTCTAAATCAAAAGATACGGACGATTTAGTGCAAACATGTCAAATTGATCGGCCAGTTAAAATGATCATTCTAAACTGATCACTGGTGCTCCTTGAATAAAGGCTTATAAATGAAGCATCATGCATGGCATTGTGCAGTTTTGGATACATTAGATTACTTGTAAGCTTAATCATAGCTATTTCTGGCTTAAATTTTTTCACAGTACATAATATTGAGCTAGGTTAACGTGGGCGTTGGATTCGTGTCATTCTGAACTCTAAATCAAAAGTTACAAACAATTTAGTGCTGACATGTCATGTTGATCGGCCAGTTGAAATGATCATTCTGAACTGATCATTGGTGCTCCTTGAGTAAAGACTTACAAATGCAGCATAATGCATGGAATCATGCAGTTTGGGATACATTGGGTTACTTGGAGGCTTTGTCGTAGCTATTTCTGTCTAAAATTTTGTCACTATATAGAAAATTCAAAACTCTAAATCAAAAGTTTGGGACGATTTAGTGCGGATATGTCAACTTTATCCGCTAGATAAATTGATCATTCTAAACTGATCATTGGTGCTCACTGAGCAAAAGTTTACAAATGAAGCATAATGCATGACATCACGCAATTTGGGATATAATGGATTACTTGGATGTTTGGTCGTAGCTGATTTGGTCTTAAATTTTATCACAATACAGAAAATTGAGCTCGCTTAACGTAGGCGTTAGATTTGTGTCATTCTGAACTCTTAATCAAATGTTAAAGACGATTTAGTGCGAACATGCCAAGTTAATGAGCTAGTTAAAATGATCATTCTAAACTAATCATTCATGCTCACTGGGCAAAGCATTACAAACGAACCATAATGCATGCCATCACGAAGTTTGGGATAGAATTGATTACTTGGAGTCTTTGTCATAGATAATTCGGTCTTAAATTTGGTAACAATATATAATATTGAGCTATATTAATTTGGGCGTGGGATTCGTGTCCTTTCGAACTTTAAATCAATAGTTTGAAGATTTAGTGTGGATCTGTCAAGTTGATGGGCCAGTTAAAATGATTATTCTACACTGATCATTCAAAACTGATCACTAGCGCTCCTTGAGTAAAGGCTTATAAATGAAGCGTAACGCATGGCACCCCGCAATTTAGGATATATTGGATTACTTGAAGTCTTTGTGGTACCTCTTTTTGTCTCAAATGTTGTCACAATATTTAAAATTGAGCTAGATTAATGTGGCCGTTGGATTCATGTCATTTTGAGCTCTAAATCAAATGTTAAAGATGATTTAGTGCAGACATGTGAAGTTGATCAGCTAGTTAAAATGATCATTCTAAACTAATCATTAGTGCTCCTTCAGTAAAGATTTATAAATTAAGCATAATGCATGGCATCACAAAGTTTAGTATAGATTGGACTATTTGAAGGCCTTGTGGTAGCTCTTTCGATCTTCAATGTTGTCACAATATAGAAAATTAAGCTACCTTTATGTGGGTGTTGGATTCGTGTCATTTTTAACACTAAATCAAAAGCTAAGGACAATTTAGTGCATACATGTCAAGTTGATCGCGAGGTAAAATGATCATTTTAAACTGATCATTGGTGCTCATTGAGTAAAGCTTTTAAATGAAGCATAACCCATGGCATCACGCAGTTTGCGATACATTGGATTACCTGGAAGCTTTGTTCTAGCTATTTAGGACATAAATTTTTTTACAATATTTAAAATTGAGCTAGCTTAACATGGGCGTTGAATTCATGTCATTCTGAACCGTATATCAGAAGTTACAGAACATTTAGTGTAGACATTTCATGTTTATCGGAGATTTAAATTGATAATTCCAAAGTGATATTCCTAAACTGATCATTGGTACTCATTGAGCAAAGATTTACAAATGAAGCATAATGCATGGCATCACACACTTTAGGATAGATTTGATTACTTTGTGGGTTTTTCGTCGCCATTTTGATCTTAAATTTGGTCACAATATAGTATATTGAAGTAGTTTAACGTGGGCATTGGATTCATGTCATTCGTAGCTCTAAATAAAAAGTTATGGACGATTTAGCGCAGAAATATCATATTGATTGGCCATTTAAAGTGATAATTCTAAACTGATCATTCTAAACTAATTATTAGATTACTCGGATTCTTTCTGATACATTTTTCAGTCTCAAATATTGTCACAATATTGAAAATTCAGCTAGATTAAAGTGGGCGTTGGATTCATGTCATTTTGAGCTCAAATGTTAAAGACGATTTAGTGTGAACATGTCAAGTTGATCAGCTAGTTGAAATGATCATTTTAAACTGATCATTGGTGTTCAGTCAGCAAAGATTTACAAATGAATCATATGGCATGGCATTACTCAGAATGGGATAGATTGGATTACTTGGAGGCTTTTTCGTAGCTATTTCGGTATTAAAATTTGTAACTATATAGAATATTGAGCTAGATTAACGTCAGCATCCGACTCGTGTCATTTTGAGCTCTATATCAAAAGTTAGGGACAATTTAGTGCGAAATATCAAGTTTATCAGCTAGTTAAATTGATCATTCTAAACTGATCATTGGTGTTGATTCAGGAAAGGTTTACAAATGAAGCATAATGCATGGCATCACACAGTTTGGTACAGATTGGAATACTGGATGCTTTTTCGTAGCTATTTTGGTCTTAAATTTATCACAATTGAAAAAATTGAGCTAGCTTAACGTCGGTGTTGTATTCGTGTCATTCTGAACTCTAAATCAAAAGTTACGGACGATTTAGTGCAGACGTGTCAAGTTGATCGACCAGTTCAAAACATCATTCTAAACTCATCATTTGTGCTCCTTGAGTAAAGGCTTATAAATTAAGCACAATGCATGGCCAAATGCAGTTTGGGATACATTGGATTACTTGGAGGCTTTGTCGTAGCTCTTTCACTCTCAAATGTAGTCACAATAATAAAAATTGAGCTAGGTTAACATGGGTATTGGACTAATATCATTTTGAGGTCTAAATCAAATGTCACAGATAATTCAGTGCGGACATATCAAGTTTATCAGCTAGTTAAATTCATCATTCTAAACTGACCATTTATGCTCATTGAGCAAAGATTTACAAATGAAGCATAATGCTTGGCATCACGCATTTTGGGGTATATTGGATTACTTGGACGCTTTGTTGTAGCTATTTTGGTCTTAAATTAATCACAATATAGAATATTGAGGTAGCTTAACGTGGGTGTTGGATTCTTGTCATTTTGAACTCTAAATCAAAAGTTGCGAACGATTTAGTGTAGACATGTCAAGTTGATCGACCAGTTTAAATGATCATTCTAAAATGATCATTGGTGCTCCTTGAATAAATGCTTATAAATTAAGCATAATTCATGGCATAACACCGATTGGAATATATTTGATTACTTGGAGGCTTTATCGTAACTCTTTGAGTCTCAAATGTCGTCAAAATATTAAAAATTAAGCTAGATTAACATGGGCGTTGGATTAATATTATATTGAGCTCTAAACCAAATGTTAAAGATGATTTTGTGCAGATATGTCAAGTTGATAAGCCGGTTAAATTGGTCATTCTAAACTTATCATTGGCTCTCAGAGAGCAAATGTTTACAAATGAAGCATATGGCATGGCATCACGCAGTTTCGGATACATTGGATTACATGAAGGTGTTTTCATAGCTATTTCGGCCTTAAATTTTGTCATAATATAGAATATTGAGTTAGCTTAACGTCGCCATTGGATTCGTGTCATTCTGATCACTAAATCAAAAGTTACCAAAAATTTAGTGTGGACATGTCAAGTTTTAAATCAGCTAGTAAATTGATCATTTTAATCTGATCATTGGTGCTCATTGAGCAAAGATTTACAAATGAAGCATAATGCATGGCATCCGCAGTTTGGGATACATTAGATTACTTGGAGGCTTTGTCATTCATCTTTCAGTCACAAATGTTGTCACAATATAGAAAATTGAGCTAAATTAATGTGGACGCTGAATTCATGTCATTTTGAGGTCTAAATCAAATGTTAACGATGATTTAGTGCGAACATGTCAACTTGATCAAATAATAAAAATGATCATTCTAAACTGATCATTGGTGTTTAGTGAGCAAAGATTTACAAATGAAGCATACGGCATGGCATCACTCAGTTTGGTATATATTGGATTACTTGGAGGTATTGTCGTAGCTATTTCGGTCTTAAAATTTGTGACAATATAGAATATTGAGCTACTTTAACGTGAGCATTGGTTTCGTGTCATTCGGAACTCTAAATCAAAAGTTACAGACAATTGAGTGCGGATATATCAAATTTATCAGCTAGTTAAATTGATCATTCTAAACTTATCATTGGTGATCATTGAGCAAAGATTTACAAATGAAGCATAATGCATAGCATCCAAAATTTGGGATACATTGGATTACTTGGAGATGTTGTGGTACATCTTTCAATCTCAAATGTTGTCACAATATAGAAAATTGAGCTAGATTAAGTGGTCGTTGGATTCATATCATTTTGAGCTCTAAATCAAATGTTACACATGATTTAGTGCGGACATGTCCAGTTGATCATTCTAAACTGATCATTGGTGCTCACTGAGCGAAGGTTTACAAAAGAAGCATTGGATTCATGTCATTCTTAATATAAAATTTTGGTTTTAAATTTTGTCTTAATATAAAATTTTGAGCTAGCCTAAAGTGAGCATTGGATTCATGTCATTTTTAACTCTAAATTAAAACTTACGGACAATTTAATGCGGACATATCAAGTTCAACAGCTAGTTAAATTGATCATTCTAAACTGATCATAGGTGGTCATTGAGCAAAGGTTTACAAATGAAGCATAATGCATGGCATCACACAGTTTGGGATACATTGAATTACTTAGATGCTTTGTGGTACATCTTTTAGTCTCAAATGTTGTCACAATATAGAAAACTGTGCTAGATTAATGTGGGTGTTGGATTCATATCATTTTGAGCTCTAAATCAAATGTTAAAAACGATTTAGTGCTGACATGTCAAGTTGATCAGCTTGTAAAATGATTATTCTAAACTGATCATTGGCACTCACTGAGCAAAGGTTTACAAAAATGAAGCATATGACATGGCATCACGCAGTTTGGAATAGATTGGATGACTTGGAGGCTTTGTCGTAGCTATTTTGGTCTTAAATTTGTCACAATATAGAATATTGAGCTAGCTTAACGTGAGCGCTTGATTTGTGTCATTTTGAAATCTGAATCAAAAGTTATGGACAATTTAGTGCTTACATGTCAAGTTTATCAGCTAGTTAAATTGATCATTCTTAGCTGATCATTGGGGCTCATTGAGCAAAGGTTTACAAATGAAGCATAATGCATGGCATCACGCAGTTTGGGATAGATTGGATTACTTGGAGGCTTTGACATAGCTATTTTGGTCGTAAATTTAATCACAATATAGAAAACTGAGGTAATTTAATGTGGGCATTGGAAACTTGTCATTCTGAACTCTAAATCAAAAGTTATCGACGATTTAGTGCGGAAATGTCAAGTTGATTAACTTGAGTAAAGGCTTATGAATGAAGCATACTGCATGGCATCACGCAGTTGGGAATACATTGGAAATCTTGGAAGCTTTGTCGTAACTCTTTCAGTCCTAAATGTTGTCAAAATATTGAAAATTGAGCTGTTGGATTCATGTCATTTTGAGCTCTAAATCAAATGTTAAAGGCGGTTTAGTGCATACATGTCAATTTCATCAGCTAGTTAAAATGATCATTTTAAACTGATTATTGGTGCTCATTGAGTAGAGGCATATAAAGGAAGCATAATGCATAGAGTCACGCAATTTGGGATAGATTGCATTACTTGGAGGCTTTGTCGTCACAATTTCATAGAATATTGTGATAGCTTAACGTCGGCGTTGGATTTGTTCATTCTAAACTCTAAATCCAAAGTTACGGACAAGTTAGTGCTGACATGTTAGGTTGATCGGTTAGTTAAAGTGATCATTCTGATCTGATAATTGCTGCCCATTGTGCAAAGTTTTACATATTAAGCATAATGCATGGCATTCGAAGTTTGGGATACATTGCATTACTTGGTCGCTTTGTGGTACATCTTTCAGTCTCAAATGTTGTCACAATATTGAAAATTGAGCAATATTAATGTGGGCGCTGGATTCATGTCATTTTGAGCTCTAATAATATGCTAAGGACGATTTAGCACGAACATGTCAAGTTTATCAGCTAGTTAAAATGATCATTCCAAACTGATCATTGGTGCTCATTGAAAAAAGGTTTACAAATGATGCATAATGCATGGCATCATGCAGTCTGGGATATACTGAAATACTTTGAAGTTTTTTCGTAGCTATTTTGGTCTTTAATTTTGTCACAATATAAATATTGAGCTAGCTTAATGTGGGCGTTGGATTCGTATCATTTTGAACTCTAAATCAAAAGTTACAAATGATTTAGTGCAAACATTTCAAGTTAATCGGCTAGTTAAATTGATCATTCTAAACTGATCAATGGTGCTAAATGTGCAAAGGTTTACAAATGAAGCATAATGCATGCGATCACGCTGTTTGTGATACATTGGATTACTTGTTGGCTTTGTCGTAGCTCTTTCGGTCTCAGAAGTTGTCATAATATTGAAATTTAGCTTGATTAACGTGTGCGTTGGACTCATGTCATTTTGAGCTCTAAATTAATTGTTAAAGACGTGCGGACATGTCAAGTTGATCAGCTAGTTAAAATGATCATTCTGAACTGATCATTGTTGCGCATTGAGTAAATGCGTATAAATGAAGCATAATGCATGCCATCACACAATTAGGGATAGAGTGGATTATTTGGAGCCTTTGTCGAATCCATTTTGATCTTAATTTTTTATTATAATATAGAATATTGAGCTACCTTAACGTGGGTGTTAGATTGGTGCCATTCTGAACTGTCAAGTTGATCGGCCAGTTAAAGTTATCATTCTGAACTTATCATTAGTGCTACTTGACTAAAGCTTATAAATGAAGCATAGTCCATGCCATAACGTAGTTCACGATATATAGGATTACTTGGAGGCTTTATCGCAGCTATTTCAGTATTAAATTTTATCACAATATAGAAAATTGAGGTAGTTTAACGTGGGCATTTGATTATTGTCATTCTAAACTCTAAATCAAAAGTTACAGACGATTTAGTGCGGACATGTCAAGTTTATTAGCTAGTTAAATTGATCATTGTTGCTCATTCACCAAAGCTTTACAAATTCAGCATAATGCATGTCATCCAACAGTTTGGGATATATTGGATTATTTGGAGGCTTTGTCGTAGTTCTTTTAGTCTAAAATGTGGTCAAAATATAGAAAATTGAGCTTGATTAATGAGGGCGTTGGATTCATGTAATTTTGAGCTCTAAATCAAATGTTAAAGACGATTTAGTCTGCACATGTCAAGTTGATCAGCTAATTAAAATGCTTATTCTAAACTGATCATTAGTGCTCATTGAGTAAAAGCTTATAAATAAAGCATCATGCATGGCATCACGCAGTTTGGGATACATTGGATTACTCAGAGGGTTTGTTGTAGCTATTTCATTATCAAATGTTGTCACAATATTCAAAATTGAGCTAGGTTAATGTGGGCATTGGATTCATAGCATATTGAACTCTAAATCAAATGTTAAAGACGATTTAGTGCGGACATGTCAAGTTGATCGGCCTGTTAAAGTGATCATTCTAAGCTTATCATTGGTGCTCCTTGAATAAAGGCTTATAAATAAAGCATAATGCATTGCATCACACAGTTTGGGATACATTGGATTACTGGAGGCTTTTTTGTAGCTCTTTCGGTCTCAAATGTTGGCACAATATTCAAAATTGAGCTAGATTAATGTGGGTGTTGGATTCAAAATTATATATTTAAAATTTAAATAACGTACTGCAAACGTCCTGAACCAAATCTGACGTTCTTCGTACGGAATACCTCTAAATTTGGTATATGGTTTGTTCAAAAGAGAATGAAGCATCTTTAATATAGATTTGCTTATTCCATTGTTTGAAATACCAAAACTACGAATTTTTATTAGAATATCGTTATTAATATTTTAAATATAATTATAGAATATCGTTTAAATAATTATTTTAAATATAATTATTGAAAATTTTATTTACCATGTCGAATTTTCTTGACGACTCGGATGGAGAAAAGTTAGAAGTTCACGACCAGGCTGCTGAACCAATTCTTCAATAGTCATTGGTCGAAAAGAATCATTTGCAGATTCTGGAACTTGAGTTGGTATACAACTCGGAGTAGACGACTCACCACGTCTTTGATACTCTTGATATGACCTATGTTTGTGACATTTAATCAATCTATTTAAATTTAATATATAGAATTGTCTTTTCGAAATAATTATTTTTATTTAAACTAAAATTAATTTAAACAATAAAACTTAAACTTAAATTTTAAATACTAAATATGAACCTATAGTTTTTAATGTTTATGATATTTTTGTAAAAAAGTAATTTGTATTGCTACAATTATTATTAAAATACTACTTAAAGTCTAATTTAAATTATTGAAGCAAGATCGCAAGAGGACAATGTGACAATTACCAAATCAAACACGAATCAAAAATTTTAAATATCCAAACATATCACATATTTTTATAATACCAAAATAACCAAAACTATTCAAAATCATATTGGACAAAAACATATTACATATTTTTAGTTTATTCACTAATTATAGTGGACATATAGTACTGATAAACAAAATATAAATTAACTTAATTTGCTTTCAAAGAAAATATTGAGAGAAGTTGCATTACGTACAGAGCACATCATTTAAAGGTTTTTCAACTACAAAACCAAACTTTAGTGTGGTTTTTTTTCATTGCATTTGATCTTCATCCAACTATAGCAATTTGTATTGATACCACGTGATTCTTTCCCATTTTTAGATTAGTTGAAGTTTACACAACAATTACCCGAAAAGATTTAATCTATTTTTAGATGGTGAAGATTTTGGGAGTTTCTCAAATTAAGGTTCATTGACAGTAACATCTAACCTAACCGATAAAGCTCTCTTGGACCTAACTAAGATCAATGTCTTGTTCCAGATTCAGTTAACTCACCATTCATATCCATAAGAACACAGATTCGACCGAAATTATGAGAGTAACGCGAAACGGCGAGAGAGAGAGGAGAAGAAAAAGTCGTAGGTTATATTCAATATTTCCGACGGTAATTTCCGTCGGGAATCTGTTGGTAATTCAATAAATTTTCACGAAACCTCACGACGGATTTCCGACGGACTCCTTAAATACCGTGCATGATCGACAAATAGTCTACCCACATTGCAAATACGTTTTGATGGGTTTTCCACGGATTTCCGACGGATTTACCAAGGCCGTCGGAAATCCATCGGATGATAGAGTGAATATTTTCGAAAAAATATTTATATATAATTAAAGTATAAAAATAATTTTTGAACTCAATGTAATTCAGATTTAAATTGATTAACTCAACGTCTATATGTTTAAATTGTTTAACTCAACGTGTATATATATGATTCACTACACAAACTATAATCGTCTATATATGATCTAATAAAATATAAAAATGATATAATTATTTTGGATCCAATCGATTATTTATAGAGTTGAACAATTTAAATCAAATT
Source organism: Pugionium cornutum (assembly GCA_018901935.1). Classification (NCBI taxonomy): domain Eukaryota; kingdom Viridiplantae; phylum Streptophyta; class Magnoliopsida; order Brassicales; family Brassicaceae; genus Pugionium; species Pugionium cornutum. The sequence goes on along the minus strand of CM032165.1, from coordinate 21,450,430 downwards.
TTGATAGCATGCTAAGTTATGTTAGTTCTTAATTCAAAATCAATTAATAATGAAATTGATTAAGTCATGTACATATTTTGCTTACAATATCTTCTAATTTCCAATAAATGTTGAAATCCGTCGGGTGAGAAAATCAATATTTTTCGGTTTAGTATAATTTATTCTAATTATAATAATCTGAAATGAAGTATTATCAGAAAAAGATAATTTATATATAATTAAAGTATTAAAAAAACATTATTATCACAAATTTAATCTGAATCTGATGAATATTCCGAATTAGCTAAATTTTGGTCGTCCAACTCGCCAATCTCTTCTTCTGAATCTTGAAACACGTTGTAATCTTCATACGTGGTGTCATCAACAACAAGGTTAACTTAAACAGAAGTTTTTATTGAATCTAAGTTACCAATTGTGCTTTGTTGCATAGGCTCTTGTTTGGTAATACCACATACCATTACGATAGGATGTATTGAGGTCACTGTAATCCAAGGATCTTGCTTGTTCGTCATTCTCGCTGTAATCTGAATAATGAACACGTATTTTTTCCATGTATATCTTGTTAATTATGAAAAAAAATAATTAACAATAAATTATAATAATAAATAAAAACAAAATTTAATTGAATGTACCTTTCATATTCCGAAACGTCATCGTAATTTGTCAAAATATACAAATGCAAGTGATTGTGTTCCTCCTCTGATAGGCGTCACATCTTCCCTTTTCCACTTAAACGTCTAATTTGTGCAAATATTTCTGGTACATACACTGGATAGCTTGGTTTTCTCATCCATCATCATGTCGTGCAGGTCGTCTATTTTTTGTTTGCACTTGCGATGGAAAATAATAACTGGCAAAGTTAGGTTTTTCTTCATTAATACTTTGTGCGAGGATTGAACCTTCAACCCTGTCAAGATTTTTAACTTTGTAATTTAGGTGGAACATATATCTCTCAAAAGGATACATCCATCGGTACTGAACAGGTCCTCCAAGTGCTGCCTATCTAGGGAGGTGAATAGGAAGATGCTCCATAACATCAAAATATGTTGGTGGAAATATTTTCTCCAGGTTACAAATGAGAACCAGTATTTTTTCCTCCAAATTTCGGATATCGTCTGTTGTAAGTGATCTTGTACATAAATCTCGGAAAAAAGCACCAATCCCTACATAAAAAATATTTTAATATCATATAATATATGAAATTATGATTATTTATATATAAAATAATGTAACATCGTACCTGCAATTGCTCCGTGGGCGTTTTTAGGCAGCCAATCGTTAAAGGCAAATGGGAATAATCTTTGCATGACAACATAACAGTCATGACTTTTCATCCCTGACAACATAACAATTATGGCATCATGCAGTTTTGGATAGATTGGATTACTTAGAGGCTTTGTCGTAGGCATTTCGGTTTTAAATTTTGTCTTAGTATAGAAGATTGAGGTAGCTTAACGTGGGCGTTGCATTCGTGTCATTCTGAATTGTAAATCAAAACATACGGACGATTAAGTGCATACATGTCAAGTTTATCAGCTAGTTAAATTGATCATTCTAAACTGATCATTGCTACTCATTGAGAAAAGGTTTAAAAATGAAGCATAATACATGACATCACGTATTTTGGGATACATTGGATTACTTGAAGGCTTTGTCATAGCTCTTTCAGTCTCGAATAGTCTCAAACTGTGCTAGATTAATGTGGGCGTGTTATTCATGTCAGTTTAAGCTTTAAATCAAATGTTAAAGACTATTTAGTGAGGACATGTCAAGTTGATCAGCTAGTTAGAATGATCATTCTAAACTCATATTTGGTGCTCATTGAGTAAAGGCGTATAAATGAACAATAATGCATGGCATCTCACAATTTGGGATAGATTGAATTACTTAGAGGCTATGTCGTAGCTATGTCGGTTTTAAATTTATCACAATATAGAATATTGAGCTAGCTTAACGTGGGTGTTGGATTCGTCTCATTTTGAACTCTAAATAAAAATTACGGATGATTTAGTGCAGACATGTCAAGTTGATCGGTCAGCTAAAGTGATAATTCTAAACTGATCATTACTGCTCTTTGAATAAAGGCTTATAAATGAAGCACAATGCATGAGATCATGCACGTTAGGATAGATTAGATTACTTGAAGGCTTTGTGCTTGCTCTTTCAGTCTCAAATATTGTCACAATATAGAAAATTGACCTAGCTTAACGTGGGCGTTGGATTCGTGTCATTCGGAACTCTAAATCAGATGTTATAGTTGAATTAGTACGTATGTGTCAAGTTGATCAGCTAGTTAAAATGATACTGATCATTGGTGCTCCTTGAGTAAATGCTTATAAATTGATGTGAGCATGGCTACAAGGAACCTGAACTAAAGGAACAGCCGAAAAAAGCCAATGAGGAAGGTAAGGAACACCTAGAACAAGAGGAAGTTGAAGATGAAGCCTTTCAAATCTCCAATGGTCCCATCACTCTATCCAAGGAAGCCAAACTCAAACCAACACTACAACACCTTCTCAATACCATTCAGGCCTGTTTAGTTTTTGCCGATCCAAGCACCATTGTTGTGATTCAAGCAACCTATACCTCATCAAGAGAGGTATCTTGGACTCTACTCTTTTTTCTTCTTCTTAGTTTTGTCCCGTTGGATTTTCTAAGAGGGGTTTTTAATGAGGCAAGCCCAAGATACTTTACCACAGCCTCTTGATGAACCAAGGCCCACTCTACGCTATTATTCACGCAAATGAAGAGAAAGGATCTGTGAAGATGTTATTTACTTCTTAGTTTTCATTCTTAGTTGTTTTTGTAATTTCCTAGTTTCTCTTAAATGCCTTAGTGGTTTCCTATGAGTCTTTGCCTATTCCTATGCACCCCTTGGATCCTATAAATATTCTCTTGTATCCCCTCTTCAAATCATCAAACATTTTAATATAAAAAAACTACTTCTTACTCGTTTGATCACCTCTTGATTAAGGAATTTGGATCATCATTCCATTCTTCTGAAGAGCTGAAAGTATAAGTGTTCATATCCCTTGGAAGTTTCACTTCATTCCAACTCTTGCCTAACCTGTCTGGTCTTCATCATTCACACAAAGCAAGCTGGTAGTCTAAGGATCTTCCACCATCCTTTAGAAGTAGCACTAATTCCACACAAGTTCCCGAGACCATCCATCTTCAACCTCACGGATTCACCATCTTCTTCACTTATGCATCTACATTCAGTTTACTATCATTTGCACAACCTCTTGGAGACATTCAGACACTTGATCCTAACCAGAATCATATCAAGTGGTATCAGAGCACACTTCAAACCAGGTTGTATCTATCAAAACCATTCGCACCCTATCATCTTTTCCAAGAATTTTTGGTGACCTTTCATCTTCCTTTTTGCTATTTGTTTTGAATGTTTCTGGGTTTGTTTCCTGTTGGAACTTGATCTAAGAACTCTAAAGAACTTGAAAATCAATAAAAAAAACGTTCAGGAACTTGTTGTTAGATGATAGAATCAATCAACTCTCAATCGGCATCATTAGAGATCTCGGAAGCACTAACTGAGTTCTATCTTGAAGTTGTGAATGAATTGAATATTTTGTAGCTGCAACATCAAAAATTGCTCATAAGACTAAATAGATTTAGGAAATTCAAGTGAAGACATTAGAAAGTGAATTAAAGGTTGTTAGATTAATCACTTACCAAACTGGATTTCATAGGTCTAGAGATCGTTTTGCTTAGGGATTGTTTTTTTTTCTCTCTCTGTCTTTGTATTTAGTTTGTGTTCTCCTTTGAGCATTTTACTTGTTGATTGGTCTGAATTTTTTAGGAACCATGGTGGGAACAGACAATGGAGAGAAAACCTCAAACTCCAATAAACAACTTCTCGATTCCTTTAAAGTCATGATGAATGAAAGTATGGCAACAATGAAGGCTGAGATAGAAAGAATCATCAATTACCGAGTGAGGAGACACCAACAACCTTCTGATAATGAGCAGTACTACAGTCACTCATCTAGGTCACACCAATCTAGGAGAAGAAGGCCACAAGAATACCGGATGCCTAGGAATAACCAACCTAACCCTCGCAACCCTTTAGCAGGCCTTAAGATCAAAATTCCCTCTTTCCATGGAACCAATGACCCTGTGGAATACCTAGAATGGGATGAGAAGATAGAAATAGACTTTGACTGTAGGGAATACACTCAAGAGAATAAGGTTAAGATAGCCCCAACCGCGTTTAAGGACTATGGTCTAAGTTGGTGGGATCAATTAGTTACTTCTAGGAGAAGGGCTGGGCATTTTCCTATAGATTCTTGGAACCAGGTGAAAGTCATCATGAAGAGAACGTTTATACCTAGTCATTACCATAGGGACCTATATCTTAAGCTTAGGAATCTATCTCAAGGAAGTATACCAAAAAGAGAACTATAGTTATTAGGGCTAATGGTGAGGTAGAATCCGAAGAGGACCCATCGGATGCTAAGTCTTTAGAGGAGAATGTAGCAATGCCACACGTAGGTCAACTCTTAGTCACTAGGAGAACCTTAAACGTACAAACTAAGGCAGAAGAGAATGAGCAAAGAGAGAACTATTCCACACTCGCTGTCTACTTAAGGATAAGGTTGGTAGCTTAGTTATTGATGGGCTGTTCATATCCCTTCGAAGGTTCACTTCATTCTACCTCCTGCCCAACGTGTATGGTCTTCAGCATTCACACAGAGCAAGCTAATAATCTAAGGATATTGCACCATCCTTTAGAAGCATCACTCATTCCACACAAGTTTTCAAGACAAGCCATCTTCAAGGTCACGGATTCACCATCTTCATTACTTCTGCATCCACATTCGGCTTACTATCATTTACACAACCTCTTGGAGAAATTCAGCGACTTGCTCCTAACCAGGATCACATTATTAATGAAGCATAATTCATGGCATCACGCAGTTTGGGATACATTGGATTACTTAGAGGCTTTGTCGTAGCTATTTCAGTCTTGAATTTTGTCACAATATAGAAAACTGAGGTAGCTTAACATGGACGTTGGATTCATATCATTTTGAACTCTAAATCAAAAGTTATAGACGATTTAGTGAGGACATGTGAAGTTTATCGGCTAATTAAATTGATCATTCTAAACTGATCATTGGTGCTCATTGAGCAAAAGTTTACAAATGAAGCACAATGAATGACATCATGAAGTTTTGGATAGATAGGATTGCTCAGAGGCTTCGTCGTAAGTATTTCGATTTTACAATTTTGTCACAATATATAATATTGAGCTAGCTTAATATGGGGGATTGGTTCATGCCATTCTCAACTCTAAATCAAAAGTTACGGATGATTTACTGCGTACTTGTCAAGTTGATCGACTAGTTAAAATGATCATTCTAAACTGATCACTGGTGCTCCTTGAGTAAAGGCTTATAAATGAAACATAATGCATGGCATCACGCAGTATGGGATACATTGGATTAGTTTGACGCTTTTTCGTAGGTATTACTGTCTTAAATTTTGTCAAAATATAGAATATTGAGCTCATAATTGGTGTTCATTGACCAAAGGTTTACAAATAAAGCATAATGAATGGCATCACGCAGTTTGGGATATATTGGATAAGTTGGAGGCTTTGTCTTAGCTCTTTCAGTATCAAATCTTCTCACAATATTGAAAATTTAGCTAGATTAATGTTGCCATTGGATTAATGTCATTTTGAGCTCTAAATCAAATGTTAAAGACGATTTTTTGCGGAAATGTCAAGTTGATCAGAAGTTAAAATGATCATTTTAAACTGATCATTGGTGCTCATTGAGCAAAGGTTTACAAATGAAGCATAATGAATGGCATCACGAAGTTTGTGATATATTGGATTACTTGGAGGCTTTGTCGTAACTATTTTGGTATTAAATTTTGTCATAATATAGAATATAGAGCTAGCTTAAAATGACCATTGGATTCCTATCATTCTAAACTCTAAATCAAAAGATACAGAAGAATAAAGTTATTCGACCAGTTAAAATGATAATTCTGAACTCATCATTGGAGCTATTTGACTAAAGGCTTATAAATGAAGCATAATGCATGGAATCACATAGTTTGGGATACATTGGATTACTTGGAGGCTTTCTCGTAGCTATTTCGGTCATAAAGTTTGTCACCATATAGAAAATTCATCTAGCTTAATGGGGCGTTGGATTTATGTCATTTTGAACTACAAATCAAAAGTTACAGACAATTTAGTGCGGAAATGTCAAGTTTATCAGATAGTTAAATTAATCATTATAAACTGATCATTGGTGCTCATTGAGCAAAGTTTTACAAATCAAGCATAATGCACGGCATCACGCAGTTTGTGATAGATTGGATTATTTGGAGGCTTTTTCATAGCTATTTTGGTCTTAATTTTAATCACAATATAGAAAACTGAGGTAGATTAACATGGACATTCAATTCGTGTGATTTCGAACTCTAAATCAAAAGTTATGGACAATTTAGTCCGGACATGCCAAGTTGATCGACTAACTTAAATGATAATTCTAAACTGATCATTCGTTCTCCTTGAGTAAAGGCTTATAAATGAAGCATAATGCATGACATCACAAAGTTTTGGGTACATTGGATTACTTGGAGACTTTGCCGTAGCTATTTCAGTCTCCAATGTTGTCTTAATATTGAAAATTGAGCTAGATTAATCTGGCTGTTGGATCGATGTCATTTTGAGCTCTAAATCAAATGTTAAAGACAATTTATAGAAAACATGTCAAGTTCATCAGCTAGTTAAAATGATCCTTCTAAACTGATCATTGCTGCTCATTGAGCAAAGGTTTACAAATGAAGCATAATGCATGTCATAAAGCAGTTTGGATTACTTTGAGGCTTTGTTGTACCTATTTCGGTATTCAATTTTGTTACCACATAAAAAATTCAGCTACCTTAACGTGGTCATTGGAATTATGTCATTCTGAATTCTAAATCAAAAGTTACAAACGATTTAGTGTGGAAATGTCATTGGTGCTCATTTAGCAAAGGTTTACAAAAGAAGCATAAATGCATGGCGTCACGCAGTTTGTGATAGATTGGATTACTTGGAGGCTTTGTCGTACCTATATCTGTCTTACATTTTGTCATAATATAGAATATTGATCTAGCTTAACGTGGCCATTGGTTTTGTGTCATTCTAAACCCTAAATCCAAAGGTATGGAAGATTTCATGTGGACATATCAAGCTGATCGGCCAGTTAAAATTATTATTCTAAACTGATCACTGGTGCTCCTGGAGGAAAGGCTTATAAATGAACAATAAAGCATGTCATCACAAAGTTTTGGATAGAGTTGATTACTTGGAGGCTTAGTTATACCTCTTTCATTCTCAAATGTTGTCACAATATAGAATATTGAGCTAGATTAACGTGGGCATTGGAATCGTGTCATTCTCAACTCTAAATCATTATTTACGGACGATTTAGTGCGGACATGCCAAGTTGATCGGCCAGTTAAAATGATCATTCTACACTGATCATTGGTGCTCCTTGAGCAAAGGTTTACAAATGAAGGATAATGCATGGCATCACGCAGTTTGGGATACATTGGATTACTTGGAGGCTTTGTTGTAGCTATTTTGGTCTTAAATGTTTTTCACAATATAAAATATTGAGCTAGCTTAACGTGGGTGTTGGATTCTTGTCATTCCAACTCTAAATGAATAGTTATGGATGGTTTAGTGCAGACATTTCAAGTTGATCGACCAGCTAAAATGATAATTTTAAACTGATCATGGGTGCTGCTTGAGTAAAGGCTTAGAAATAAAACATAATGCATGGCATCACGAAGTTTAGGATACATTGGATTACTTGGAGGCTTTGTTGTAATTCTCTCAGTCTCAAATGTTGTCACATTATTGAAAATTGAGGTATATTAACGTGCCATTGGATTCATGTCATTTGAGCTCTAAATCAAATGTTAAAGACGATTTAGAGCGGACATGTCAAGTTGATCAGGTAGTTAAAATGATCATTCTAAACTGATCATTGCTGGTCAATGAGCAAAGGTTTACAAATGAAAGATAAAGCATGGCATCAAGGACTTGCGGATAGACTGGATTATTTGGAGTCTTGGTCGTAGCTATTTCGGTCTTAAATTTAATAACAATATAGAAAAGTGAGCTAGCTTACGTGGGCGTTTGATTCATGTCATTCCAAACTCTAAATCAAAAGTTATTGACGATTTACATGGGACATTTCAAGTTGATCGGCCAGCTAAAATTATAATCTAAACTGATCATTGGTGCTCCTTGAGTAAATCCTATAAGTGAAGCGTAATGCATGGCATCATGTAGTTTGGGATACATTGGATTACTTGGCGGGTTTGTCGTAGCTTTTTCATTCTCAAATGTTGTAACAATATTGAAAATTGAGGTAGATTAATGTGGGCGCTGGATTCATGTTATTTTGTGCTCGAAATCAAATGTTAAATACGATTTAGTGTGGACATTTCAAGTTGATCAGCTAGTTAAAATAATCATTCTAAACTGATCATTGGTGCTCATTGAACAAAGGCTTTGTCGTAGCTATTTTGGTCTTAAATTTTGTGTTAATATAGAAAATTGAGCAACCTTAACGTGGACATTGGATTCGTGTCATTTTGAACACTAAATCAAAAGTTATGGCCGATTTAGTGTGGACATATCAAGTTGATCGGCAAGTTAATGTGATCATTTTAAACTGATCATTGGTGCTCCTTGAGTAAAGGCTTATAAATAAAGCGTAATGTATGGTTTCACGCAGTTTGGGATACATTAGATTACTAGGAGGCTTTGTAGTAGCTCTTTCAGTCTCAAATGCTGTCACAATATGGAATATTGAGGGGGCTTAACGTGGACACTGAACTCATGTCATTTTGAGCTCTAAATCAAAAAGTTAAAGACGATTTAGTGCGGACATGTCAAGTTGATCAGCTAGTTAAAATGATAATTCTAAACTGATAATTGATGCACCTTGAGTAAAGGCTTATAAATGAAGCATAATGCAGGCATCACGCAATTTGGGATACAATGGATTAATTGGAGGATTTGTTATAGCTCTTTCAGTCTCCAATGTTGTTACAATATAAAAAATTGAGCTAGCTTAACGTGGGCATTGGATTCTTATCATTATGAACTCCAAATCAAAAGTTACGGAGAAATTTGTGTGCACATGTCAAGTTGATCAGGCAGTTAAAATGATCATTCTAAATTGATCATTGGTGCTACTTGAGTAAAGGCTTATAAATGAAGCATAATGCATGGCACCACACAGTGTGTGATACATTGCATTACGTTGAAGCATTGTTGTAGCACTTTCAGTCTGAAATGTTCTCACAGTATTGAAAATTGAAATAACTTAAGGTGGTCATTGGATTCATGTCGTTTTTAGCTCTAAATTAATAGCTACAACGACTTAGTGCGGACGAATCAAGTTGATCAGCTAGTTAAAATGATCATTCTAAACGGATTATTAGTGCTCCTTGAGTAAAGGCTTATAAATGAAGCATAATGCATGGCATCAACCATTTGTGGATAGATTGGATTACTTGGAGGCTTTGTCCTAGCTATTTCGGTCTTAACTTTTATCACAATATAGAAACATGAGGTAGCTAAACGTGGGCGTTGGATTCGTGTCATTTGGAACTCTAAATCAAAGGTTAATAATTATTTATTGCGGACATGTCAGGTTGATTAGCAAGTTAAAATGATCATTATAAACTGATCATTGGTGTTCCTTTAGTAAAGGCTTATAAATGAAGCATAATACATGGCATCATGTAGTGTGGAATACACTGGATTACTTGGAGGCTTTTTCTTAGCTCTTTCACTCTCAAATGTTTTCCCAATATGGAAAATTGAGCTAGCTTAATGTGCGCGTTGGATAAGTCATTTTGAGCTATAAATCAAAAGTTAAAGATGATTTAGTGGGTACATGTCAAGTTGATCATCTAGTTAAAATGATCATTCTAAACTGATTATTGGTGCTCCTTGAGTAAAGGCTTATAAACGAAGCATAATGTATGACATCACACAGTTTGAGATAGATTATATTATTTGGAGGCTTTGTCGTAGCTATTTAAATCTCAAGTTTTGTTACAATATAGAAAATTGAATTAGCTTAACGTGGGGTTTGGATTTGCGTCTTTTTGCACTCTAAATCAAAATTTACGGACGATTTACTGCGGACATGTCAAGTTCATTGGCAAGTCATAGTGATCATTTAAAACTGATAATTGGTGCTCCTTGAGTAAAGGCTTATAAATGAAGCATAATAAATGCCATCACGCAGTTTGGGATACCTTAGATTTCGTGGAGGCTTTGTAGTAAGTTTTGTAGTCTCAAATGTTGTCACAATATAGAAAATTGAGGTAGCTTAACATGGGCATTGGACTCATGTCATTTTGGGCTCCAAATCAAAATTTGAAGACGATTTAGTGCGGACATGTCAAGTTCATTAGCTAATTAAAATGTTCATTCTAAACTAATCATTGGTGCTCTTTTAGTAAAAGCTTATAAATGATGGATAATGCATGGAATCATACAGTTTGGTATAGATTGGATTACTTGGAGGCTTTTACGTTGCTATTTTGGTCTAAAATTTTGTGACAATATAGAGCGCTAGCTTAACGTGGGGGTGGGGTTCGTGTCATTCTGAACTCTAAATTAAAAGTTACAGACGATGTAATGCAGACATTTCAATGGATCGGCCAATTAAATTGATCATTGGTGCTCCTTGAGTAAAGGCTTATAAATGAAGCATAATGCATGCCATGTTGCAGTTTGTGATACATTGGATTACTTTGAAGCTTTTCCGTACCTCTTTCACTCTCAAATGTTCTCATAATATGAAAAATTGAGCTAACTTAAGGTAGGCATTACATTCATGTCATTTTGATCTCTAAATCAAAAGTTACAAACGATTTAGTGCAGACAAGTCATATTGATCAGCTAGTTAAAATGATCATTCTAAACTTATCGTTGGTGCTCCTTAAGTAAAGTCTTATAAATGAAGCATATCCATGGCATCACGCAGGATGAGATACATTGGATTACTTGGAGGGGTTGTAGTAGCTATTTCAATCTCAAATGTTGTCACAATATGCAAAATTGAGCTTGCTTAATGTGGGCATTGGAAAGATGTCAATTTGATCTCTAAATCAAAAGTTAAAGACGATTTATTGTGGACATGTCAAGTTGATCAACTAGTTAAAATGATCATTCTAAACAGATCATTGGTGCTGCTTGAATAAAGGCTTAAAATGAAGCATAATCCATGGCATCACGTAGTTTGGGATCGATTGGATTACTTGGAGATTTTGTCTTAGCTATTTCAGTGTTAAATTTTGTCACAATATAGAAAATTGAGCTAGCTTAACGTGGGTGTTGGATTTGTGTTATTCTGAACTCTAAATTAAAAGTTACAGACAATTTAGTGCCGACATGTCAGGTTGATCGGCAAGTTAAAATGATCGTTCAAAACTAATCATTGGTGCTCTTTTAGTATTGGCTTATAAATGAAGCATAATACATACCATCCCGTAGTTTGAGATACATTGGATTACTTGGAGGCTTTTTCCTATCTCTTTCACTCTCAAATGTTGTCCAAATATGAAAAATTGAACTAGCTTAATGTGGCCATTGGAGTCATATCATTTTGAGCTCTAAATCAAAATTTAATGATTATTTAGTTCGGACATGTCTAGTTGATTAGCTAGTTAAAATGAACATTAATAAATGATCATTGGTGCTCCTTGAGTAAAGGCTTACAAATGAAGCATAATGTATGGCATCACGCAGTTTGGGATAATTTGGATAATTTGGAGGCTTTGTCGTAGCTATTTCGGTCTTAAATTTTGTCACAATATAGAAAAATCAGCTAGCTTAACGTGGGAATTAGATTTGCAACATTTTGAACAGTAAATCAAAAAGTACGGGCAATTTTGTGCAACATGTCAAGTTGATCGGATAGTTGAAATGATCATTCTAAACTGATCATTGGTGCTCCTTCAGTAAAGGTTTATAACTGAAGCATGATGCATGGCATAACGCAGTTTGATATACATAGGATTACTTGAAGCCTTTATAGTATCTCTTCAGTCTTTATAATATGGAAAATTGAGGTAGTTTAACGTGTGCTTTGGACTCATGTCATTTTGACCTCTAAATCAAAAGTTCAAGACGATTTGGTGCGAACATGTCAAGTTGATCAGCTTTGGACTCATGTCATTTTGACCTCTAAATCAAAAGTTAAAAAAGATCATTCAAAACTGGACATTGATGCTCCTTGAGTAAAGACATAAAAATGAAGCATATGGCATGGCATCACACAGTTTGGGATAGATTAGATTACTTGGATGCTTTGTCGTTGCAATTCTGGTCTTAAATTTCGTGTCAATATAGAAAGTTGAGATACCTTAACGTGGGCATTGGATTTGTGTCATTTTAAACACTAAATCAAAAGTTATGGCCGATTTAGTGTGGACATGTCAAGTTGATCGGCAAGTTAAAATGATCATTCTAAACTGATCAGTGGTGGTCCTTGAGTAAAAGCTTATAAACGAAGCATAATGCATGGTTTCACGCAGTTTGGGATACATTAGTTTACTAGGAAGCTTTGTAGTAGCTTTTTCTGTCTAGAATGCTGTCATAATATGGAATATTCAGGGAGCTTAACGTGGGCACTAAACTCATGTCATTTTGAGCTCTAAATCAAAAAGTTATAGACGATTTAGTGCGGACATGTCAAGTTGATCATCTAGTTCAAATGATAATTCTAAACTGATAATTGATGCACCTTGAGTAAATGCTTATAAATGAAGCATAATGCGTGGCATCACGCAATTTGGGATACATTAGATTAATTGGAGGCTTTGCTATAGCTCTTTCAGTCTCCAATGTTGTCACAAGATAAAAAAAAATTGAGCTAGTTTAAACGTGGGCATTGGATTCGTATCATTCTGAACTCCAAATCAAAAGTTACGTACGATTTAGTGCACACATGTCAAGTTGATTAGGTAGTTAAAATGATCATTCTAAGTTGATCATTGTTGCTCCTTGAGTAAAGGCTTTAAATGAAGCATAATGCATGGCATCACAGAGTTTGTGATACATTGCATTACTTTGAAGCTTTGTTGTAGCTCTTTCAGTCTAAAATGTTCTCACAGTATTGAAAATTGAGCTAACTTAAGGTGGGCATTGGATTCATGTCATTTTTAGCACTAAATCGATACAGACAAATCATTTGTAAGTTTATTAGGCTTACAAAAGATTTAGTGCGGACAAATCAAGTTGATCAGCTAGTTAAAATGATCATTCTAAACTGATTATTAGTGCTCCTTGAATAAAGGCTTATAAATGAAACATAATGTATGTCATCAAGCAGTTGTGGATAGATTAGATTACTTGGAGGCTTTGTTGTAGCTATTTTGGTCTTAAGTTTGATCAAAATATAGAAAAATAAGCTAGCTTAATGTGGGCGTTGGATTTGTGGGCACTAAACTCATGTCATTTTGACCTCTAACTCAAAAGTTAATAACGATTTATTGCGGACATGTCAGGTTGATCGGCAAGTTAAAATGATCATTGTAAAGTGATCATTGGTGCTTCATTATTAAAGGCTTATAAATGAAGCATAATACATTGCATCATGTAGTGTGGAATACACTAGATTATTTGGAGGCTTTTTCTTATCTCTTTCACTCTCAAATGTTGTTCCAACATGGAAAATTGAGTTAGATTAATGTGGGCGTTGGAGTTATGTCGTTTTGAGCTCTAAATCATAAGTTAAAGATGATTTAGTGGGTACATGTCAAAATGATCATCTAGTTAAAATGATCATTCTAAACTGATTATTGGTGCTCCTTGAGTAAAGGCTTATAAATGAAGAATAATGTATGGCATCACACAGTTTGAGTAGATTAAATTATTTGAGGCTTTGTAGTTGCAATTTCAGTCTGAAATTTGGTCACAATATAGAAAATCAACTTAGCTTAACGTGGGGTTTGGATTTGCGCATTCATGAACTCTAAATCAAAAGTTACGGACGATTTACTGCTGACATGTCAAGTTCATCGGCAAGTTAAAATGATCATTTTAAACTGACAATTGGTGCTCCTTGAGTAAATGCTTATAAATGAAGCGTAATGAATGCCATCACTGCAGTTTGGGATACATTAGATTACATGGAGGCTTTGTAGTAACTCTTTCAGTCTCAAATGTTATCACAGTATGGAAAATTGAGTTAGCTTAACATGAGCATTGGACTCATGTCATTTTGGGCTCTAAATCAAAAGTGAAAGACGATTTAGTGCGTACATGTCAAGTTTAATAGCTGGTTAAAATGATCATTCTAAACTAATCATTGGTGCTCCTTTAGTAAAGGCTTATAAATGATGAATAATGCATGGAATCACGCAGTTTGGTATAGATTGGATTACTTGGAGGCTTATACGTTTCTATTTCGGTCTTAAATTTTTTGACAATATAGAAAATTGAGCTATTTTAACGTGGGGGTGGGGTATGTGTCATTCTGAACTCTAAATCAAAAGTTACAATTGATGTAATGCGGACATGTCAATGGATCGGCAACTTAAATTGATCATTCCAAACTGATAATTGGTGTCCTTGAGTAAAGGCTTATAAATGAAGCATAATGCATACCATCACGTAGTTTGGAATACATTAGATTACGCAGAGGCTTTGTAGTAGCTCTTTCAGTCTCAAATGTTATCACAATATGGAAATTGAGGTAGCTGAACATGGGCATTGGACTCTTGCATTTTGAGCTCTAAATCAAAAGTTAAAGACGATTTAGTGCGGACATGTCAAGTTGATTAGCTATTTAAAATGATATTTCTAATTTGATTATTGGTGCATCTTGAGTAAATGCATGGTATCACGCAGTTTCGGATATGTTAGACTACTTGGAGGCTTGTTGTACCTCTTTCAGTCCCAAATGCTGTCGGAATATAGAAAATTGAGCTATTTTAATGTGGGTGTTGGATTTGTGTCATTCTGAACTCTAAATCAAAAGTTACGGTCGATTTAGTGTGAACATGTCAAGTTGATCAGCCAGTTAAAATGATCATTCTAAGCTGATCATTGGTGCTCCCTGAGTAAAGGCTTATAAATGAAGCATAATACATGGTATCATGCAGTTTGGGATACATTGGATTACTTTGTAGCTTCGTCGTAACTCTTTCACTCTCAAATGTTCTCACAATATTAAAATGGAGGCACTCACTTTATCAACAAGGTCTTTGAAAACCTTTTGAAGAAGCATGGAGCTAAACATAAGGTAGCAACGCCTTATCACCCTTAGACATCGGGTCAGGTGGAAGTCTCAAATTTCCTGATCGAGGCCATACTGAAGAAGACGATAGGAAAGACCAGGAAGGATTGGGCAGCAAAACTGGATGATGCTTTGTGGGCATACCAGACTGCATTCAAGATGCCCATTGGAACAACCCCATTCAACCTCCTGTATGGGAAATCTTGCCACATTCCTGTGCAGCTTGAGTACAAGACGCTTTGGGCAACTAAGTTTCTG
Organism: Pugionium cornutum; assembly: GCA_018901935.1. Lineage (NCBI taxonomy): Eukaryota > Viridiplantae > Streptophyta > Magnoliopsida > Brassicales > Brassicaceae > Pugionium > Pugionium cornutum. Next base: position 21,434,870 of record CM032165.1, on the reverse strand, counting down.
AACTTTGAAATTAAGGCAGCCAATGAGGAACTCGAGGAGATCAGACAAGATGCATATGAAAGCTCTAGGATTTACAAGAAAAAGACCAAGGCGTTTCACGACAAGAAGCTCATTAAGCATACTTTTAAGGCTGGAGATCAAGTCTACTGTTCCATTCATGGATGAAGCTGTTTCCTAGGAAGCTCAAATTGAGGTGGTCAGGCCTCTTTGAGATTAAGGAGGTCCATCCCTACGGAGCGATCATATTTGTCAGTCATTCAGGAGAAGATTTCCCCGTGAACGGCCAATGTTGTAAGCCTTACCTAGCTGGTGTGGGGTTGGAGGACAGCGCGTCGATCGCACTTCAGGGATGCCCCGCATGCCTAAGAATTGACACCGTCATGCAAGAGACGTAAAATAAGCACGCTTGGGAGGCATTCCCATGTTATCCTTATACATAAAACTCATTTTGTATGTTTTATTTCTTTCTCATTTTATGTTTTCGTATGTGGTCGTGGTATGTACTTTCAGGTGGAACAATAGCGGTTGTAGACAAATCGAGCACGGATGGAGGCCACCAGACCTTGGACAGGGCAAGTTCTGTAGAAGCTCGAAAGGAAACTGAGAAGAACCCTGGAATATGTATCCTCCGAGGAAGGACAAGGAGACAGTAGCGCAGAAGCTGAAGGCGAGGCAGGAGAGGCGCCAGAGGACGATAATGTCGGCGATGATGCTGAAGGCAAGGCAGAAGAGTCGTCGCATGAGTAAAATTCTGACGACGATGTGGACTACGCGAGGATAAGCAGCGTGACTAATGAGTCGCTGAAAGTGTACATGCGCTGAGCCAAAAGGAAGAAGCAAGGAGAGCAAGCTCCTCTCGCCACTGACAGGTACCACACATGCCACTTCTACATACATCACCTTCATTATTTTTTTTTCTAATTTTTTTCTTCACTCACCTTCTTCCTTAGATTTATTTTCTCACCGAGACGGTGAGATATAAATCCAGGGTAGGGGACATTGACGGTCACATTTGCATCATTAAGCATCATCATTACTCTTGTGTGAACCTTGTGTAAGGCCTTTTTACTAGAATGTTTACTTTGCAAAACATGTTGAGTTTTGAGAACGACAAGGCTAGGACTTTCATGTAGATTCTGGCTTCACATTATAAGCTCAACATAGGATAGGACTTGGGTAGGCTTGCTAGGGTTTTTGAGAATGAGAGAACCCTTATCTCTAGTCTAACCACCTTACCTCACTTTAGAAACCATTTCTCCCTAGCCAAATGAACTTGTCATGGTTGATGCATGAAAAGATTCATGTGTTTAATTGAATGTTAATGAGTAAGGGGATTTGATCGTGCATAACATGACTAGAGATTGACATCGTGACAGATACAAAAAGTACTTGGAAGTATGCTCAATTTTATAATACTCTTGGATAAGGATTCTGGGATTAGATCTTCGTGCGTGCTTTCGGTTAGGTGGTCCAGTCTTCAATCCTCTTCTTCGGTTTCTTTTTGATGTTTTCCTCGAGGACCGGTAAAAGGCAAGTCCGTAGAGTTGATAACCATGGTTTTTGCATTAACCATGCATTTCACCACCTTTTTCATGTCTTCGTTAGCATTTTAGGGATTATATATTCCCATTTATATTCATTGCCATTTGGCATTGCATTCTATAGGTTAGTGCATGGATTTTTGCATATTGCATACCTTCTCGATGTTTTCAGGTAAAACGAGAAGTTAGACGGGATCAAGCACTGAAAAATGACCAAGGGATCTCACCATGGGCGATCTCAGGCCCAACACTATGATTTTACTGCCCAATCTCACCACGGCCAAACTAGTGGGCCAATCTCGAGCCAACTTAAGCCCAAAATGTCTTCAACCTATTTTTACTTAACCGCTTTGTCCCGGGATTAAACATAATTGTTAGGGATACTATATAAACCCTTTTAAAACACATTTAACCTAAGTTTTGTTTAAGTTTCTTCTAGTTTTTGCCTGTGGACGTTTTTAGAGAGAGAGGAGATTGGTTTTCCACCTTTATTCTTGAATTTTGGTTTTCAGTGAAGGATTTCTCTATCCTATCTCCTATCTTATGTTTATTTGCTTTTACTTCTTTATGCTTACTGTTTTAATGAATATGTTTGAGTAGTTTTCTGTATGGATTGTGAGTAAAGTAGATTAGGGGAATCTGATATTGACTTAGGGTTGGTTAGGTAGATTAGATGACAAATCCCTGATGTTTAGGGTGTGCTTAATGCTAGGCATTGAAGTAGTCAATGCTTAGATGGATGATCTTCTGCTCCCGAGAGTTGTAGACAGAACATGTAGGTAGGCCTAAACATCCTTATTGCATCCTAGCCAACGAGAGTTGATGTCTAAGGCGATATTTGGACTGGATTGGACTCGAACCCAATGATCACTAGGCGATAGATTGCTGTGCAAAAGACTTGTAGTCTATATGATGGTGAATGGGTTATTGCCACGAGAATGGATCAGTCTATTAGATAGTGTTCTAAGTCATAGGGAATTATCTAATCGAACCTTTAGAATCGTTATTCAAAGGAAGATTGCCCCAACTTGAATGTCTTGCCAAGTGTCCATATTTCTTGCTTATCGAGTTTAACTCGTCTTTACTTTTTTTGCAATTAGATTATTAAATAACCAACCAAAAACACAATTAGTATTTGCCTAGATTTAAGTGTTTCATGCATTCCTAGTGTGCTATTCTTACTTCCCTGAGGATTTGATACCCAACTACTACTCGATTTGCAATGCACTTGGAGTTGTAAGTACTCGGGATTAAAACTTAAAACCCCATCACTTAACGTGGGTGTTGGATTCGTATCATTCTGAACTATAAATCAAAAGTTACGTACGATTTATTGCAGACATATCAAGTTGATTGGCCAACTAAAATGATCATTCTAAACCGATCATTGGTGCTCCTTGAGTAAAGGCTTATAAATGAAGCATAATGCATTCATCACACAGTTTGGGATACATTGGATTACTTGGAGGCTTTGTCGTAGCTCTTTTAATCTCAAATGTTGTCACAATACTGAAAATTGAGCTAGCCTAAAGTGGCCGTTAGATTCATGTCATTTTCAGCTCTAAATCAAATATTAAAGACCATTTAGTGAGGCCATGTCAAGTTGACCAGCTAGTTAAAATGATCATTCTAAACTGATCATTGGTGCTCGTTGAGAAAAAGTTGACAAATGAAGTGTAATGCATGGCATCATGCAGTTTGGATAGATTAGATTACTTGGACACTTTGTCGTAGCCATTCCGGTCTTAAATTTTGTAACAATATAGAAAATTCAGCTGTCAACGTGGGAATTGGATTCATGTCATTCTGAACTCTAAATAAAAAGTTACGGATGATTTAGTGCGAACATGTCAAGTTGATCGGCCAGTTAAAATGATCATTCTAAACAAAACATTGGTGCTACATGAGTAAAGACTTATAAATGAAGGATAATGCATAGCATCACGCAGTTTGGGATAAATTGGATTACTTGGAGGATTTTTAGTAGTTCTTTTAATCTCAAATGTTGTCACAATATGGAAAATTAAGCAAGCTTAACCTGAGCGTTGGACTCATGTCATTTTGAGCTCTAAATCAAAAGTTAAAGAAGATTTCGTACGGACATGTTAAGTTGATCTGCTAGATAAAATGATCATTCTAAACTGATCATTGGTGCTCTTTGAGTAAAGGCTTATAAATGAAGCATAATGCATGACATCACGCTGTCTGGGATAGATTGGATTACTCAAAAGCTTTGTCGTAGCTGTTTCGGTCTTATTTTTTTCACAATATAGAAAATTGAACTAGCTTAACATGGGCATTGGATTCGTGTCATTTTGAACTCTAAATAAAAATTTACGGACGATTTAGTGCGTACATACCAAGTGATCGACAAGTTAAATTGATCATTCTAAACTTATCATTGGTGCTCCTTGAATAAAGGCTTATAAAATAAGAATAGTGCATGACATCACACAGTTTGGGATAGACTGTCTTTAATTTTGTCAAAATATAGAAAATTGAGCTACCTTAACATGAGCATTGGACTCAAGTCATTCTGGGCTCTCAATCAAAAGTTAAAGATGATTTAGTGCGGACATGTCAAGTTGAACATTCTAATGTGATCATTGGTGCTCCTTGAATAACGGCTTACAAATGCATGACATCACACACTAGTGTGGGATAGACTGGATTACTTGGAGGCGATGTCGTAGCTTTCTCGGTATTAAATTTTGTTACAATATTGAAAATTGAGCTAGCTTAACGTGGACATTGGACTCATGTTTTTTTAGCTCTAAATCAAAAGTTAAAGACAATTTAGTGCGTACATGAGGAGTTTTTCAGCTAGGTAAAATGATCCTTCTAAACCGATCATTAGTGCTCCTTAAGTAAATGTTTATAAATGAAGCATAATGCATGATATCACGCAGTTTAGGATAGACTGGAATACTTGGAGGTGATGTTGTAGCTATTTCGGTTTTAATTTTTTTCACAAAATTGAAAATTGAGCTAGCTTAACGTGGGCGTTGGGTTCGTGTCATTGTGAACTCTAAATCAAAACTTACTGATGACGTAGTGCAGACATGTCAATGGATCGGCCAGTTAGAATGATCATTCTAAACTAATCATTGGTGCGCCTCGAGTAAAAGCTTATAAATGAAGCATAATACATGACATCACGAGGTTTTGGATAGATTAGATTACTTGGGGCTTTCTCGTAGCAAATTTGGTTTTATATTTTGTCACAATATAGAAAATTGAGGTAGTTCAACGTGGTTATTGGATTCGTGTCATTCTAAACTCTAATCAAAAGTTACGAACGATTTAATGCATACATGCCAAGTGATCGGGCAGTTGAAATGATCATTCTAAACTGATTATTGGTACTCCTTGAGTAAAGGCTTATAATTGAAGCATAATTTGTGGCATCACGCAGTTTGGGATATATTGGATTATGTGGAAGTTTTTTCATATCTCTTTTAATCGAAAATGCTATCACAGTATGGAAATTTGAGCTAACTTAATGTGGGCATTGGAATAATGTAATTTTAAAATCTAAATCAAAAGTTTAAGACGATTTAGTGCTGACATGTCAAGTTAATCAGCTAGTTAAAATGATCATTCTAAACTGATCATTGGTGCTCTTTGAGTGAAGTCTTATAAATGAAGTATAATGCATGACATCACGCAGTTTGTGATAGATTGGATTTCTTGGAGGCTTTGTTGTAGCAATTTTGGTCTTTTTTTGACACAATACAGAAAATTGAGCTGCCTTCACGTGGGCGTTGAATTCGTGTCATTCTGAGCTTTAAATAAAAAGTTATGAATGATTTAGTGCGGACATGTCAAGTAATCGAAAAGTTAAAATGATCATTCTAAACACATCATTTGTGCTTCTTGAATAAAGGCTTATAAATGAACCTGGGATATACTGGATTACTTGGAGATTTTGTCAAAGCTTTCTTGGTCTTAAATTTTGTCACAATATGGAAAATTTAGCTAGCTTAAAGTGGGCGTTGGACTCATGTCATTTTGAACTCTAAATCAAAAGCTAAAGAAAATTTAGTGCGGACATGACAAGTTAATCAGCTAGTTAAAATGATCATTCTAAACATATCATTCGTGCTTCTTGAGTAATGGCTTATAAATGAACCAGAATGCATGACATCATGCAGTTTGTGATATATTGGATTACTTGGAGGCTTTTTCGTAGCTATTTTGGTCTGATCACAATATAGAAAATTGATATAGCTTAACGTGAGCAGTGGATTCATGTCATTCCGAACACTAAATCAGAAGTTTCAGACGATTTAGTCGGGATATGTCAAGTTGCTCGGCCAAGTAAAATGATCATTCTAAACTGATCATTGGTGCTCCTTGAGTAAAGGCAAATAAATGAAGCGTAATATATGGCATCACGCAGTTTGGGGTTCACTGGATTACTTGGAGGCTTTGTTGTAACTCTTTCAAAATTAAATATTGTCACAATATGGAAACTTTAGCTAGCTTGACGTGGTGTTTGGATTCGTGTCATTCTGAACTCTAAATCAAAGGTTACGGACAATTTAGTGCGGACATTTTAAGCGTTCGGCTTGTTAAAGTGATCATTCTAAACTGATCATTGGTGCTCCATGAGTAAAGGCTTATAAATGAAGCATAATGCATGACATCATGCAGTTTGGGATAGATTGGATTACTTGGAGGCTTTTTCGTAGCTCTTTGGGTCTTAACATTTGTCACAATATAGAAAATTGAGCCAGATTAATGTGAGCATTGGACTCATGCCATTTTGAGCTGTACATGAAAAGTTAAAGAAGATTTAGTGCAGACTTGTCAAGTGGATCAGCTAGTTAAAATGATCATTCTAAACTGATCATTGGTGCTCCTTGCGTAAAGACTTATAAATGAAGCATAATGCATGGCATCACCCAGTTTAGGATACATTGAATTACATGGAGCCTTTGTCATAGCTACTTATGTCTCAAATGTTGTCACAAAATTAAAAATTGAGCTACCTTAACGCGGGCGTTGGATTCGTGTCATTTTGAATTCTAAATAAAAAGTTACAAACAATTTATTGTGGATATGTCAAGTTTAACGGCCAGTTAAAATAATCATTCTAAATTGGTCATTGGTGCTCCATGAGTAAAGGCTTATAAATGAAGCATGATGACATCACGTTGTTTGGAATGCATTGGATTAGTTGGTGGATTTGTCATAGTTTCTTAAGTCTCATGTGTTGTCACAATAAAGAAAACTGAGCTAGTTAACATGGGCGTGGGAGTCATGTCACTTTCAGCTCTAAATCAAAAGTTAAAGACGATCTAGTGCGGACATGTCAAGTTGGTCAGATAATTAAAATGATCATTCTAAACTGATCATTGGTGCTCATGAGTAAAGACTTATATATGAAGCACTATGCATGGCATTACGCAGTTTCGGATAGATTGGGTTACTTGGAGGCTTTTTCGTAGCCCTTTCGGTTTTAAACTTTGTCACAATATAGAAAATTGAGCTACTTTAACATGGGCGTTGGATTCCTGTCATTTTGAACTCCAATATAAAGTTACGGGAGGTTATCGGCCTGTTAAATGATCATTCTATACTTTCCATTGGTGCTCATGAGTAAAGGCTTATAAATGAAGCATTATGCATGGCATCACACAGTTTCGGATAGATTGGATTACTTGGAGGCTTTTTCGTAGCTCTTTCGAATTTAAACTTTCTCACAATATAGAAAATTGAGCTACTTTAACATGGGCGTTGGATTCGTGTCATTTTGAACACCAAATAAAAAGTTACGGAAGGTTATCGGCCCGTTAAATGATCATTCTATACTTTTCATTGGTGCTCCTTGAGTAAAGGCTTATAAATGAAGCATAATGCATGGCATCACGCAGTTTCGGATAGATTGGATTACTTGGAGGCTTTTTCGTAGCCCTTTCGGTTTTAAACTTTGTCACAATATAGAAAATTGAGCTACTTTAACATGGGCTTTGGATTCGTGTTATTTTGAACTCCAAATAAAAAGTTACGGAAGGTTATCGGCCCGTTAAATGATCATTCTATACTTTTCATTGGTGCTCCTTGAATAAACGCTTATAAATGAAGCATAATGCATGGCATCACGCAGTTTGGCTTATATTGGATTTCTTGGAGGCTTTGTAGTAGCTCTTTCAATCTTAAATATTGTAACAATATGGAAAATTTATCTAGTTTAATGTGGGTGTTGGATTCGTGTAATTCGGAACTCTAAATCATAGTTACGAATGATTTAGTGCGGATAGGTCAAGTGTTTGGCTTATTAAAATGAGCATTCTAAACTGATCATTCATGCTACTTAAGTAAAGGTTTATAAATGAAGCATAAGGCATCACATCACGCAATTGGGTTACTTGGAGGCTTTGTCGTAGCTATTTTGGTCTTAAATTAAGTCACAATATAGAAAATATTGCTAGGCATTGGATTCGCGTCATTTTGAACTCTAAATAAAAAGTTGAAGACGATTTAGTGCGGATATGTCAAGTTGATCAACCAGTTAAAATGATCATTATAAACTGATCATTGGTGCTCATTCACTAAAGGCTTATAAATGAAGCATAATACATGGCATCACGCCGTTTGGGATACATTGGATTACCTAATGGCTTTGTAGTAGCTCTTTTAGTTTCAAATGTTGTCGCAATGTGGAAAACTTAGCTAGCTTAACGTGGGTGTTGGACTCATGTCATTTGGAGCTCTAAATCAAAAATTAAATATGATTTCGTGCGGATATGTCATGTTGATCAGCTAGTTAAAATGATCATTTTAAATTGATCATTGGTGCTCCTTGACAAATGGCTTATAAATGAAGCAGGATGCATGGCTTCAGGCAATTTGGGATAGATTGGAATACTTGGAGGCTTTGTCATAGCTATTTGGGTCTTAAATTTTGATATAAAATTGAGCAAGCTTAACTTAACGTTGGCGTTGGATGCGTGTCATTTTGAACTCTAAGTTCCAGAAGATTTGGTGCGGACATATCACGTTGATCATGCAGTTAAATTGATCATTCTAAACTGGTCATTGTGTTCCTCGAGTAAAGGCTTAATAATGAAGCATAATGCATGGCATCACACAGTTTTAGATACATTGGATTACTTGGAGGCTTTGTCATAACTTTTTAAGTCTCAAATGTTGTCACAATATAGAAAACTGAGCTACCTTAACGTGGGCATGGTACTCATGTCATTTTGAGCTCTAAATCAAAAGTTAAATACCATTTACTACGGACATGTCAAGTTTATCAGCTAGTTAAAATGATAATTCTCAACTGATTATTGGTGCTCCTTGACTAATGGAATACAAATGAAGTATAATTCATGGAATGATGTAGTTTGGGATAGATTGGATTACTTGGAGGCTTTATCGTAGCTATTTTGGTCATAAATGTTGTCACAATATACAAAATCGAGCTAGCTTAACGTGTATGTTGGATTCGTGTCATTCTGAACTCTAAATCAACAGTACGGGCGATTTAGTGTGGGCATGATAAGGTGATCGTCGAGTTGAAATGATCATTCAAGACTGATTATTGGTCCTCCATAGTAAAGGTTTATAAGTGAAGCATAATGCATGGCATAATGCAGTTTGGAACACATTAGATTACTTGGAGGCTTTGTAGTAGCTCTTTTTGTTCCAAATGTTGTTGCGATTTGGAAGATTGAGCTAGCTCAATGTGGGCGTTGGACTCATGTCATTTGAAGCTCTAAATCAAGAGTTAATGATGATTTCGTGCTGACATGTCAAGATTATGAGCTAGTTAAACTGATCATTCCAAACTGATCATTGGTGCTCTTTGACTAAAGGCTTATAAATGAAGCAGAATGCATGGCATCACGCAGTTTGGGATATATTGGAATACTTGGAGGTTTTGTCGTAGCTATTTAGGTTTAAAATTTTGATAGAAAATTGAGCAAGCTTAACGTTGGCGTTGAATTCATGTCATTTTGAACTCTAAATGAAAAGTTCCGGACGATTTTGTGCGGACATGTCAAGTTGATCATGCAGTTAAATTGATCATTCTAAACTAGTAATTTGTGCCCCTTGAGTAAAGGCTTATAAATGAAGCATAATGCATGGCATCAAGCAGTTCGGGATACATTGGCTTACTTGGAGGCTTTGTCGTAGCTTTTTAAGTCTCAAATATTGTCATAATATAGAAAATTGGGCTAAGTTAATGTGGGCGTGGGACTCATGTCATTTTGATCTCTAAATCAGAAGTTAAAGACAATTTTGTGTGGACATGTCAAGTTGATCAGCAAGTTAAAATGATCATTTTAAACTGATCATTGCAGCTACTTGAGTAAAGGCTTATAAATGAAGTATAATGCATGGCATCACGGAGTTTGGGATAAATTGGATTACTTGGATGATTTTTCATAGCTATTTTGATCGTAAATTTTTTCCCAATATAGAAAATTGAGCTAGCTTAACATGGGCGTTGGATTCGTGTCACTACAAACTCTAAATCAAAAGTTACGAATGATTTAGTGCGAACATGTTAAGTTGATCGGCCAGTTAAAATTATCATTCTAAGCTGATCATTGGTGCTCGTTGAGTAAAGGCTTATAAATGAAACATAATGCATGGCATCACGCAGTTTGGGATACAATGGATTACTTGGAGTCTTTCTCGTAGCTCCTTCAGTCTCAAATGTTTGTACAATATAGAAAACTGAGCTACCTTAACGTGAGCATTGGATTCGTATTATTTTGAAATCTAAATCAAAAGCTACAAACAATTTAGTGGGGATATGCCAACTTGATCGGCCTGTTAAAATTAGCATTCTAAACCAATCATTGGTGTCCTTGAGTAAAATCTTATAAATGTGGCATAATGCTTGGCATCACGCAGTTTGGGATACTTTGGATTACTTTGAAGCTTGGTTGTAGCTCTTTCAGTCTCAAATGATGTTACATTATGGAAAATTGAGCTAGCTTAATGTGGGCGTTGGATTCATCTGATTTTGAACCCTAAATCTAGAGTTACAGACGATTTAGTGCGGACATCGCAAGTTGATCATCTAGTTAAAATGATCATTCTAAACCGATCATTGGAACTTCTTCAGTAAAAGGTTATAAATGAAGAATAGTGCATGCCATCATGCAGTTTAAGATACATTGGTTTACTCGGAGGCTTTGTTGTAGTTATTTCAGTCTCAAATGTTGTCACAATATAGAAAATTGAGATAGCTTAACATGGGCGTTCAATTGGTTGCCCTCTGAACTCTGAATAAGAAGTTACAAAAGATTTATTGAGGACATGTAAAGTTTATCGGCTTGTTAAATTGATCATGCTAAACTGATCATTGGTGCCCATTGAGCAAAGGTTTAAAAACGAACCATAATGCATGACACCACACGGTTTGGGATAGATTGGATTACTCGGAGGATTTGTCGTAGTTCTTTCAGTCTCATATGTTGCCACAATATGGAAATTTGAGCTTGCTTAACGTTGGCATTGCATTTTTGTCATTTTCAGCTCTAAATGAAAAGTTAAAGACAATTTAGAGCGGACATGTCAAGTTGATTAGCTAGTTAAAATGAACATTCTAAACTGATCATTGGTGCTACTTGAGTAAAGGCTTATAAATGAAGCATAATGCATGGCATCATGCAGTTTTGGATATATTGGATTACTTTGAGGTTTTTTCATAGATATTTCGGTCTTTAATTTTGTCACAATATAGAAAATTGTGTTAGATTATCGTGGGCGTTGAATTCGCGTCATTACGAACTCTAAATGAAAAGTTACGGACGATTTAGTGCGGACATGTCAAGTTGCTCGGCCAGTTAAAATGATCATTCTAAACTAATCATTGGTGCTCTTTGAGTAAAGGCTTATAAATGAAGCATAATGCATTGTATGACGTAGTCTGGGATATATTGGATTATTTTGAGGCTTTGTCATAACTCTTTTAGTCTCAAAAGTTGTAAGAATATGGAAAATTGAGCTAGCTTTATGTGGGGGTTGGGTTCATGTCATTTAGATCTCTAAATCAAAATTTAATGACGATTTAGTGCGGATATGTCAAGATGATCAGCTAATTAAAATGATCATTCTAAAATGGTCATTGGTGCTCATTGAGTAAAGGCGTATAAATGAAGAATAATGCATAGCATCACGCAGTTTTGGATAGATTGGATTGCTTGAACGCTTTGTCGTAGCTATTTTGATCTAACATTTTCTCATAAGAAAATTTTGCTAGCTTAATGTGGGTGTTGGATTCGTGTCATGTTTAACACTAAGTCAAAAGTTACGAACGATTTTGTTTAGACATGTCAAGTTTATCGCAAAGTTAAAATAATCATTCTAAACTGATCATTAGTGCTCCTTGATTAAAGGCTTATAAATGAAGTACAATTCATGGCCTCACGTAGTTTTTGATACATTGGAATACTTGGAGGCTTTGTCATAGCTCGTTCAGTTTCAAATATTGTCACAATATGAAAAATTGAGGTAGCTTAACGTGGGTGTTAGATTCATGTCATTTTGAGATCTAAATAAAAAGTTAAAAACGATTTAATGTGGACATGGCAAGTTGATCAGCTAGTTAAAATGATCATTCTATATTGATCATTGGTGCGCATTGAAAAAGGCGTATAAATGAAGCATAGTGCATAGCATCACGCAGTTTGGGATAGATTGGACTGGTTGAAGGCCTTGTCGTAGCTATTTTAAGCTTACATTTTGTCACAAGAAAATTGTGCTACCTTAACGTGGGTGTTGGATTCGTGTCATTTTTAACTCTAAATCAAAAGTAACGAACGATTTCGTGCAGACATGTCATGTTGATTGCCAAGTTAAAATGATATTTCTAAGCTGGTCATTGGTGCTCCTTGATTAAAGGCTTAAAATGAAGCATAATGCATGGCATCACGTATTTTGGAATCCATTGGATTACTTGGAGGCTTTGTCGTAGCTCTTTCAGTCTCAAATGTTTTCACAATAGGGAAAATTGAGCGAGCTTAATATGGGTATTTGATTCGTGTCATTTTGAACTCTAAATCAAAAGTTACGAACGATTTAGAGCAGACATGTCAAGTTGATCGGCAAGTTAAAATGATCATTCTAAACTGATCATTTGTGCTCCTTGATTAAAGGCTTATAAATGAAGCATAATGCATGGTATCACGCTGATTGGGATTGATTGGATTAAATTGAGGCTTTGTTGTAGCTATTTCGATCTTAATTTTATCACAATATAGAAAATTGAGCTAGCTTAATGTGGGTGGTGGACGCATGTCATTTTTAACTCTTAATCCGAAGTTACATACGATTTACTGCGGACATATCAGGTTGATCGACCAGTAAAATGGTCCTTCTAAACTTATCCTTGGTGCTCCTTGATTTAAAACTTATAAATGAACATAATTCATGATATCATACCATTCGGGATACATTGGATTGCTCGGAGGCTTTGTCGTAGTTCTTTCATACTCATATGTTGCCATAATATGGAAATTTGAGCTTGCTTATCGTGGCCATTGGATTTTTGTCATTTTCAGCTCTAAATGAAAAGTTAAAGACAATTTAGAGCGGACATGTCAAGTTGATCAGCTAGTTAAATTGATCATTTTAAACTGATCATAGGTGCTCCTTGAGTAAAAGCTTATAAATGAAGCATAATGCAAGGAATCACGCAGTTTGGGATATAATGGATAACTTGGAGGATTTGTCGTAGTTATTTTGGTTTTTAATTTTGTCACAATATAAGAAATTGTGCTAGCTTAACGTGGGCATTGGATTCATGTCATTCCGAACTCTAAATCAAAAGTTACGTATGATTTAGTGTGGAAATGTCAAGTTGATCGGCCTGTTAAAATGGTCATTATAAACTAATCATTGGTGCTCCTTGAGTAAAGGCTTATAAATGAAGCATAATGCATTTCATCCCGTAGTCTATGATATATTGGATTATTTTGAGGCTTTGTCGTAACTCTTTCAGTATCAAATGATGTAGAAATATGGAAAATTGAGCTAGCTTAACGTGTGTGTTAGTTTCATGTCATTTTGAAATCTAAATCAAAAGTTAAATACAATTTAGTGCGGAGATGGCAAGTTGATCAGCTAGTTAAAATGATCATTCTGAACTGATCATTGGTGATCATAGAGTAAAGGCGTATAAATGAAGCATAATGTATAGCATTACGCAGTTTGGGATAAAGTGGATTGCTTGAAGGCTTTGTCGTAGCTATTTTGATCATAAATTTTGTCACAAGAAAATTGTGCTAGCCTAACGTGGGTGTTGGATTCGTGTCATTTTTAACTCTAAATCAAAAGTTGCGAACGATTTCGTGCAGACATGTCATGTTGATCACCAAGTTAAAATGATCATTCTAAACTGATCACTAGTGCTCCTTGATTAAAGGCTTATAAATGAAATATAATGCATGGCATCACATAGTTTGGGATATATTGGATTACTTGGAGCCTTTGTCATAGCTCTTTCATCTTAAATGTTGTCACAATATGCAAAATTGAGCGAGATTAACATGGTTGTTGGATTTGTGTCATTTTGAACTCTAAATCAAAAGTTAATAACGATTTAGTGCAGAAATGTTAAGTTGATCGGTAAGTTAAAATGATCATTCTAAACTGATTATTGGTGCTCCTTGATTAAATGCTTATAAGTGAAGCATAATGCATGGTATCACGGGAATTGAGATTGATTGGATTAATTGGAGGCTTTATCGTGGCTATTTCGATCTTAAATTTTATCACAATATAGAAAATTGAGCTAGCTTAATGTGGGTGGTAGACGCATATCATTTTGAACTCTTAATCAAAAATTACGAACAATTTAGTGTGGACGTATCAAGTTTATTGGCCAGTTAAATTCTTGTCATATTGAGCTCTAAATAAAAAGTAAAAGATGATTTAGTGCGGACATGTCAAGTTGATCACCTAGTTAAAATGATCTTTCTAAACTAAACATTGGTCATCCTTGAGTAAAGGGTTATAAATTAAGCATAATGCATGGCATTCCACAGTTTCGGATACATTGGATTACATGGAGGCTATTTCTTAACTCTATCAGACTCAAATGTTGTCACAATATCGAAAATTGAGCTAGCTTAACGTGGGCATTGGGTTCATGTCATCTTGAGCTCTAAATAAAAAGTAAAAGACAATTTAGTGCGGACATGTCAAGTTGATCAACTAGATAAAATGATCAATCTAAACTGATCATTGGTACTCAATGAGCAGAAGCGTATAAATGAAGCATAATGCATAACATCATGCAAATTAGGATAGATTGGATTACTTGGAGGTCTTTTCATAGCTATTTTGATATTAATTTTGTAACAATATAGAAAATTGAGCTATCTTAACGTGGGTGTTGGATTCGTGTCATTTTTAACTTTAAATCAAAAGTTACGGAAAATTTAGTGCAAACATGTCAGGTTGATCGCGAGTTAAAATAATTATTCTAAACTGATCATTGGTGCTCCATAAGTAAATGCTTATAAATGAAGCATCATGCATGGCATCACGCAGTTTGGGATAAACTGCAATACTTTGAGGCTTTATCTAGCTCTTTCAATCTCAAATGTTTTCACAATATGGAAAATTGAGCTAGGTTAAACTGGGCATTAGATTCTTGTCATCTTGAGCTTTGAATAAAAAGTAAAAGACGATTTAGTGTGGTCATTTTAAGCTGATCAGCTAGTTAAAATGATCATTCTAAACTCATCATTGGTGATCCTAGAGTAAAGGCTTATAAATGAAGCATAATGAAAGGCATCACGCAGTTTAGGATAGATTGGATTACTTGGAGGCTCTGTGGTAGCTATTTCAGTCTCAAATATTGTCATAATATGGAAAATTGAGCTAGTTTAACATGGGCATTGGACTCATGTCATTTTGAGATCTAAATCATAAGTTAAAGACGATTTAGTGCGGACATGTAAAGTTGATCAGCTAGGTAAAATGATCATTCTAATCTGTTCATTGGTGCTCCTTGAGTAAAGGCATATAAATGAAGCCTAATTCATAGCATCACACAGTTTGGGATCGATTGGTTACTTGGTGGCCTTTTCATAGCTATTTCGATCTTGAACTTTGTCACAATATATAAAATTGACCTATCTTAACATTGGTGTTGGATTCGTGTCATTTTGAAATCTAAATCAAAAGTTACGAACGATTTAGTGCAGATATGTCACGTTGATCATCCAGTTAAAATGATCATTCTAAATTAATCATTGGTGCTCCATGAGTTTATGCATATAAATGAAGCATAATGCATAGCATCACACAGTTGGAATAGACTGGATTACTTGGAGGCTTTTTCATAGCTATTTGGATATTAAATTTTGTCACAATATAGAAAATTAAGTCTCCTTAATGTGGGTGTTGGATTCGTGTAATTTTCAACTCTAAATAAAAAGTTACGGACGATTTAGTGCGTACATGTCAAGTTGATCAGCTAGTTGAAATGATCATTCTAAACTGATAATTGGTGCTCCTTGAATAAAGGCTTATAAATAAAGCATAATGCATGGCATCACGTAGTTTGGGATAAATTAGATTACTTGGATGCTTTTTCATAGCTATTTTGGTCTTAAATTTTGTCACTATATAAAAAATTGAGCTAGATTAACGTGAGCGTTGGATTCGTATCATTTTGAACTCCAAATCAAAAGTGACAGAAGATTTAGTGCGGATATGTCAATTTGATCAGCTAGTAAAAATGACATTCTAAACTGATCACTGGTGCTCCTTGAGTAAAGGCTTATAAAAGAAGCATAATGCATCGCATCACGGATTTTAGGATAGACTGGAATAATTAGAGGCTTTCCATAGTGCGGCTTTCCATATTAGAGGAATAATTAGAGGCTTTCCATATTTGAATCTTAAATTTTCTCACAATATAGAAAATTGAGCTACCTTAATTTGGGTGTTGGATTCGTGTCATTTTGAAGTCTAAATAAAAAGTTACGGACGATTTAGTGCGGACATGTCAAGTTGATCAGCTAGTCGAAATGATCATTCTAAACTGATAATTGGTGATACTTGAGTAAAGGCTTATAAATGAAACATAATGCATGGCATCACACAGTTTGGGATAAATTGGATTTCTTGGATGCTTTTTTGTAGCTATTTTGGTCTTAAATTTTGTCACAATATAGAAAATTGAGCTAGCTTAACGTGGGCATTGGATTCGTGTCACTATGAACTCTAAATAAAATGTTACGGACGATTTAGTGCGTACATGTTAAGTTGATCGGCCAGTTAAAATTATCATTCTAAGCTGATCATTGGTGCTCCTTGAGTAAAGGCTTTATAAATGAAACATAATGCATTGCATCATGCATTTTGGTATACAATGGATTACTTGGAGACTTTGTCGTAGCTCTTTCAGTCTCAAACGTTATTATAATATACAAAATCGAGCTACCTTAATGTGGGCGTTGGATTCGTATTATTTTGAAATCTAAATCAAAAGCTTTGGACGATTTAGTTGCGATATCTCAAATTGATCGGCCAGTTAAAATTATCATTCTAAACCAATCATTGGTGCTCCATGAGTAAAAACTTATAAATGAAGCATAATGTTTGGCATCACACAGTTTGGGATACTTTGGATTACTTGGAGGCTTTGTCGTAGCTCTTTCAGTCTCAAATTTTGCTACAATATAGAAAATTGAGCAAGCTTAAAGTGGGCGTTGGATTCGTAACACTTTGAACTCTAAATCTAGAGTTATGGACGATTTAGTGCGGATATCACAAGTTGATCAGCTGGTTCAAATGATCATTCTAAACCGATCATTTGTACTTCTTCAGTAAAGGGTTATAAATGAAGCATAATGCATGCCATCACGCAGTTTGGGATACATTAGTTGACTTGGAGGCTTTGTCGTTGTTATTTCAGTCTCAAATGTTGTCACAATATAGAAAATTGAGCTAGCTTAACGTGGGCGTTCAACTCTTTTCCCTCTGAACTCTGAATAAAAAGTTACAGATGATTTATTGAGGACATGTAAAGTTTATCGGCTTGTTGAATTGATCATGATAAACTGATCATTGATGCCCATTGAGCAAAGGTTTAAACAACGAACCATAATGCATGACATCACATGGTTTTGGATCGATTGGATTACTCGGAGGCTTTGTCGTAGTTCTTTCAGTCTCAGAAGTTGCCACAATATGGAAATTTGAGCTTGCTTAACGTGGGCATTGGATTTTTGTAATTTTCAGATCTAAATGAAAAGTTAAAGACAATTTAGAGCGGACATGTCGAGTTGAATAGCTAGTTAGAATGATCATTCTAAATTGATCATAGGTGCTCCTTGAGTAAAGGCTTATAAATGAAGCATAATGCATGGCATCACACAGTTTTGGATATATTGGATTACTTTGAGGCTTTGTCATAGCTATTTCAGTCTTTAATTTGGCACAATATAGAAAATTGTGCTAGATTAACGTGGGCGTTGAATTTGTGTCATTTCGAACTATAAAAGAAAAGTTACGGACGATTTAGTGCGGACATGTTAAGTTGATCGGCTAGTTAAAATGTCATTATAAACTAAGCATTTGTGCTCTTTGAGTAAAGGCTTATAAATGAAGCATAATGTGTTGCATCACGTAGTCTGCAATATATTGGATTACTTTGAGGCTTTGTCATAACTCTTTTAGTCACAAAACTTGTATGAGTAATGAAAATTGAGCTAGCTTAACGTGGGGGTTGGGTTCATGTTATTTTGAGCTCTAAATCAAAATTTAATGACGATTTAGTGCGGACATGTCAAGATGATCAGCTAGTTAAAATGATCATTCTAAAATGATCATTGGTGCTCATTGAGTAAAGGCGTACAAATGAAGCATAATGCATAGCATCACGCAGTTTGTGATAGATTGGATTGCTTGAACGCTTTGTCGTAGCTATTTTGCTCTAACATTATCTCACAAGAAAATTTTGCTAGCTTAATGTGGGTGTTGGATTCGTGTTATTTTTAACTCTAAGTCAAATGTTACGAACGATTTAGTTTAGACATGTCAAGTTGATCGCCAAGTTAAAATGATCATATCTAAACTGATCATTGCTGCTCCTTAATTAAAGGATCATACATGAAACATAATGCATGGCATCACGTAGTTTGGGATACATTGGATTACTTGGAGGCTTTGTCATAGCTCTTTTAGTCTCAAATGTTGTCAAAATATGGAAAATTGAGCAAGCTTAACATGGGTGGTAGTTACCTGTCATTTTGCACTCTAAATCAAAAGTTACAAACGATTTAGTGCAGATATGTCAGTTTGTTCGACAAGTTAAAATAATCATTCTAAACTGATCATTGGTGCTCCTTGATTAAAGGCTTATAAATGAAGCATAATGCATGGTATCACGCAGATTGGTATCGATTGGATTAATTAGAGGCCTTATTGTAGCTATTTTATCTTAAATTTTATCACAATATAAAAAATTGAGCTAGCTTAATCTGGGTGGTGGACTCATGTCATTTTGAACTCCAAATCAAATGTTACGAACGATTTAGTGTAGACATATCAAGTTGATCAGCCAGTTAAAATGATCAGTCTAAGCATATCCTTGGTGCTCGTTGATTTAAAACTTATAAATGAACATAATGCATGACATCACCCCGTTTGGAATCCATTGGATTACTCGGAGGCTTTGTCGTAGTTCTTTCCTTCTCACATGTTACCACAATATGGAAATTTGAACTGGCTTAATGTGGGCATTGGATTGTTGTCATTTTCAGCTCTAATCATTCTAAACTGATCGTTGGTGCTCATTCAGTAAAGGCGTATAAATGAAGCATAATGCATAACATCATGCAGTTTGGGATAGATTGGATTGCTTGAAGGCTTTGTCGTAGCTGTTTTGATCTTACATTTTGTCAAAAGAAAGTTGTGCTAGCTTAACGTGGGTGTTGGCTTCGTGTCATTTTTAACTCTAAAACAAAAGTTGTGAACGATTTCGTGCAGACATGTCATGTTGATAGCCAAGTTAAAAAGATCATTCTAAACTGATCATTGGTGCTCCTTGATTAAAGGCTTATAAATGAAGAACAATGTATGGCATCACGTAATTTGGGATATATTGGATTACTTGGAGGCTTTGTCATAGCTCTTTCAGTCTCAAATGTTGTCACAATATGGAAAATTGAGCGAGTTTAAGATGGGTGTTGGATTCGTGTCATTTTGAACTCTAAATCAAAAGTTACGAATGATTTAGTGCGGACATGTCAAGTACTGGCAAGTTAAAATGATCATTCTAAACTTATCATTGCTGCTCCTTGATTAAAGGCTTATAAATGAAGCACAATGAATGGTATCACGCTGATTGGGATCAATTGGATTAATTGGAGCCTTTATCGTAGCTATTTTTATCTTAAAGTTTATCACAATATAGAAAATTGAGCTATCTTAATCTGGGTGAAGGACTCATATCATTTTGAACTCCTCATCAAATGTTACGAACGATTTAGTGCGGACATATCAAGTTGATCAGCCAGTTAAAATGATCAGTCTAAACTTATCCTTGGTGCTCCTTGATTTAAAACTTATAAATGAACATAATGCATGACCTCACGCCGTTTGGGATACATTGGAATACTCGGATGCTTTGTCATAGTTCTTTCAGTCTCATATGTTGCCAGAGTATGGAAATTTGAGCTTGCTTAATGTGGGCATTGGATTTTTGTCATTTTCAGTTCTAAATAAAAAGTAAAAGACAATTTAGAGCGGACATGTCAAGTTGATCAGCTAGTTAAAATGATTATTCTAAAGTGATCATTGGTGCTCATTGAGTAAAGTCATATAAATGAAGCGTAATGCATAACATCACGTAGTTTGGGATAGATTGGATTGCATGAAGGCTTTGTCGTAGCTATTTTGATCTTACATTTTGTCACAAGAAAATTGTGCTAAATTAACGTGGGTGTTGGATTTGTGTCATTTTTAACTCTAAATCAAAAGTTACGAACGATTTAGTGCCGACATGTCAAGTTGATCGGCAAGTTAAAATGATCATTCTAAACTAATCATTGGGGCTCCTTGATTAAAGGCTTATAAATGAAGCATAATGCATGGTATCACGCTTATTGGGATCAATTGGATTAATTGGAGGCTTTATCGTAGCTATTTAGATCTTAAATTTATCACAATAAAGAAAGTTGAGCTAGCGTAATGTGGGTGGTGTACTCATGTCATTTTAAACTTTTAATCAAAAGTTACGAAAGAATTAGGCGGACATATCAAGTTGATCGGCCAGTTAAAATGATCATTCTAAACTTATCCTTGGTGATCCTTGATTTAAAACTTATAAATGAACATAATGCATGACATCAGACGGTTTGGGATAGATTGGATTGCTCTAAGGCTTTCTTGTAGTTTTTTCAGTCTCGTATGTTGCCACAATATGGAAATTGGAGCTTGCTTAACGTGGGCATTGGATTTTTGTCATTTTCAGCTCTAAATGAAAAGTTAAAGACTATTTAGTGTTGACATCTCAAGGTTATCAGCTAGTTAAAATGATCATTCTAAACTGATCATTTGTGCTCTTTGAGTAAGGCATATAAATGAAGCATAATGCATGACATCACACAGTTTGGGATACACTGGATTACTTGGAGGCTTTGTAGTAGCTATTTCAGTCTCAGATGTTGTCATAATATAGAAAATGCAGCTAGTTTAACATGGGCGTTGGATTCATGTCATTCTGACCTCTAATTCAAAAGTTTGGACGATTTAGTGCGGACATGTCAAGTTGATCGGCCAGTTAACATGATAATTCTAAACTAGTCATTGTTGCTCTTTGAGTAAAGGCGTATAAATAAACCATAATGCATGGCATCAGACAATGTGGTAGCCGATGCACTATAAAGGAGGTTTGCCTTGATATCCACCATGGAGGCAAAGGTCCTAGGATTCGAGCACGTCAAGGACCTATACAAGGATGATCCTGACTTTTCTGAGAGCTACAAGGAGTGTGGCACAGGGAGGCATGGCAAGTTTTACATCCATGAGGGATTCTTGTTCCGAGAGAGAAGGCTGTGCATACCACAAGGATCGTTAAGGGAGCTTACCATCCGAGAAGCTCATGGAGGAGGACTCATGGGCCACTTTGGTGTCGACAAGACTCTAGCAGTGGTCAAGGAGCACTTCTACTGGCCACATATCAAGAGGACAGTAGAAGCTCATTGTGCAAGGTGCATCACTTGCAAGAAGGCAAAGTCCCGAGTGCAACCTCACAGGTTGTATCTCCCACTGCCCATACCGACGCATCCATGGGTGGATATCTCAATGGACTTTGTTCTAGGTCTGCCCAAGATCAACCACAAAGATGCAATCTTTGTAGTGGTGGACAGATTCTCCAAGGTGGCACACTTCATTCCGTGTGCCAATGTCAATGATGCCACGCAAACAGCCGAGGTGTTCTTCAGGGAGATAGTACGGCTTCATGGAGTGCCAAGGACCATCGTATCAGACAAGGACACCAAGTTCCTCAGCCATTTCTGGAGGACCCTTTGGAGGAAGCTAGGCACGAAGCTACTCTTCTCTACCACCTGCCATCCTCAAACCGATGGCCAAACTGAAGTTGTCAACAGGACACTATCAAATCTTCTCAGGACTACACTAGGGAAGAACCTCAAGACTTGAGTGGAGTGCCTGCCATTCATAGAGTTCGCTTACAACCAAGCCGTGCACTCAGCAACCAATAAGACACCATTTGAAGTAGTATGCGGCTTCAACCCTCTCACCCCATTGGAGCAAACGCCACTGCCACCAGCAGAGAAGACCAATCTCAACGGAGCATCCAAGGCAGAGTTCATAAAGAAGTTACACCAGAAGGTAGAAGAGAACTTAGAGAAGAGGACCGGGCAGTACGTGACTCATGCCAACAAGGGAAGAAAGGAGGTGATCATTCAACCAGGCGATTGGGTGTGGCTACACCTACGGCAGGAGAGGTTCCCCAACCTAAGGAGTTCAAAGCAAGCACCAAGAGGAGATGGAACATTCCGAGTGCTGGAGAGGATCAACAACAACGCCTTCCGGATTGAGCTCCCAGGTGAGTTTAATGTGTCCAACACGTTCAACATAACTGACTTAGCCCCTTTCTATGCAGATGAACCAGATTTGAGGTCAAAACCTACTGAAGAGGGAGGGGATGATGAGGACATCAGGTCGTATGTCCGGCCAGGAGACCAGACTGGCCGACCAGGAAGCTTGCCCGAGACAGCCGGGCCATTTGGCACGTCTGCCGGCCCAAGCAGTACCGCCGGACCCTCGACCAAGAGGATTGCACCGATTAGCATTGCCGGCGGAGAGGCCCAAGCTTCCGGAAAAATTGGTGGCGATGTGGATGACACCACCGGCCCCCTTGGTGATGCCGCCTAGTCCGGGATCAACTTCACCGCTCCAGAAGGCATTCCGGCCAGTACCTCGCACAGTCCAGCCAGTACAGCCGATCCAGCCGAGTACACGAGCATCTCAACTTCTACACAAGGAGACTTGGACCAGATAAGCTACCAGCTTCAGGACATGCATCTAGAGGAAGTCTCTACACCAGTAGTGCGACCAGGAGCAAAAACAAGGGGCAGATCAAGCGTACTCTTCCACAAGTTCAGCTTATGGGTCGACAAGCTCCTAGAGGAAGATCGACTAAGGACAATGGGCCAGAAGTGCAAAGAAGAGTCCAAAGGCTTCTCAACAATGCAAGGGACTTCAGAGACTTGGGCTTTAGTGGCAAGAGAGGTCAGGGCCCAAAGATTCCTAACACTACTCCCAGTCGAAGACTAGGAGCAAGGCGCGTGCATGCCACAAGGACGACCACCTTCTATTTCTTGGCCGTGAGGTAAGAAAGGTAATTTTTCAATTCGAATATTTGCCTCTTTCTGTTTTGCAGGGTAGGATCTAGAATATTTACATTTTTTTAGTCAAAGACATTTTAGGATTAGGTCGTCTTTCGGTTATGCACTTTTGTACATTTTCCATTTGTGCACTTTTATAATCTTTCCTTTTCTTTCTTTGAGTCGACCCTAGAAGGTCAGCTGTCGAGCATATTAATAAGGCTCCTTCCAGCATTGTAGTTCGACAACCTTTTTGATATTAATAAAGATAGAACTTTCTTCCAACAAGTTTTCTCTCTAAGAATCTTGTGCGCTTAGAACCTTGTTGAGACCAGCCCTCCTAGCTCTAAGTTTGTGATTTATCACGAGGTTCATCACCCCTCGTGTGGTTCACTTCACCTTTCCATCGAATACCAATCCAAAAATCCCTATCCAAGAGGTCTAAGGTCGAGTTTCTCACCTAACCTTCTCCGAACAGCCCACGCGCATCCAAGCCTTGAATCGAGGCTTGTATCAGATGTAGACCGTTGAGTCGTGTAACTCGAATTCATGGACAGCCAACAGAGCGATCATGACAAGCACACGATCAATCAGGCAACAGACTATCAATTCTAGTAAGAAATGACCCTAAGTTAGGCCTCAGTCACACACTCACTTACTTATCAGAACAGAACCATCACGTGCAATTAAACCACGCCTAACGACCAGTCCTCTCGTAATCGGCAAGCCTTGGTGATACAAGCCTCGATTCAAGGCTTGGATGCGCGTGGGCTGTTTGTAGAAGATTAGGTGAGAAACTCAACCTTAGGCTTCTGGATAGGGGATTTCTGGTTGGTAAACGATGGAAGGGTGAAGTGAACCACACGAGGGGTGATGAACCTCGTGATAAATCACAAACTTAGAGCTAGGAGGGCTGGTCTCGACTAGGTTCTAAGCGCACAAGATTCTTAGAGAGAAAACTTGTAGGGAAAAAGTTCTACTTTATTAATAATCAAAAAGGTTGTCGAACTACAATGCTGGAAGGAGCCTTATTAATATGCTCGACAGCTTGACCTTCTAGGGTCGACTCAAATAAGAAAAAGGAAAGTTTACAAAAGTGCACAAAAGGAAAAATACAAAAGTGTATAAACCAAAAAGGACCTATTCCTAAAATGTTCTTGACTCAAAAATGTAAAGCAACTAGATCCTACCCTGCAAAACAGAAAGAGGCATATATTCGAATGTAAACTTACCTTAACTCACCTCACGGCCAAGAAATGGAAGGTGGCCGTCCTTGTGGCATGCACGCCTTGCTCCTAGTCTTCACTTGGAGTAGGGTTAAATATCTTTGGGCCCTGACCTCTCTTGCCACTAAAGCCCAAGTCTCTGATGTTCCTTGTGTTGTTGAGAAGCCTTTGGACTCTAATTTGCTCTTCTGGCCCATTGTCCTTAGCTGCCCTTCCTCTAGAAGCTTGTCGACCCATAAGCTGAATTTGTGGAAGAGTGCTCTTGTTCTGCTTCTTGTCATTGCTCCTGGAGGTACCACTGGTGTAGATACTTCCTCTAAGTGCATGTCCTGGAGCTGGTAGCTCATTTGGTCCGAGTCCTCTTGTGTAGAAGTGGAAGTGTGCTTGTACTCGGCTGGATGGCCTGTACCGGCTGGATTGTGCGCGGTACTGGCCGGAATGACTTCAGGACCGGCCAAGTTGATCCCGGAGTAGGCGGTGTCATCAGGGGGACCGGCGGTGTCATTCACGCCCCCACCAAGTGTGCCGGAAGCTTGGGCCTCTCCGCCGGCGATGTTGACCGGTCTGGTCCTATAGGTCGAGGGTCCGGCGGTACTGTCTGGTCCGGCAGGCGCGCCAGATGGTCCTGCTGTCTCGCGCAAGCTTCCTGGTCGGCCAGTCTGGTCTCCTGGCTGGATGTACGACCTGATGTCCTCATCATTCCCTCCCTCTTCAGTAGGTTTTGTCCTCAAAACTGGATCATCTGCATGGAAAGGGGCCAAGTCAGTAACATTGAACGTATTGGACACATTAAACTCACCTGGCAGCTCGATCCGGTAGGCGTTGTTGTTGATCCTCTCGATCCGGTAGGCATGGAAAGGGTAACCATTCCCACACATCTGGACGAGTAACCATTCTTGCGTCTCGACCAAGCGCTCAGTCCAGGTAACCGTTCCCGCACATTGGGCCGAGTAACCATTGCCCCGCCTCGCCCAAGAGCTCGGACTGGATAACTGTTCCCGCGTATCCACCCGATAACCGTTCCCGCTTACTGGCCCTATCGACCAAATCATTGGCTCCCAACCAATGCTGTCCAGAATCCGACCAGGTCCCGAGTATCTCGGCCAACCTGTATGAATCCGACCAAGTCCCAAATAACTCGGACCAACACTGTCCAAAATCCCACCAAGTCCCGAATAACTCGGACAATCAGTTCGAATTCTGACCAAGTTCCGAAATTCTCCGACCACTTGTCCAAATTCCGACCAAGTCCCGAAATTCTTTAACATCCTGTCCCAATTCTGACCAAGCTCTGGTAAATCAGGCCAGCCGACCTGAGTCTCGACCAGGCACCGAGAACTCCGACTTGCCCGTGATTTACGGAACTCGGTTACTATGGCCAGCCTAGCTCGACCAACTACATTTGGATTCCCCCAATCTTTATATCTCAGCCTTCCCACCAGAATGTGGGTGTTACAATTGGGTTCATGCCATTTTGAGCTCTAAATCAAAATTTAATGTCGATTTAGTGCGGAAATGTCAAGATGGTCAGCTAGTTAAAATGATCATTCGAAAATGATCATTGGTGCTCATTGAGTAAAGGCATTCAAATGAAGCATAATGCCATCACACATTTTTGGATAGATTGGATTGCTTGAAGGCTTTGTCGTAGCTATTTTGATCAAACACTTTTTCACAAGAAACTTTTGCTAGCTTAACGTGGGGTTTAGATTCGTGTCATTTTTAACTCTAAGTCAAAAGATACGAACGATTTAGTGTAGACATGTCAAGTTGATCACCAAGTTAAAATGATCGATCTAAAGTGATCATTGGTGCTCCTTGCTTAAAGGCTTATAAATGAAGCATAATGCATGGCATCACGTTTCAAATGTTGGAGTTAAAATGAAACACAATACTTGGAGTCTTCGTCATAGCTCTTTAAGTTTCAAATGTTGTCACAATATAGAAAATTGAGCTACCTTATAATGAGTGTTAGATTCATGTCATTTTGAGCTCTAAATCAAATGTTAAAAACGATTTAGTGCGGACATGACAAGTTGCTCAGCTAGTTAAAATGATCATTATAAACTGATCATTGGTGCTCATTGAGTAAAGGTGTATAAATGAAGCATAATGCATAGCATCACGCAGTTTGGTATAGATTGGATTGATTGAAGGCTTTGTCGTAGCTATTTTGATCTTACATTTTTTTCACAAGAAAACTGTGCTAGCTTAACGGGGGTGTTGGATTCGTGTCATTTTTAACTCTAAATCAAAAGCTACAAACGATTTCGTGAAGACATGTCAAGTTGATCGCCAAGTTAAAATGATCATTCTAAACTTATCATTGGTGCTCTTTGAGTAAAGGTTTATAAATGAAGCATAATGCATGCCATCACGTAGATTGGGATACATTGGATTACTTGGAGGCTTTGTTATAGCTCTCTTAGTCTCAAATGTTGTCAAAATAACGAAAATTGAGCAAGCTTAACATGGTTGTTGGATTCGTGTAATTTTGAACTCTAAATCAAAAGTTACGAACAATTTAGTGCAGACATTTTAATCTGATCGCCAAGTTAAAATGCTCATTATAAACTGATCATTGGTGCTCCTTGATTAAAGGCTTATAAATGAAACATAATGCATGATAGCACGCAGATTGGGATCGATTTGATTCATTGGAGGCTTTATCATAGCTATTTCGATTTTAATTTTTATCACAATATAGAAAATTGAGATAGCTTAATGTTGGTGGTGGACTCATGTAATTTTGAATTCTTAATAAAAATTTACGAACGATTTAGTGCTGACATATCAAGTTGATCGGCTAGTTAAAATGATCATTCTAAACTTATCCTTTGTTCTCCTTGATTTAAAACTTATAAATTAGCATAGTGTATGACATCACACGGTTTGGGATAGATTGGATTACTCGGAGGCTTTGTCGTAGTTCTTTCAGTCTCATATGTTGCCACAATATGGAAATTTGAGCTTGCTTAACGTGGGCATTGGATTTTTGTCATTTTCAGCTCTAAATGAAAAGTTAAAGACAATTCAGATTGGACATGTCAAGTTGATTAGCTAGTTAAAATGGTCGTTCTAAACTGATCATAGGTGCTCGTTCAGTAAATGCTTATAACTGAAGCATAATGCATGGCATCACGCAGTATAGGATTTAATGGATTACTTTGAGGCTTTGTAGTAGCTATTTTGGTCTTTAATTTTGTCACAATATAGAAACTTCAGCTAGCTTAACCTGGGCATTGGATTCGTGTCATTCCGAACTTTAAGTCAAAAGTTACGGACGATTTAGTGCGCACATGTCAAGTTGATCGGTCAGTTAAATTGATCATTCTAAACTAATCATTGGTGCTCCTTGATTAAACGTTTATAAATGAAGCATAATGCATTGCATCACGTTTTTGTTGATCCTCTCCAGCACTCTGAATGGTCCATCTCCTCTTCGTGCTAGCTTGGAACTCCTTAGGTTGGGGAACCTCTCCTGCCGTAGGTATAGCCTCACCCAATCGTCTGGTTGAAAGATCACCTCCTTTCTTCCCTTGTTGGCATGAGTCACGTACTGCCTGGTCCTCTTCTCCAAGTTCTCTGCTACCTTCTGGTGTAACTTCCTTATGAATTCTACCTTGGATGCTGCGTTGAGGTTGGTCATCTCTGCTGGTGGCAGTGGCGTTTGCTCCAATGGGGTGAGAGGGTTGAAGCCGTATACTACTTCAAATGGTGTCTTCTTGGTTGCTGACTGCACAGCTCGGTTGTAAGCGAACTCTATGAATGGCAGGCACTTCACCCAAGTCTTGAGGTTCTTCCCTAGTGTAGTCCTGAGAAGAGTTGATAGTGTCCTGTTGACAACTTCAGTTTGGCCATCGGTTTGAGGATGGCAGGTGGTAGAGAAGTGTAGCTTCGTTCCTGGCTTCCACCAAAGGGTCCTCCAGAAATGGCTGAGGAACTTGGTGTCCCTATCTGATACGATGGTCCTTGGCACTCCATGAAGCAGTACTATCTCCCTGAAGAACAGCTCGGCTGTTTGCATGGCATCATTGACATTGGCACGGAATGAAGTGTGCCATCTTGGAGAATCTGTCCACCACTACAAAGATTGCATCTTTGTGGTTGATCTTGGGCAGACCTAGAACAAAGTCCATTGATATATCCACTCATGGATGCGTCGGTATGGGCAGTGGGAGATACAACCCGTGAGGTTGCACTCGGGACTTTGCCTTCTTGCAAGTGATGCACCTTGCACAATGAGCTTCTACTGTCCTCTTGATATGTGGCCAGTAGAAGTGCTCCTTGACCACTGCTAGAGTCTTGTCGACACCAAAGTGGCCGATGAGTCCTCCTCCATGAGCTTCTCGGATGATAAGCTCCCTCAATGATCCATGTGGTATGCACAGCCTTCTCTCTCGGAACAGGAATCCCTCATGGATGTAGAACTTGCCATGACTCCCTGTGACACACTCCTTGTAGCTCTCAGCAAAGTCAGGATCATCCTTGTATAGGTCCTTGATGTGCTCGAATCCTAGGACCTTTGCCTCCATGGTGGATATCAAGGCAAACCTCCTTGATAGTGCATCGGCTACCACATTGTCTTTTCCCGTTCTTGTACTTGATGACGTACGGGAAGGTCTCTATAAACTCCATCCACCTGGCATGTCTCCTCTTGAGATTGGTTTGCCCTCTGAGGTGTTTGAGAGTCTCGTGATCAGTGTGGATCACAAACTCCTTGGACAGCAAGTAATGCTGCCAAGTCTCCAATGCTCGGACAAGGGCATCAAGCTCCTTGTCGTAAGTGGGGTAGTTCAATGAGGCACCACCTAGC
This sequence comes from Pugionium cornutum, assembly GCA_018901935.1. Taxonomy (NCBI): domain Eukaryota; kingdom Viridiplantae; phylum Streptophyta; class Magnoliopsida; order Brassicales; family Brassicaceae; genus Pugionium; species Pugionium cornutum. The sequence continues at coordinate 21,405,448 of CM032165.1, read as the reverse complement.
TTCTCACTGAAGTATGCCACTGGCCTCCCTCCTTGGGTTAGCACTGGTCCTATGCCTATTCCAGAGGCATCACACTCCACTTCAAATGTCTGGTTGAATTCGGGCAGGACTAGCACTGGTGCATGTGTAAGGCTGTCCTTCAAGGCCTGGAATGCTTTCTCCTGAGCTTCTCCCCAGCTGAATCCCACGTTCTTCTTCACTACTGCCGTCAATGGTGAGGCAATACTGCAAAAGTTGGGCACGAATCTCCTGTAGAAGCTGGCCAGTCCGTGGAAGCTCCTCACTTGGCTGATGTTTCTTGGTGTTGGCCATTCTTGTATGGCTCGAATCTTCTCTTCATCAACCTGTAGGCCCTGTGAACTCACAACAAAACCTAAAAAGACAAGCTTATCAGTACAAAAGATGCACTTCTTGAGATTGGCATAAAGCTCTTCTTGTCGAAGGGTCTTAAGTACCATCTTAAGATGTGTGAGGTGTTCCCGTAGGCACTTACTATAAACCAAAATGTCATCAAAGTAAACCACTACAAACTTACTGATGTACGCCCTAAGAACTTGGTTCATAAGGCGCATGAAGGTGCTTGGGGCATTAGTCAAGCCGAATGGCATGACTGTCCACTCGTCGAGCTCTTGCTTTGTCTTGAAAGCGGTTTTCCACTCATCACCTTCCTTCATTCTTACCTGGTGGTATCCACTTTTGAGGTCTATCTTGGAGAAGACCGTGGCTCCACTCAGCTCATCTAGCATGTCATCCAGTCGTGGTATTGGATGCCTATTACTTGACTGTGATGTTGTTGATGGCTCGGCAGTCCACACACATGCGCCAAGTCCCATCCTTCTTGGGCACTAGCAGCACTGGTACAGCACATGGACTGAGGCTCTCTCGAACATATCCTTTCTCCAGGAGCTCCTTGACTTGCTTCTCAAGCTCCTTGGACTCCTCTGGACTCATCCGGTAGGCTGGCCGGTTGGGCAGGGCTGCTCCGGGCACTAGATCAATCTGGTGTTCTATGCCACGTAAAGGAGGCAAGCCTGCTGGTATCTCCTCTGGAAATACATCCTGGAACTTGTTGAGGAGAGTTGCTACTTCAGGAGGTAGCTCTACCTGTCCCTATTCTACACTCAAAACTTCTTTGAAGACCATTAGTAAAATTAAATCCTTCGAGGCTAAAGCTCTCCGGACATGGCTTGGTTGAATAAGAAAATTAGACTTGATAAGTTTCTTTTCCTTACTCATTTGGAGTTGTAGCTCGTGTACTTGGGCAGGTGTAAGAAGAGCAAGGCTGACCTTTCTCTTGTCATGCACGAAGGTGTAGAGATTGGTTCTGCCATCATGCCGGGTCTCTTTGTCAAACTGCCATGGTCTTCCTAGTAGAAGATGGCCAGCTTGCATGGGCACCACGTCGCACACGACCTGGTCTTGGTACTTGCCCACACTGAATGGCACAGTGACTTGCTCATGGATCTTGAGCTCCACTTTGTCATCGAGCCATCTCAGTCTATATGGTCGAGGATGCCTTGTCTTCTCTAGACCTAGCTTATCAACCATATATGCACTAGCAACGTTAGTGCAAGAACCACCATCTATGATGAGGTTACATACCTTGCCCTTGATGGTGCAACGGCTGTGGAAGATGTTCTCCCTTTGGATGGTCTCTGAAGGATCCACCATTGCACTGAGGATGCGTCTAGTGACCAGTACTTCCCCCACATCAGGGTACTCAATGTCACCGTACTCTTCTTCAGGTTCATAGTCCCCTTGATCTTGGGACTCATACTCTCCAGCCTCCTTAATCAGCATGACCCGGTTGTTTGGGCACTCCCTTGAGATGTGTCCACGATCCCTACACTTGAAACAAGTGATGTCACGTGATCTTTGAGGGTTAGAAGACTTACTAGGCTCTCTCTGGTCACGGGTGGGTTCAGGAGGCTTGCTCTTGAACCTTGACTCGATCTCTATGCTCTTGCCTTTGTCTACGGGCTTGGGAATGTTGCTTGGTGCCCAAGGCGTCTTAGGCTTGCTGCGGATGTCTTGGCCCTTATGTTTGATGTGCTGCTCAGCCTGGACTGATAGGTGGAACAAGTCTTTGAAGACATTGTAGATTTGCCTTTCCACCTTGCGGCTGATTTTTTCTTGGAGTCCATACAAGAATTGTGCCATCAACGCTTCTTCATCATCATTGAGCTCCAGCCTGTTCCTTAGCTTCTCGAACTCTTCATAGTACTCTTCTACTGATCTGGTACCCTGCTTAAGAGTACGAAAACGACGTTGCAAGTCCCTATGAAAGTAAGGTGGAACAAACCTTTGTCGTATGACATCCTTCATGTCGACCCATGAGTCTATGGGCCTCATTCTTTTCCTCCTTCGGTCAGATACCTCACGATCCCACCAGATGAGGGCATTGTCCGTGAGCTGTGCTACTGCCATTGAGACTCTCCTAGGCCCAGGTTGGTTGTAATGATCAAAGATATGATCCATTCTTCTCTCCCAATCTAGGTAAGCCTCGAGGTCTACTTTTTCCTGCAAAACTTGGAGGAGTTAGCTTAACATCAGGATGATTTACCCGGTTGTAGGCGTGTTCATCTCCATCCTCATGATGTCTAGGAGACATCCTTGGTCTCTGGTGAAGACCTTATGGCTCAAAGCCATCATCTTCTGCCTCTGGTTGCCGTGGAGGTCCTCTCGGCCTATGGTGATAGTTATGAGGTTGTGTGTCCTCATCTCCATCTGGCTGGGGCTCCTCCTGTTCATGCCGTGTCCTAATGTGCTCAGGACCCTCAGCACGGTCTTTCTCAGCTCTCACGTGCCTTATGGCCTGGAATCTCACAGGCCTCTCCACGCGCTCCAATCTCTCGTCTATTGATGCGAGTTGTGTTTGGAGGGTGGTGAACATGGCCATCATGGCTTCGGTTGCTTCTCTATTTTCTTCTGCCATTGCGTACTACAAAGAAAGAAGACAAGTTATGCTGCTCCTAAATTATTAGGAGGGTTTTCTTTTATAAGGGGGATTGAAAAAATGCAAAAAGGAAAAAATCTGAGAAATGGAAAATTCGAAAATATGAAGATTTGAACAAAAAGGAAACTTTCGTGACAACTATTGCTAGCTATCCAATTCGAATCCTTTTGCTAAGTTTCCTATTTTCTTTTTCTTTTCTTTTCTTTTTAAAATTTAATGGAAATATGATTCTAACAAAAAGGAAAGTCGAAATTGTAATGCAAGAATAATTCTAGAACATAGTGATGCACGTAGGAACTAGATGCACTCCGTATGAACTTAGATGTTATTTTTTTTTTTCTAGAATGAAACTTAAATCAATGCAAGAACAAGAAACAAAACAAGTTAAAGGATAGAAACAACCTGGCTTAGGAGCTTTAAGCTCTGATACCAAAATGATACAAGCCTCGATTCAAGGCCTGGATGCGCGTGGTCTGTTTGGAGAAGGTTAGGTGAGAAACTCGACCTTAGACTTCTTGGATAGGGGTTTTTGGGTTGGTATTCGATGGAAAGGTGAAGTGAACCACACGAGGGGTGATGAACCTCGTGATAAATCACAAACTTAGAGCTAGGAGGGCTGGTCTCAACAAGGTTCTAAGCGCACAAGATTCTTAGAGAGAAAACTTGTTGGAAGAAAGTTCTATCTTTATTAATATCAAAAAGGTTGTCGAACTACAATGCTGGAAGGAGCCTTATTAATATGCTCGACAGCTGACCTTCTAGGGTCGACTCAAAGAAAGAAAAGGAAAGATTATAAAAGTGCACAAATGGAAAATGTACAAAAGTGCATAACCGAAAGACGACCTAATCCTAAAATGTCTTTGACTAAAAAAATGTAAATATTCTAGATCCTACCCTGCAAAACAGAAAGAGGCAAATATTCGAATTGAAAAATTACCTTTCTTACCTCACGGCCAAGAAATAGAAGGTGGTCGTCCTTGTGGCATGCACGCGCCTTGCTCCTAGTCTTCGACTGGGAGTAGTGTTAGGAATCTTTGGGCCCTGACCTCTCTTGCCACTAAAGCCCAAGTCTCTGAAGTCCCTTGCATTGTTGAGAAGCCTTTGGACTCTTCTTTGCACTTCTGGCCCATTGTCCTTAGTCGATCTTCCTCTAGGAGCTTGTCGACCCATAAGCTGAATTTGTGGAAGAGTGCTCTTGATCTGGTCCTTGTCATTGCTCCTGGTGGCACTACTGGTGTGGAGACTTCCTCTAGATGCATGTCCTGAAGCTGGTAGCTTATCTGGTCCGAGTTTCCATGTGTAGAAGTTGAAATGCTCGTGTACTCGGCTGGATCGGCTGTACCGGCTGGACTGTGCGAGGTACTGGCCAGAATGCCTTCTGGACTGGCCAAGTTGATCCTGGAGTCGGCGGCATCACCAAGGGGGCCAGCGGTGTCATCCACGTCGCCACCAATTGTGCCGGAAGCTTGGCCCTCTCCGCCGGCAATGGTGATCGGTCCGGTCCTATTGGTCGAGGGTCCGGCGGTACCGCTTGGGCCGGCAGACGTGCCAAATGGCCCGGCTGTCTCGGGCAAGCTTCCTGGTCGGCCAGTTTGGTCTCCTGGCTGGACATATGACCTGATGTCCTCATCAGACAGCCTCACTCAAGCCCTAGAGTTAGTCCTGCACGACTTCAATAGAACATTTGAATTGGAGTGTGATGCCTCTAGCATAGGCATAGCGATACAAGACTTAACTCACGGCCGTGATACTCTCAGAAAGGATGGAGAAGTTTATGCGAGAAACTCGGCCTTAGGCTTCTAAGGTGGGGTTTTCTGGTGTGTGATAGGTGGTGGGGTGAAGAGAACCACACAAGATATGGAAGGCCTCGTGATAAATCACTATCTTAGACCTAGGAGGGCTGGTCTCGACTAGGTCTAAGCTATAAGAGTTTTGTGGAGAAAATTCTTAGAAAAAATGATCTCTTTATTAATAATCAAAAAGGTTGTCGAACTACAATGCTGAAATGAGTCTTATTAATATGCTCAGCAGCTTGGCCTTCTGATGAGGACATCAGGTCGTACATCCAGCAAGGAGACCAGACTGGCCGACCAGGAAGCTTGCCCGAGACAGCAGGACCATCCGGCGCGCCTGCCGGACCAGACAGTACCGCCAGACCTTCGACCTATAGGACCAGACCGGTCAACATCGCCGGCGGAGAGGCCCAAGCTTCCGGCACACTTGGTGGAGACGTGAATGACACCGCCGGTCCCCCTGATGACACCGCCGACTCCGGGATCAACTTGGCCGGCCCTGAAGTCATTCCGGCCAGTACTGCGCACAATCCAGCCGGTACAGCCGATCCAGCCGAGTACACGCGCACTTCCACTTCTACACAAGAGGACTCGGACCAAATGAGCTACCAGCTCCAGGACATGCA
>CM032165.1:21275883-21399573 GCA_018901935.1 Pugionium cornutum | reverse complement strand
TCCTAGGTCCTGGTTGGTTGTAGTGATCAAAGATATGATCCATTCGCTTCTCCCAATCTAGGTAAGCCTGGGGGTCTACTTTTCCTGCAAAACTTGGAGGAGTTAGTTTAACATCAGGATGAATTACCCGGTTGTAGGTGTGTTCATCTCCATCCTCATGACGTCTAGGAGGCATTCTGGGTTTCTGGTGAATACCATATGGCTCAAAGCCATCATCTTCTGCCTCTGGTTGCCGTGGAGGTCCTCTCGGCCTATGGTGATAGTTATGAGGTTGTGTGTCCTCATCTCCATCTGGCTGGGGTTCCTCCTGTTCGTGCCGTGTCCTAAGGTACTCAGGACCCTCAGGACGGTCTTGCTCAGCTCTCACGTGCCTTATGGCCTGGAACCTCACCGGTCTTTCCACGCTCCAACCTCTCGCCTATGGATGCGAGTTGTGTTTGGAGTGTGGTGAACATGGCCATCATGGCTTCGGCTGCGTCTCTATTCTCTTTTCCCATGGTGTGCTACAAAGAAAGAAGACAAATTAGGGTGCTCCTAAATTATTAGGAGGGTTTTCTTTTTATATGGGGTTTGAAAAAATGCAAAAAGGAAAAATCCTAAGGAAAGGAAATTCGACTACAAGAAAAAGGAAACTTCCTAGACAATTTGTGCTAGCTGTCCAATTCAATTGGTATTTTCTATTCTCTTTTCTTTTCTCTTTTCTTTTCTTTTAATTTAACTTAAAATTAATGGAAATATGAATTAAACAAAAGGAAAACGTGAATGCAATGCAAAGTGAATCTAAACCCTAGTGATACCGTGGGAGGCTAGATGCACTTTCGGTTTGGAGTTTGATGTTGTTTTTTGATTTTTCTTGAATAACTTAAACTAATGCAAGAACTAAAAAACAACAAGCAAAAGGATAGAAACAACCTGGTTTAGGAGCTTTAAGCTCTGATACCAAAATGATACAAGCCTTGATTCAAGGATGTATGCGTGGCTTTGTAGAAGATTAGGTGAGAAACTCAACCTTAGGCTTCTGGATGGGGTTTTCTGGTTGGTATTAATGAAGTGAAAGTGATGAACCTCGTGATAAATCACAAACTTAGAGCTAGGAGGGCTGGTCTCAACTAGGTTCTAAGCGCACAAGATTCTTAGAGAAAAAACTTGTTGGAAGAAAGTTCTACTTTATTAATATCAAAAAGGTTGTCGAACTACAATGCTGGAAGGAGCCTTATTAATATGCTCGACAGCTTGACCTTCCAGGGTCGACTCAAATAAAGAAAAGGAAAGTTTACAAAAGTGCACAAATGGAAAAGATACAAAAGTGTATAACCGAAAAAGGACCTATTCATAAAATGTTCTTGACTCAAAATGTAAAGCAATCTAAATCCTACCCTGCAAAACAGAAAGAGGCAAATATCCAAATTGAAAACTTACCTTTCTTACCTCACGGCCAAGAAATGGAAGGTGGCCATCCTTGTGGCATGCACGCGCCTTGCTCCTAGTCTTGACTTGGAGTAGGGTTAGGAATCTTTGGGCCCTGACCTCTGTTTCCACTAAAGCCCAAGTCTCTGAAGTCCCTTGCATTGTTGAGAGGCCTTTGGACTCTTCTTTGCACTTCTGGCCCATTGTCCTTAGTCGATCTTCCTCTAGCAGCTTGTCGACCCATAAGCTGAACTTGTGGAAGAGTGCTCTTGATCTGCTCCTTGTCATTGCTCCTGGTGGCACTACTGGTGTAGAGACTTCCTCTAGATACGTGTCTTGAAGCTGGTAGCTTATCTGGTCCGAGTCTCCTTGTGTAGAAGTGGAAATGCTCGTGTACTCGGCTGGATCGGCTGTACCGGCTGGACTGTTTCAGGTACTGGCCGGAATGCCTTCTGGACCGGCCAAGTTGATCCCCGGAGTTGGTGGCATCACCAGGGACCCGGTGTCATCCGTCCACCAAGTGTGCGGAAGCTTGGGCCTCTCCGCGGCTGTTGACCGGTCTGGTCCTATGGTCGAGGTCGGCGGTACTGCTTGGCAGCGTGCCAGATGGTCCTGTCTCGGGCAAGCTTCCTGGTCAGTCTGGTCTCCTGGCTGGATGCGACCTGATGTCCTCATCATTCCCTCCCTCTTCAGTAGGTTTGTCCTCAAAACTGGATCATCTGCATGGAAAGGGGCAAGTCAGTAACATTGAACGTATTGGACACATTAAACTCACCTGGAAGCTCGATCCGGTAGGCGTTGTTGTTGATCCTCTCGAGCACTCTGAATGGTCCATCTCCTCTTGGTGCTAGCTTGGAACTCCTTAGGTTTGGGAACCTCTCCTGCCGTAGGTTTAGCCACACCCAATCGCCTGGTTGAAAGATCACCTCCTTTCTTCCTTTGTTGGCATGAGTCACGTACTGTCGGTCCTCTTCTCCAAGTTCTCTGCTACCTTCTGGTGTAACCTCCTTATGAACTCTGCTTTGGATGCTCCGTTGAGGTTGGTCATCTCAGCTGGTGGCAGTGGTGTTTGCTCCAATGGGGTGAGAGGGTTGAAACCGTATACCACTTCAAATGGGGTCTTCTTGGTTGCTGAGTGCACGGCTCGGTGGCGAACTCAATGAATGGCAGGCACTCCACCCAAGTCTTTAGGTTCTTCCCTAGTGTTGTTCTGAGAAGAGTTGATAGGGTCCTGTTGACAACTTCAGTTTGGCCATCGGTTTGAGGATGGCAAGTGGTTGAGAAGAGTAGCTTCGTGCCTAGCTTTCTCAAAAGGGTCCTCCAGAAATGGCTGAGGAACTTGGTGTCCCTATCTGATACGATGGTCCTTGGCACTCCATGAAGTCGTACTATCTCCCTGAAGAACAGCTCAGCTGTTTTTGTGGCATCATTGACATTGGCACATGGGATGAAGTGTGCCATCTTGGAGAATCTGTCCACCACTACAAAGATTGCATCTTTGTGGTTGATCTTGGGCAGACCTAGAACAAAGTCCATTGAGATATCCACCCATGGATGCGTCGGTATGGGCAGTGGGAGATACAACCTGTGAGGTTGCACTCGGGACTTTGCCTTCTTGCAAGTGATGCACCTTGCACAATGAGCTTCTACTGTCCTCTTGATATGTGGCCAGTAGAAGTGCTCCTTGACCACTGCTAGAGTCTTGTCGACACCAAAGTGGCCCATGAGTCCTCCTCCATGAGCTTCTCGGATGGTAAGCTCCCTTAACGATCCTTGTGGTATGCACAGCCTTCTCTCTCGGAACAAGAATCCCTCATGGATGTAAAACTTGCCATGCCTCCCTGTGCCACACTCCTTGTAGCTCTCAGAAAAGTCAGGATCATCCTTGTATAGGTCCTTGACGTGCTCGAATCCTAGGACCTTTGCCTCCATGGTGGATATCAAGGCAAACCTCCTTGATAGTGCATCGGCTACCACATTGTCTTTTCCCGTTCTTGTACTTGATGACGTACGGGAAGGTCTCTATAAACTCCATCCACCTGGCATGTCTCCTCTTGAGATTGGTTTGCCCTCTGAGGTGTTTGAGAGTCTCGTGATCAGTGTGGATCACAAACTCCTTGGACAGCAAGTAATGCTGCCAAGTCTCCAATGCTCGGACAAGGGCATCAAGCTCCTTGTCGTAAGTGGGGTAGTTCAATGAGGCACCACCTAGCTTCTCACTGAAGTATGCCACTGGCCTCCCTCCTTGGGTTAGCACTGGTCCTATGCCTATTCCAGAGGCATCACACTCCACTTCAAATGTCTGGTTGAATTCGGGCAGGACTAGCACTGGTGCATGTGTAAGGCTGTCCTTCAAGGCCTGGAATGCTTTCTCCTGAGCTTCTCCCCAGCTGAATCCCACGTTCTTCTTCACTACTGCCGTCAATGGTGAGGCAATACTGCAAAAGTTGGGCACGAATCTCCTGTAGAAGCTGGCCAGTCCGTGGAAGCTCCTCACTTGGCTGATGTTTCTTGGTGTTGGCCATTCTTGTATGGCTCGAATCTTCTCTTCATCAACCTGTAGGCCCTGTGAACTCACAACAAAACCTAAAAAGACAAGCTTATCAGTACAAAAGATGCACTTCTTGAGATTGGCATAAAGCTCTTCTTGTCGAAGGGTCTTAAGTACCATCTTAAGATGTGTGAGGTGTTCCCGTAGGCACTTACTATAAACCAAAATGTCATCAAAGTAAACCACTACAAACTTACTGATGTACGCCCTAAGAACTTGGTTCATAAGGCGCGCATGAAGGTGCTTGGGGCATTAGTCAAGCCGAATGGCATGACTGTCCACTCGTAGAGCCCTTGCTTTGTCTTGAAAGCAGTCTTCCACTCATCACCTTCCTTCATCCTGACCTGGTGGTATCCACTCTTGAGGTCTATCTTGGAGAAGACCGTGGCTCCCCTCAGCTCATCTAGCATGTCATCAAGCCGTGGTATCGGATGCTGTTACTTGACTGTGATGTTGTTGATTGGTCGGCAGTCCACGCACATTCGCCAAGTCCCATCCTTCTTGGGCACTAGCAGCACTGGCACAGCACATGGACTGAGGCTCTCTCGAACATAGCCTTTCTCCAGGAGCTCCTTGACTTGCTTCTCAAGCTCCTTGGACTCCTCTGGACTCATCCGGTAGGCTGGCCGGTTGGGCAGGGCTGCTCCGGGCACTAGATCAATCTGGTGTTCTATGCCACGTAAAGGAGGCAAGCCTGCTGGTATCTCCTCTGGAAATACATCCTGGAACTTGTTGAGGAGAGTTGCTACTTCAGGAGGTAGCTCTACCTGTCCCTATTCTACACTCAAAACTTCTTTGAAGACCATTAGTAAAATTAAATCCTTCGAGGCTAAAGCTCTCCGGACATGGCTTGGTTGAATAAGAAAATTAGACTTGATAAGTTTCTTTTCCTTACTCATTTGGAGTTGTAGCTCGTGTACCTGGGCAGGTGTAAGAGGAGCCAAGCTGACCTTTCTTTTGTCATGCACAAAAGTTTAGAGATTGGTTCGCCATCATGCCTGGTCTCTTTGTCAAACTGCCATGGTCTTCCTAGCAGAAGATGGCCAGCTTGCATGGGCACCACGTCGCACACGACTTGGTCTTGGTACTTGCCCACACTGAATGGCACAGTGACTTGCTCATGGATCTTGAGCTCCACTTTGTCATCCAGCCATCTCAGTCTCTATGGTCGAGGATGCCTTGTCTTTTCTAGACCTAGCTTATCAACCATATATGCACTAGCAACGTTAGTGCAAGAACCACCATCTATGATGAGGTTACATACCTTGCCCTTGATGGTGCAGCGGCTGTGGAAGATGTTCTCCCTTTGGATGGTCTCTGAAGGATCCACCATTGCACTGAGGATGCGTCTAGTGACCAGCACTTTCCCCACATCAGGGTACTCAATGTCACCATATTCTTCTTCTGGTTCATAGTCCTCTTCATCTTGGGACTCATATTCTCCAGCCTCCGTAATCAGCATGACCCCGTTGTTTGGGCACTCCCTTGAGATGTGTCCACGACCCCTACACTTGAAACAAGTGATGTCACGTGATCTTTGAGGGTTAGAAGACTTACTAGGCTCTCTCTGGTCACGGGTGGGTTCAGGAGGCTTGCTCTTGAACCTTGACTCGATCTCTATGCTCTTGCCTTTGTCTATGGGCTTGGGCATGTTGTTTGGTGCCCAAGGTGTCTTAGGCTTGCTGCGGATGTCTTGGCTCTTACGTTTGATGTGCTGCTCAGCCTGGACAGATAGGTGGAACAAGTCCTTGAAGTCATTGTAGATTTGCCTCTCCACCTTGCAGCTGATCCTTTCTTGGAGTCCATCCAAGAATTGTGCCATCAATGCTTCTTCATCATCATTGAGCTCCAATCTGTTCCTTAGCTTCTCAAACTCTTCATAGTACTCCTCTACTGATCTGGTACCCTGCTTAAGAGTACGAAAACGGCGTTGCAAATCTCTATGAAAGTAAGGTGGAACAAACCTTTGTCGCATGAGGTCTTTCATGTCGACCCATGAGTCTATGGGCCTCATTCTTTTCCTCCTTCTGTCAGATACCTCACGATCCCACCAGATGAGGGCATTGTCCGTGAGTTGTGCTACTGCCATTGAGACTCTCCTAGGCCCTGGTTGGTTGTAATGATCAAAGATATGATCCATTCTTCTCTCCCAATCTAGGTATGCCTCGGGGTCTACTTTCCCTGCAAAACTTGGAGGAGTTAGCTTAACATCAGGATGAGTTAGCTTAACATCAGGATGAGTTACCCGGTTGTATGCGTGTTCATCTCCATCCTCATGATGTCTAGGAGGCATCCTTGGTCTCTGGCGAAGACCATATGGCTCGAAGCCATCATCTTCTGCCTCTGGTTGCCGTGGAGGTCCTCTCGGCCTATGGTGATAGTTATGAGGTTGTGTATCCTCATCTCCATCTTGCTGGGGTTCCTCCTGTTCGTGCCATGTCCTAAGGTGCTCAGGACCCTCAGGACGGTCTTGCTCAGCTCTCACGTGCCTTATGGCCTAGAATCTCACCGGTCTTTCCACGCGCTCCGACCTCTCGCTAATTGATGCGAGTTGTGTTTGGAGAGTGGTGAACATGGCCATCATGGCTTCGGTTGCTTCTCTATTTTCTTCTGCCATTGCGTACTACAAAGATAGAAGACAAGTTATGCTACTCCTAAATTGTTAGGAGGGTTTTCTTTTTATAAGGGATTCGAAAAAAATGCAAAAAGGAAAATTATAAGGAATGGAAAATTTGAATATATGGAGATTTGAATAAAAGGAAATTTTCTTGACAACTATTGCTAGCTGTCCAATTCGAAATCTTTTGGTATTTTTCCTATTTTCTTTTTCTTTTCTTTTTCTTTTCTTTTAATTTAACTTAAAATAATCGATATATGATTCTAACAAAAAGGAAAGTCGAATATAGCAATGCAAGAATGATTCTAGAACCTAGTGATGCACGTAAGAACAAGATGCACTCGGTATGAACTTAGATGTTATTTTTTTTATTTTCTGGAATGAAACTTAAACTAATGCAAGAACAAGAAACAAGACAAGCTAAAGGTTAGAAACAACCTGGTTTAGGAGCTTTAAGCTCTGATACCAAAATGATACAAGCCTCGATTCAAGGCCTGGATGCGCGTGGTCTGTTTGGAGAAGGTTAGGTGAGAAACTCGACCTTAGACTTCTTGGATAGGGGTTTTTGGGTTGGTATTCGATGGAAAGGTGAAGTGAACCACACGAGGGGTGATGAACCTCGTGATAAATCACAAACTTAGAGCTAGGAGGGCTGGTCTCAACAAGGTTCTAAGCGCACAAGATTCTTAGAGAGAAAACTTGTTGGAAGAAAGTTCTATCTTTATTAATATCAAAAAGGTTGTCGAACTACAATGCTGGAAGGAGCCTTATTAATATGCTCGACAGCTTGACCTTCTAGGGTCGACTCAAATAAAGAAAAGGAAAGTTTACAAAAGTGCACAAATGGAAAATATACAAAAGTGCATAACCGAAAAAGGACCTATTCCTAAAATGTCTTTGACTCAAGAAATGTAAATATTGTAGATCCTACCCTGCAAAACAGAAAGAGGCAAATATTCGTATTGAAAACTTACCTTACTTACCTCACGGCCAAGAAATGGAAGGTGGCCGTCCTTGTGGCATGCACACGCCTTGCTCCTAGTCTTCGACTTGGACTAGGGTTAGGAATCTTTGGGCCCTGACCTCTCTTGCCACTAAAGCCCAAGTCTTTGATGTCCCTTGTGTTGTTTAGAAGCCTTTGGACTCTACTTTGCACTTCTGGCCCATTGTCCTTAGTCGATCTTGCTCTAGGAGTTTGTCGCCCCATAAGCTGAATTTGTGGAAGAGTGCCCTTTATCTGCTTCTTGTCATTGCTCCTTGAGGTACCACTGGTGTAGAGACTTTCTCTAGGTTCATGTCCTGGATCTGGTAGCTCATCTGGTCCGAGTCTTCTTGTGTAGAAGTGGAAATGCGCGTGTACTCGGCTGGATCGGCTGTACCGGCTGGATTGTGCGAGGTACTGGCTGGAATGCCTTCAGGGCCGGCCAAGTTGATCCCGGAGTCGGTGGCATCACCAAGGGGACCGGCGGTGTCATCCACGTCGCCACCAAGTGTGCCGGAAGCTTGGGCCTCTCCGCCGGCAATGCTGACTGGTCTGGTCCTATTGGTCGAGGGTCCGGTGGTACTGCTTGGTCCGGCAGACGTGCCAAATGCTCCGGCTGTCCTGGGCAAGCTTCCTGGTCGGCCAGTCTGGTCTCCTGGCTGGATGTACGACCTGATGTCCTCATCAAGGATGTACCACATCTTCGATCACTACAACCAACCAGGCCCTAGGAGAGTCTCCATGGCAGTAGCACAACTCACAGACAATGCCCTCATCTGGTGGGATCGTGAGGTGTCTGACCGAAGGAGGAAAAGATTAAGGCACGTAGACTCATGGGTCGACATGAAAGACCTCATGAGACAAAGGTTTGTTCCACCTTATTTTCATAGAGATTTGCAACGACGCTTTTGTACTCTTAAGCAGGGTACCAGATCAGTAGAGGAGTACTATGAAGAGTTTAAAAGACTAAGGAACAGGCTGGAGCTCAATGACGATGAGGAAGCTTTGATGGCACAGTTCTTGGATGGAATACAAGAGAGAATCAGGCGCAAGGTTGAAAGGCAAATCTACAACGACTTCAAGGACTTGTTCCACCTATCTGTCCAGGCTGAGCAGCACATCAAACGTAAGAGCCAAGACATCCACAGCAAGCCTAAGATGCCTTGTGCACCAAGCAACATTCCCAAGCCCGTAGAAAAAGGCAAAAGCATAGAGATCGTGTCACAATTCAAGAGCAAGCCTCTTGAGCCAACCCGTGACCAGAGAGAGCCTAGTAAGTCCCTTAACCCTCAAAGATTACGTGACATCACTTGTTTCAAATGTAGGGGTCGCGGACACATCTCAAGGGAGTGCCCAAACAACCGGGTCATGCTGATTACGAAGGCTGGAGAGTATGAATCCCAAGATGAAGAAGACTATGAACCAGAAGGAGAATACGGTGACATTGAGTACCCTGATGTGGGGGAAGTGCTGGTCACTAGACGCATTCTCAGTGCAATGGTGGATCCTTCAGAGACCATCCAAAGGGAGAACATCTTCCACAGCCGTTGCACCATCAAGGGCAAGGTATGTAACCTGATCATAGATGGTGGTTCTTGCACTAACGTTGCTAGTGCGTACATGGTTGATAAGCTAGGTCTAGGGAATACAAGGCACCCTCGACCGTATAGGCTGAGATGGCTCGATAACAAAATGGAGCTCAAGATCTGATACAAGCCTTGATTCAAGGATGTATGCGCGTGGGCTGTTTGTAGAAGATTAGGTGAGAAACTCAACCTTAGGCTTCTGGATAGGGGTTTCTGGTTGGTACTGGAAGGTGAAGTGAACCACGAGGGTGATGAACCTCGTGATAAATCACAAACTTAGAGCTAGGAGGCTGGTCTCAACTAGGTTCTAGCGCTAAGTCTCTCTTGAGACTCGTAGGAAAAAGTTCTACTTTATTAATAATCAGGTTGTGAACTACATGCTGAAGGAGCCTTATTAATATGCTCGACAGCTTGACCTTCTAGGTTCGACTCAAAGAAGAAATGGAAAGTTTACAAAAGTGCACAAATGGAAAATAAACAAAAGTGCATAACCGAAAAAAGGACCTATTCCTAAAATGTCTTTGACTAAAAATTATAAACAATCTAGATCCTACCTGCAAAACAGAAAGAGGTATATATTCAAATTGAAACTTACCATACTTACCTCACGGCCAAGAAATGGAAGGTGGCCGTCCTTGTGGCATGCACGCGCCTTGCTCCTAGTCTTCGACTTGGAGTAGGGTTAGGAATCTTTGGGCCCTGACCTCTTGCCACTAAAGCCCAAGTACCTGATGTCCCTTGTGTTGTTGAGAAGACTTTGGACTCTTCTTTGCACTTCTGGCCCATTGTCCTTAGTCGATCTTCCTCTAGGAGCTTGTGGACCCATAAGCTGAACTTGTGGAAGAGTGCTCTTGATATGCTCCTTGTCATTGCTCCTGGTGGCACTACTGGTGTAGAGACATCCTCTAAGTGCATGTCCTGGAGCTGGTAGCTCATTTGGTCCGAGTCCTCTTGTGTAGAAGTGGAAATCGTGTCTGGCTGGATGGCCTGTACCGGATGGGTTGTGTGCGGTACTGGCCGGAATGGCTTCAGGACCGGCCAAGTTGATCCCGGAGTCGGCGGTGTCATCAGAGGGACCGGCGGTGTCATTCACGTCCCCACCAAGTGTGCGGGGAGCTTGGGCCTCTCCGCCGGCGATGTTGACCGGTCTGGTCCTATAGGTCGAGGGTCCGGCGGTACTGTCTGGTCCGGCAGGCGCGCCAGCTGGTCCTGCTGCCTCGGGCAATCGGATGTACGACCTGATGTCCTCATCATTCCCTCCCTCTTCAGTAGGTTTTGTCCTCAAACTGGATCATCTGCATGGAAAGGGGCCAAGTCAGTGACATTAAACGTATTGGACACATTAAACTCACCTGGAAGCTCGATCCGGTAGGCGTTGTTGTTGATCCTCTCGAGCACTCTGAATGGTCCATCTCCTCTTGGTGCTAGCTTGGAACTCCTTAGGTTTGGGAACCTCTCCTGCGTAGTGTAGCCACACCATCGCCTGGTTGAAAGATCCTCCTTTCTCCTTTGGCATGAGTCACGTACTGTCCAGTCCTCTTCTCCAAGTTCTCTGCTACCTTCTGGTGTAACCTCCTTATGAACTCTGCTTTGGATGCTCCGTTGAGGTTGGTCATCTCAGCTGGTGGCAGTGTTTGCTCAATGGGGTGAGAGGGTTGAAGCCGTATACCACTTCAAATGGTGTCTTCTTGGTTGCTGAGTGCGCGGCTCGGTTGTAAGTGAACTCTATGAATGGCAGGCACTCCACCCAAGTCTTTAGGTTCTTCCCTAGTGTAGTCCTGAGAAGGGTTGATAGTGTCCTGTTGACAACTTCAGTTTGGCCATCGGTTTGAGGATGGCAGGTGGTAGAGAAGAGTAGCTTCGTGCCTAGCTTTCTTCAAAGGGTCCTCCAGAAATGGCTGAGGAACTTGGTGTCCCTGTCTGATACGATGGTCCTTGGCACTCCATGAAGCCATACTATCTCCCTGAAGAACAGCTCAGCTGTTTGTGTGCATCATTGACATTGGCACATGGAATGAAGTGTGCCATCTTGGAGAATCTGTCCACCACTACAAAGATTGCATCTTTGTGGTTGATCTTGGGCAGACCTAGAACAAAGTCCATTGAGATGTCCACCCATGGATGTGTAGGTATGGGCAGTGGGAGATACAACCCGTGAGGTTGCATTCGGGACTTTGCCTTCTTGCAAGTGAAGCATCTTGCAGAATGAGCTTCTACTGTCCTCTTGATGTGGGGCCAGTAGAAGTGCTCCTTGACCACTGCTAGAGTCTTGTCCGCACCAAAGTGGCCCATGAGTCCTCCTCCATGAGCTTCTCGGATGATAAGCTCCCTTAGTGATCCTGTGGTATGCACAGCCTTCTTTCTCGAACAAAATCCCTCATGGATGTAGAATTTGCCATGACTCCCTGTGCTACACTCCTTGTAGCTCTCAGCAAGTCAGGATCATCCTTGTATAGATCCTTGATGTGCTCGAATCCTAGGACCTTTGCCTCCATGGTTGATATCAAGGCAAACCTCCTTGATAGTGCATCGGCTACCACATTGTCTTTGCCCTTCTTGTACTTGATGATGTCGGAAGGTCTCTATGAACTCCATCCACCTGGCATGTCTCCTCTTGAGATTGGTTTGCCCCCTGAGGTGTTTGAGAGTCTCATGATCAGTGTGGATCACAAACTCCTTGGACAGCAAGTAATGCTGCCAAGTCTCCAATCCTCGGACAAGGACATAAAGCTCCTTGTCATAAGTGGGGTAGTTCAGTGAGGCAGCACCTAGCTTCTCACTGAAGTATGCCACTGGTCTCCCTCCTTGGGTTAGCACTGCTCCTATGCCTATTCCAGAGGCATCACACTCCACTTCAAATGTCTTGTTGAAGTCGGGCAGGACTAGCACTGGTGCATGTGTAAGGCTGTCCTTCAAGGCCTGGAATGCGTTCTCCTGGGCTTCTCCCCAGCTGAATCCACGTTCTTCTTCACTACTGCCGTCAGTGGTGAGGCAATACTGCTGAAGTTGGGCACGAATCTCCTATAGAAGCTGGCCAGTCCGTGGAAGCTCCTTACTTGGCTGATGTTTCCTGGTGTTGGCCATTCTTGTATGGCTCGAATCTTCTCCTCATCAACCTGTAGGCCCTGTGAACTCACAACAAAACCTAAAAGACAAGCTTATCAGTACAAAGGTGCACTTCTTGAGATTGGCATAAAGCTCTTCTTGTCGAAGGGTTTTAAGGACCATCTCAAGATGTGTGAGGTGTTCCGTAGGCACTTACTATAAACAAGTATGTCATCAAATAAACTACCACAAACTTACTGATGTACGCCCTAAGAACTTGGTTCATAAGGCGCATGAAGGTGCTTGGGGCATTAGTCAAGCCAAATGGCATGACTGTCCACTTGTAGAGCCCTTGCTTTGTCTTGAAAGCAGTCTTCCACTCATCACCTTCCTTCATTCTTACCTGGTGGTATCCACTTTTGAGGTCTATCTTGGAGAAGACCATGGCTCCACTCAGCTCATCTAGCATGTCATCCAGCCGTGGTATTGGATGCGGTACTTGACTGTGATGTTGTTGATTGCTCGGCAGTCCACGCACATGCGCCAAGTCCCATCTTTCTTGGGCACTAGTAGCACTGGTACGGCACATGGACTGAGGCTCTCTCGAACATATCCTTTCTCCAGGAGCTCCTTGACTTGCTTCTCAAGCTCTTGGACTCCTCTGGACTCATCCGGTAGGCTGGCCAGTTGGGCAGGGCTGCTCCGGGCACTAGATAGATCTGGTGTTCTATGCCACGTGAAGGAGGCAAGCCTGCTGGTATCTCCTCTGGAAATACATCCTGGAATTTGTTGAGGAGAGTTGCCACTTCAGGAGGTAGCTCTACCTGTCCCTGTTCTATACTCAACACTTCCTTGAAAACCATTAGTAACATTAAATCCTTCGAGGCTAAAGCTCTCCGGACATGACTTGGTTGAATAAGAAAATTAGACTTGATAAGTTTCTTTTCCTTACTCATTTGGAGTTGTAGCTCATGTACTTGGGCAGGTGTAAGAGGAGCTAGGCTGACCTTTCTCTTGTCATGCACGAAGGTGTAGAGATTGGTTCTGCCATCATGCCGGGTCTCTTTGTCAAACTGCCATGGTCTTCCTAGTAGAAGATGGCCAGCTTGCATGGGCACCACGTCGCACACGACCTGGTCTTGGTACTTGCCCCCACTGAATGGCACAGTGACTTGCTCATGAATCTTGAGCTCCACTTTGTCATCAAGCCATCTCAGTCTATATGGTCGAGGATGCCGTGTCCTCTCTAGACCTAGCTTATCAACCATATACGCACTAGCAACGTTAGTGCAAGAACCACCATCTATGATGAGGTTACATACCTTTCCTTGATGGTGCAACGGCTGTGGAAGATGTTCTCCCTTTGGATGGTCTCTGAAGGATCCACCATTGCACTGAGGATACGTCTAGTGACCAGCACTTCCCCCCCATCAGGGTACTCAATGTCACCGTACTCTCCTTCTGGTTCATTGTCCTCTTCATCTTGGGACTCATATTCTCCTGCCTCCGTAATCAGCATGACTCGGTTGTTTGGGCACTCCTTGAGATGTGTCCACGTCCCTGCACTTGAAACAAGTTATGTCACGTGATCTTTGAGGGTTAGAAGACTTACCAGGCTCTCTCTGGTCACGGGTGGGTTCAGGAGGCTTGCTCTTGAACCTTGACTCGATCTCGCTTTGCCTTTGTCCACGTCTTTGGGCATGTTGCTTGGTGGTGTCTTAGGCTGCTGGATGTCTTGGTTCTTACGTTTGATGTGCTGTTCAGCTTGCAGATAGGTGGAACGAGTCTTTGAAGTCATTGAAGATTTGCCTCTCCACCTTGCGGCTGATTCTTTCTTGGAGTCCATCCAAGAATTGTGCCATCAATGCTTCTTCATCATCATTGAGCTCCAGCCTGTTCCTTAGCTTCTTGAACTCTTCATAGTACTCCTCTACTGATCTAGTACCCTTCTTAAGAGTACGAAAACGACGTTGCAAGTCTCTATGAATGTAAGGTGGAACAAACCTTTTTCGCATGAGGTCTTTCATGTCGACCCATGAGTCTGTGGGCCTCATTCTTTTCCTCCTTCTTTCTGATACCTCATGATCCCACCAGATGAGGGCATTGTCCGTTAGTTTTGCTACTGCCATTGAGACTCTCCTAGGCCCTGGTTGGTTGTAATGATTGAAGATATGATCCATTCTTCTCTCCCAATCTAGGTAAGCCTCGGGGTCTACTTTTCCTGCAAAACTTGGAGGAGTTAGCTTAACATCAGGATGAATTCCCGGTTGTAGGTGTGTTCATCTCCATCCTCATGACGTCTAGGAGGCATTCTTGGTCTCTGGTGAAGACCATATGGCTCAAAGCCATCATCTTCTGCCTCTGGTTGCCGTGGAGGTCCTCTCGGCCTATGGTGATAGTTATGAGGTTGCGTGTCCTCATCTCCATCTGGCTGGGGTTCCTCCTGTTGTGCCGTGTCCTAAGGTACTCAGGACCCTCAGGACGGTCTTGCTCAGCTCTCACGTGCCTTATGGCCTGGAATCTTACTAGTCTCTCCACGCGCTCCAACCTCTCGCCTATGGATGCGAGTTGTGTTTGGAGTGTGGTGAATATGGCCATCATGGCTTCAGCTGCGTCTCTATTCTCTTCTCCCATGGTGTGCTACAAAGAAAGAAGACAATTAGGGTGCTCCTAAATTATTAGGAGGGTTTTCTTTTTATAAGGGGTTTGAAAAAAATGCAAAAAGGAAAAATCCTAAGGAAAGGAAATTCGACTACAAGAGAAAAAGGAAACTTCCTAGACAACTTGTGCTAGCTGTCCAATTCGAAATATCTTGGGTATTTTCCTATTCTCTTTTCTTTCCTTTCTCTTTTCTTTTCTTTTTCTTTTTAATTTAACTTAAAATTAATGGAAATATGAATTAAACAAAAGGAAAACGTGAATGCAATGCAAAAAGTGAATCTAAACCCTAGTGATACACGTAGGAGGCTATGAAAGAATATTGAGATTAGAGAGGAGAAATGTGAAGAATTGAATCCAGAAACTCAAAGAAAAGCATGAGAAGATGAGAAAATGTCTTAGAGTTCTGGAGAAAAATCTCCTAAGAGTATATACATAGATTGAGTCTTTACAGCCCTTTTATACAGGATTTACAATGTGAACACAAATGAAAACGAATTCAAAAATGTGGATGAGTTTGAATAGAGGAGGAGCCTGTCAACAACCAATGAGAAGAGAGGGGAAGAGCTGCAGACTGTCTCATGACTGTTTGGTGTGGTTACCAAGACTGTGTGCAGCATGGACATGTCCTTTTCACCTTGATTCTTCTCCCAAGGCAGCTATTTAACCATTTTAACCATGTGGTTAATAATAACTCCCTCCTTTTTCTTTTCCCTTGTTATTCAAACTGAATTTCGTGCTCACACTTGCCTTGTAGGTCAAGATAGGTCTTATTTGATTTTCCTATGTCAATACTCCCCCTTGAAAGAATATTGAGATTAGAAAGGAGAAATGTGAAGAATTGAATCCAGAAACTCAAAGAAAAGCATGAGAAGATGAGAAAATGTCTTAGACTTCTGGAGAAGAATCTCCTAAGAGTATATTCATACATTGAGTCTTTACAGCCCTTTTATAGAGGATTTACAATGTGAACACAAAAAAAAACGAATTCAAACTTGTGGATGAGTTTGAATAGAGGAGGAGCCTGTCAACAACCAATGAGAAGAGAGGGGAAGAGCTGCAGACTGTCTCATGACTGTTTGGTGTGGTTACCAAGACTGTGTGCAGCATGGACATGTCCTTTTCACCTTGATTCTTCTCCCAAGGCAGCTATTTAACCATTTTAACCATGTGGTTAATAATAACTCCCTCCTTTTTCTTTTCCCTTGTTATTCAAACTGAATTTCGTGCTCACACTTGCCTTGTAGGTCAAGATAGGTCTTATTTGATTTTCCTATGTCAATACTCCCCCTCAAGCTAAAGACTTTGGAATCACCCTAAAGTCTTAAGCTTGGGAACCCAAGGCAACACCTCATTAAAAACCTTATTAAGGAAAACCACTTGGGACAAAACCTTAATAAGGGAAAAAAGTGTGTTGCTCTTGGATTAGGAGACCTTTGATCATGGGTGTGATAAATCAACAAGCCCAAGTTTGCTAAAGATGTTCTTGCAAACTTTGAGACTTGCTGCCTTTGTGAAGATGTCAGCTAGTTGGTCTTCACTCCTTGTATAACATGGCAGAATGGTTCCATCTTGAACTTTCTCCCTGACCTTATGGCAATCGATCTCTATGTGCTTGGTCCTCTCGTGAAACACTGAGTTTGAAGCTATGTGAATGGCTGCCTGATTATCACAATGGAAGGTAATTGGCCCTGGTTGTGCAATACCGAAATCTTTCAAGAGCGCTTTG
The DNA here is from genome assembly GCA_018901935.1 of Pugionium cornutum. Taxonomy (NCBI): domain Eukaryota; kingdom Viridiplantae; phylum Streptophyta; class Magnoliopsida; order Brassicales; family Brassicaceae; genus Pugionium; species Pugionium cornutum. Next base: position 21,382,998 of record CM032165.1, on the reverse strand, counting down.
AGCCAAGTTACTTCATTTGTCAGCTTCCTCATAGCCCTATATTCTGCTTCAGCACTAGAACATGATACCACCTTCTGCTTCTTAGTCTTCCAAGTGACTAAGTTCCCACCAACGAAGGTGCAATACCCAGTGGTTGATTTCCTATCGACCCTATCACCAGCCCAATCCGCATCACAATACCCGACAATCTCAGTGTTCCCATTCTTGCCCATCCATATACCTTGACCAGGAGATCCTTTGATGTATCTAAGGATCCTTTCTACCATGCTCCAATGATATACAGTAGGCTTTTGCATATGTTGACTCACTTGATTCACAGAAAAACACAAGTCTGGTCGTGTGAGGGTGAGGTAGATCAGCTTCCCAACTAGTCTCCTATACTGAGAAACATCCTTAAATAACTCATCAGCTTTCTCCCCTTTCCGTTGACCTTGTAGCCATCTTCAAGAGGAGTTTTGGCCGGTTTAGCCCCAAGCTTTCCCGTGTCTGTCAACAGATCAAGAGCATACTTTCTTTGGGATAGAAAGAGCCCTTCTTGAGACCGACACACTTCAATACCCAAGAAGTACTTCAACTCTCCAAGATCCTTGATGTCAAATGATCTGTTTAAGAAGGCCTTTGTGGACTGAATTCCTTCCTTATCATCTCCTGTGATGATAAGGTCACCCACATAAACCAAGACCGCCACGATTCCTTTGGAGTTTTGACGAGTGAACAAAGTATGATCTGAATGGGATTTCCTAAACCCATTATCAGTAAGTGTGGAGCTTAATTTGTGATACCAGGCCCTTGGTGACTGCTTCAACCCATATATTGCCTTCCTAAGTCTTAGAACCTGTCCCTCTTTGCAAAGATCTTCAAGGCCTGGTGGTGGAGTCATATACACTTCCTCTTCAAGTTCTCCTTGTAGGAATGCGTTCTTGATATGCATTTGCCATAAGTCCCAAGTCAGATTTGCAGCTAGTGAAAGAACAACCCTTACAGTGTGTAGCTTAGCCACCGGTGCAAAGGTATCAGTATAGTCCTCTCCATATGTCTGAGTGAAACCTCTTTCAACTAGACGTGCCTTGTACCTTTCTATGTCCCCATTGCTCTTATACTTGATGGTGAACACCCACTTGGAACTCACAGCCTTCTTGCCTTTGGGAAGTTCTTGTATATCCCATGTATGATTCCTTTCCATAGCTCCCTTCTCATCTCTTACTGCATCTAACCATTCTCTCTTGCTCTTAGCTTCTTCATAAGTCCTTGGAATCTGACTTTGTTCAATCTTTCCAAGGAATGCTTGATGATTAGATGGCAAGAGGTCAAGGGAACAAACAGCTTGTATGGGATGAGCCACGGCCTGGTTGTTGTAGAATACCCTAGTGTTTACCCAATTGGATGGGTCTTTCCTAAGTCTAGTACTCCTCCTTAAATGCTGAACAGGTGGTGCAGCCTCCTCTACAACCGTTTCCTCTTCCATTTGGTGAATAGGTTCCTCTATACCCACTTCCAAGTCGTCTTGTTCTTGATTTTGGGCCATAGCTTCTTCTTGGATTGGAGTTGTTCTTGAGTTACCACCCCTCGTTCATTCTCTTGGGTATCTTGTGAACTACTTGAGGTTCTTGTTTCTTCGTGTCTTGAATCCTTTGGCAGATCATTTCCCAAATGATTCAAGAGAAACCTCAAACTCGTAGCCAAATCAGAAGGTGACCTTGAGAGATCTTTCAATCCTTCCCAATCTTTCTGATCATAATAGCCTTGTTCTTCTATGAACTTGACATCTCTAGACACATATGTCCTGTTGTTGCTCGGATCATAGCACTTATAACCCTTTTGTGTTGTCGAATATCAAAGGAACATACACTTGATGCTCTTTGCCTCCAACTTGTTCTTAGATCACCTGGAACATACACAAAGCACACACACCCAAATACACGTAAATGATCAATGGAAGGTTTAGTTTTATTGAGTACCTCAAATGGGGATATATCTTGCAAGACTTTGGTTGGAATCCGATTGATGAGGTAGCAAGCAACCAAGACTGCATCTCCCCAAAACTTTTAGGAACATTGGTATGAAACATCATGGATCTTGCTACTTCCATTAAGTGTCGGTTCTTCCTTTCAGCAACTCCATTTTGTTGTGGTGTGTGTGGACAGCTAGTTTGATGTAGTATTCCATGTTTGTTTAGATGAGCTTTGAATCTTTGACTTGTGTATTCCCTCCATTATCTGATCTTAACACTTTGATCTTGGCATTGAATTGATTAGTAACATAATTATGAAAGTTTATAAATGCCTCATAAACCCTATCTTTAGATGGAAGTAATGTAACCCATGTATATTTCGATTTCTCATCTATAAAGGTCACAAAGTATTTATTCCTATCTCTAGACATGCAAGGTGAGGTCCAAACATCGGAATGTACTAAATCAAAGCAATGCTCATAAATTGTAGACGATTTAGGGAAAACAACACGACAATGTTTGCCAAGGATACAAGACTCACAAACTGAGTGATCATAAGCGACATTAGGAATTATTAAGCTTAAAGCACGAGCATGAGGATGTCCTAATCTAGCATGCCATAAGACATCTTTATTAGCAAAAACACAGGATTTGAAAGCTAAGGAATCCAAATTGCTTGGAGGGTCTTCAAGAACATAGAGCTCATCTTGAGTTACACCACCTCCAAGTATCTTACCACTCTTAATATCCTGAAAGTAAACATTGTTAGGCCCAAATGTAACATTGCAATTGAGGTCTTTAGTAGCCCTTTTGACAGAAACTAGATTAGACTTAAATTTAGGTACAAAGAATGCATTAGTTTCTTTGTCAAATAGTCTTAATTTTCCGGTTCCTTCAATTGGAATACCCTTACCATCAGCTATAGTTACTTGTCCTAGACATGGTTCAATGTTCTATAACAACCTAGCATTGCTAATCATATGGTGAGAAGCACCTGAATCCACTACCAACTTATGATCTGGTTTATCAAGCGATTTATGGGAGTAGAGTGTGATACCCGAGAGTTTTGAGGCATAGGCCTTGATGAGATCCTCCAAGTCACTCTTCTTAACATACTCCATGGATACATTCATAGCTAGCTCCCCTCCTTGGTTGGATGAACTTGCCGGTTCAGTCGCAACCATTTGAGAGATGTTAGACTTTGAATCCTTGAACCGGTTTGGCTTGAGATGAGGATGAAGTATCCAGCACTTGTCCTTGATGTGGCCATTCCTCTTACAATGCTCACACATCACACTCTTCCTATCCTCTTGCTTAAACACGCTTTTGTTGGCCATGACTAGTTCTCCTTTACCACCAAACAAACCAATGTTGCCTTGCTCCTTTTGAATCCGTGAGCACACCTCTTTGAAATCAGGGAGTTTTGGCTCTCTCAGGATGGACTTAATCACATCCTTAAAGGCTGGATTTAGGTTGAGAAGGAGCCCAAATATCTTGTCTTGTTCCTTCCTTTCATTAAGCACCTTTGGATCCATAGAACTTTGTCTCAACATGTCAAGCTCGGACCATGTTGACTGGAACTTGCCCAGGAATTTTGTGAACTCCATATCCTCTTGGTGTAGATCATTGAGAGCCTTCTTAACCTCATACACACGGCTGAGGTTTGAAACATCCCCATACACCCTCTTGAGAGTGTCCCAAAGAGACTTGGCAGTTTCACAATGTGAATAAGCTTCAAGAATGGATGGGTCCAATGCATTTTGGAGGAATCCAAGGACTGATTGATCTTCTTGGAACCACCTAGCTTCTTCTTTTCTTGTTGCCTCATCCTTCTTCTCCTTTGGATCATCTATAGATGGAGTATTATCCTCCAAGATGTGATTCCAAAGTCCTTTGCCACAAATGGCTGTCTTGATGGTTCTTGACCATAATGTGTAATTCAAGCCTTTGAGAACTACTGGTATCACCGTAGGTTTCAGGCTGGAACTAATTTGAACTGTATCCTCCATTGTTAGGCTTTGAAGAGCTCAAAGGAAGCAGCTTTTATGGTTGAATGAAACCGTGAGTTTTTAGTCTAAAGACTGAGAGATTTTTGACAGAATTTTAGATTAGAAACTGAGAGATTTGAGTAGAAAAGATAAGAGAATGATCTTATGGCTCTGATACCATGAAAGAATATTGAGATTATAGAGGAGAAATGTGAAGAATTGAATTTGAAAACTCAAAGAGAAGTATGAGAAAATGAGAAATGACTTAGACTTATGGAGAAGAATCACCTAAGAGTATATTCATACATTGAGTCTTTACAGCTCTTTTATAGAGGATTTACAATGTAAACACAAAAGAAAACGAATTCAAACTTGTGGATGAGTTTGAATAGAGGAGGAGCCTGTCAACAACCAATGAGAAGAGAGGAGACAGCAGGCATGACTGTTTGGTGTGGTTACCAAGACTGTGTGCAGCAGGCATGACTGTTTGGTGTGTTTACCAAGACTGTGTGCAGCAGGCATGACTGTTTGGTGTGGTTACCAAGACTGTGTGCAGCATGGACATGTCCTTTTCACCTTGATTCTTCTCCCAAGGTAGCTATTTAACCATTTTAACCATGTGGTTAATAATAACTCCCTCCTTTTTCATTTCCCTTGTTATTCAAACTGAATTTTCGTGCTCACACTTGCCTTGTAGGTCAAGATAGGTCTTATTTGATTTTCCTATGTCAATACTAAGTCTTAAAACTTGTCCCTCTTTGCAAAGATCTTCAAGGCCTGGTGGTGGAGTCATATACACTTCCTCTTCAAGTTCTCCTTGTAGGAATGCGTTCTTGACATCCATTTGCCATAAGTCCCAAGTCAGATTCGTAGCTAGTGAAAGAACAACCCTTACAGTGTGTAGCTTAGCCACCGGTGCAAAGGTATCAGTATAGTCCTCTCCATATGTCTGAGTGAAACCTCTTGCAACTAGACGTGCCTTGTACCTTTCTATGTCCCCATTGCTCTTATACTTGATGGTGAACACCCACTTGGAACTCACAGCCTTCTTGCCTTTGGGAAGTTCTTGTATATCCCATGTATGATTCCTTTCCATAGCTCCCTTCTCATCTCTTACTGCATCTAACCATTCTTTCTTCCTCTTAGCTTCTTCGTAAGTCCTTGGAATCTGACTTTGTTCAATCTTTCCAAGGAATGCTTGATGACTAGATGGCAAGAGGTCAAGGGAACAAACAGCTTGTATGGGATGAGCCACGGCCTGGTTGTTGTAGAAGACCCTAGTGTTTACCCAATTGGATGGCATCTTTCCTAAGTCTAGTACTCCTCCTTAGTTGCTGAACAGGTGTTGCATCCTCCTCTACAACCGTTTCCTCTTTCATTTTGTGAATAGGTTCCTCTATATCCACTTCCAAGTTCACTTGTTCTTGGCTTTGGGCCATAGCTTCTTCTTGGATTGGAGTTGGTTCTTGAGTTACCACACCTTGTTCATTCTCTTGGGTATCTTGTGAACTACTTGGGGTTCTTTCTTCTTCGTGTCTTGAATCCTTTGGCACATCATTTCCCAAATGATTCAAGAGAAACCTCAAACTCGTATAGCCAAATCAGAAGGTGACCTTGAGAGATCCTTCAATCCTTCCCAATCCTTCTGATCATAATAGCTTCATTCTTCTATGAACTTGACATCTCTAGACACATATGTCCTGTTGTTGCTCGGATCATAGCACTTATAACCCTTTTGTGTTGTCGAATATCCAAGGAACATACACTTGATGCTCTTTTCCTCCAACTTGTTTCTTAGATAACCTGGAACATACACAAAGCACACACACCCAAATACACGTAAATGATCAATGGAGGGTTTAGTTTTATTGAGTACCTCAAATGGGGATATGTCTTGCAAGACTTTGGTTGGAATCCGATTGATGAGGTAGCAAGCAACCAAGACTGCATCTCCCAAAAACTTTTAGGAACATTGGTATGAAACATCATGGATCTTGCTACTTCCATTAAGTGTCGGTTCTTCCTTTCAGCAACTCCATTTTGTTGTGGTGTGTGTGGACAGCTAGTTTGATGTAGTATTCCATGTTTGTTTAAGTGAGCTTTGAATCTTTGACTTGTGTATTCCCCTCCATTATCTGATCTTAACACTTTGATCTTGGCATTGAATTGATTAGTAACATATTTATGAAAGTTTATAAATGCCTCATAAACCCTATCTTTAGATGGAAGTAATGTAACCCATGTATATTTCGATTTCTCATCTATAAAGGTCACAAAGTATTTATTCCTATCTCTAGACATGCAAGGTGAGGTCCAAACATCGAAATGTACTAAATCAAAGCAATGCTCATAAATGGTAGACGATTTAGGGAAAACAACACGACAATGTTTGCCAAGGATACAAGCCTCACAAACTGAGTGATCATAAGCAACATTAGGCATTATTAAGCTTAAAGCACGAGCATGAGGATGTCCTAATCTAGCATGCCATAAAACATCTTTATTAGCAAAAACACAGGATTTGAAAGCTAAGGAATCCGAATTGCTTGGAGGAGTGTCCTCAAGAACATAGAGCTCATTTTGAGTCCCACCACTTCCAAGTATCTTACCACTCTTAATATCGTGAAGGTAAACATTGTTAGGTCCAAAAGTAACATTGCAATTCAGGTCTTTAGTAGCCCTTTTGACTGAAACTAGGTTAGACTTAAACTTAGGTACAAAGAAAGCAGTACTTTCTTTGTGAAATAGTCTTAATTTTCCGGTTCCTTCAATTGGAATACTCTTACCATCAGCTATAGTTACTTGTCCTAGACATGTTTCAATGTTCTTTAACAACCTAGCATTGCTAATCATATGGTGAGAAGCACCCGAATCCACTACCAACTTATGATCCGGTTTATCAAGCAATTTATGGGAGTAGTGTGATACCGGAGAGTTTTGAGGCATAGGCCTTGATGAGATCCTCCAAGTCACTCTTCTTAGCATACTCCATGGATACATTCATAGCTACCTCCCCTCCTTGGTTGGTTGAACTTGCCGGTTCAGTCACAACCTTTTGAGAGATGTCAGCCTTTGAATCCTTGAACCGGTTTGGATTGAGATGAGGATGAAGTATCCAGCACTTGTCCTTGATGTGGCCATTCCTCTTACAATGTTCACACATCACACTCTTCCTATCCTCTTGCTTAAACACGCTCTTGTTGGCCATGACTAGTTCTCCTTTTCCACCAAACAAACGAATGTTGCCTAGCTCCTTCTGAATCCGTGAGCACACCTCTTCGAAATCAGGGAGTTTTGGCTCTCTTAGGATGGACTTAATCACATCCTTAAAGGCTGGATTTAGGTTGAGAAGGAGCCCAAATATCTTGTCTTGTTCCTTCCTTTCATTAAGCACCTTTGGATCCATAGAACTTGGTCTCAACATGTCAAGCTCGGACCATGTTGATTGAACTTGCCTAGGAACTTTGTGAACTCCATATCCTCTTGGTGTAGATCATTGAGAGCCTTCTTAACCTCATACACACGGCTGAGGTTTGAAACATCCCCATACACCCTCTTGAGAGTGTCCCAAAGAGACTTGGCGGTTTCACAATGTGAATAAGCTTCAAGAATGGATGGGTCCAATGAATTTTGGAGGAATCCAAGGACTGATTGATCTTCTTGGAACAACCTAGCTTCTTTTTTTCTTTTTGCCTCATCCTTCTTCTCCTTTGGATCATCTATAGATGGAGTATTATCCTCCAAGATGTAATTCCAAAGTCCTTTGCCACAAATGGCTGTCTTGATGGTTCTTGACCATAATATGTAGTTCAAGCCTTTGAGAACTACTGGTATCACCGTAGGTTTCAGGCTGGAACTGATTTGAACTGTATCCTCCATTGTTAGGCTTTGAAGAGCTCAAAGGAGGCAGCTTTTATGGTTGAATAAAACTGTGAGTTTTTAGTTTAAAATCTGAGAGATTTTTGACAGAATTTTAGATTAGAAACTGAGAGATTTGAGTAGAAAATATAAGAAAATGATCTTATTCTCTGATACCATGAAAGAATATTGAGATTAGAGAGGAGAATTGTGAAGAATTGAATCCAGAAACTCAAAGAAAAGCATGAGAAGATGAGAAAATGTCTTAGACTTCTGGAGAAGAATTTCCTAAGAATATATTCATACATTGAGTCTTTACAGCCCTATTATAGAGGATTTACAATGTGAACACAAAAGAAAACGAATTCAAACTTGTGGATGAGTTTGAATAGAGGAGGAGCCTGTCAACAACCAATGAGAAGAGAGGGGAAGAGCTGCAGACTGTCTCATGACTGTTTGGTGTGGTTAAGGTCTGATACCAAAATGATACAAGCCTTGATTCAAGGATGTATGCGCGTGGGCTGTTTGTAGAAGATTAGGTGAGAAACTCAACCTTAGGCTTCTGGATAGGGGGTTTCTGGTTGGTAAACGATGGAAGGGTGAAGTGAACCACACGAGGGGTGATGAACCTCGTGATAAATCACAAACTTAGAGCTAGAAGGGCTGGTCTCAACTAGGTTCTAAGCGCACAAGACTCTTAGAGAGAAAACTTGTAGGGAAAAAGTTCTACTTTATTAATAATCAAAAAGGTTGTCGAACTACAATGCTGGAAGGAGCCTTATTAATATGCTCGACAGCTTGACCTTCTAGGGTCGACACAAATAAAGAAAAAAGGAAAGTTTACAAAAGTGCACAAAAGGAAAAGATACAAAAGTGCATAACCGAAAAAGAACCTATTCCTAAAATGTTCTTGACTCAAAAATGTAAAGCAACTAGATCCTACCCTGCAAAACAGAAAGAGGCATATATTCGAATGTAAACTTACCTTAACTCACCTCACGGCCAAGAAATGGAAGGTGGCCATCCTTGTGGCATGCACGCGCCTTGCTCCTAGTCTTCGACTTGGAGTAGGGTTACAAATCTCTGGGCCTTGACCTCTCTTGCCACTAAAGCCCAAGTCTCTGATGTCCCTTGTGTTGTTGAGAAGCTATTGGACTCTTCCTTGTATTTTTGGCGCATTTTCCTTAGTCGATCTTCTTCTAGAAGCTTGTCGACCCATAAGCTGAATTTGTGGAAGAGCGCCCTTGATCTGCTTCTTGTCATTGCTCCTTGAGGTACCACTGGTGTTGAGACTTCCTCTAAGTGCATGTCCTGGAGCTGGTAGCTCATTTGGTCCGAGTCCTCTTGTGTAGAAGTGGAAGTGCGCGTGTACTCGGCTGGATGGCCTGTACCGGCTGGATTGTGCGCGGTACTGGCCGGAATGACTTCAGCACCGGCCAAGTTGATCCCGGAGTCGGCGGTGTCATCAGGGGGACCGGCGGTGTCATTCACGTCCCACCAGGTGTTCCTTAAGTAACGGTTTATAAATGAAACATAATGCATGACATCACGCAGTTTGTGATATATTGGATTACTTGAAGATTTTGTCGTAGCTATTTTGGTCTTTATTTTTGTCACAATATAGAAAATTGAGCAAGCTACACGTGGCCGTTATATTCGTGTCAATTTGAACTCTAAATCAAAAATGTTACTGACCATTTAGTGTGGACATGTCAAGTTGATTGGCCAGTTAAATTGATCATTCTAAACGGATAATTGGTGCACCTTGAGTAAAGATCTATAAATAAAGCATAATGCATTGCATCACACAGTTTGTGATACATTGGATTACTTGGAAGCTTTATCGTAACTCTTTCAGTCTCAAATGTTGTCACAATATAGAAATTAAAGCTACCTTAAAATGGGCATTGGATTCGTGTAATTTTATGCTCTAAATCAAAAGTTAAAGACGATTTAGTGCGGACATGTCAAGTTGATCAGCGTCAAAATGATTATTCTAAACTTACCTTTTATGCTCTTTGAGTACAGGCCTATAAATGAAGCCTAATGCATGGCATCACGCAGTTCGAGATAGATTGGATTACTAATATAATTTGTCATAGCTATCTCGGTGTTAAGTTTTATCAAAATATAGAAAATCGAGCTCGCTTAACATGGGGTATTAGATTCCTGTCATTCTGAACTCTAAATCAAAAGTTATAAACAATTTAGTGCGAACATGTCAAGTTGATCGGCCTGTTAAAATGAGCATTCAAAACTTATCACTGCTGCTCCTTGAGTAAAGGCATATAAATGAATCATAATGTATAGAATCACGCAGTTTGGGATATATTGGATTACTTGGAGGTTTTTTATAGCTCTTTCAGTCTCAAATGTAGTCACAATATGGAAAATTGAGCAAGCATTGGATTCATGTCATTTTAAGCTCTAATGTAAAGGTTAAAGACGATTTAGTGCGGATATTTCAAGTTGATCGGCTAGTGAAAATGATCATTCGAAACTGATCATTGGTGCTCCTTGAGTAAAGGCTTATAAATGAAACATAATGCATGGCATCTTGCAGTTTAGGATCACACAGTTTGGGATACATTGGATTACATGGAAGCTTTGTCGTAGCACTTCAATATCAAATGTTGTCACAATATAGGAAATTGAGCTACCTTAATGTGGGTGTTGGATTCGTGTCATTCTAAACTCTAAATCAAAAGTTACGGACGATTTAGTGTGCACATTTCAAGTTGGTCGGCCAGTTAAAATGATCATCCTAAACTGATCATTGTTGCTCCTTGAGTAAAGGCTTATAAATGAAGCATAATGCATTGCATCACACTGTTTGTGATACATTGGATTACTTGGAAGCTTTACCTTAGCTCTTTCAGTATCAAATGTTGTTACAATATAGAAATTTGAGCTACCTTAAAATGGGCATTGGATTCGTGTAATTTTATGCTCTAAATCGAAAGTTAAAGATGATTTAGTGCGGACATGTCAAGTTGATAAGCGTCAAAATGATTATTCTAAACTTACCATTTATGCTCTTTGAGTTAAGGCCTATAAATGAAGCCTAATGCACGGCATCACGCAGTTCGAAACAGATTGGATTACAAAAATACTTTGTTGTAGCTAACTCGGTGTTAAGTTTTATCAAAATATAGAAAATCGAGCTCGCTTAATGTGGGCGTTAGATTCCTGTCATTCTGACCTCTAAATCAAAAATTAAAAACAATTTAGTGCGAACATGTCAAGTTGATCGGCCAGTTAACATGACCATTCTAAACTTATCGCTGGTGCTCATTGAGTAAAGGCATATAAATGAAGCATAATGCATAGTATCACGCAGTTTGGGATATATTGGATTACTTGGAGGCTTTTTCATAGCTCTTTCAGTCTCAAATGTAATCACAATATGGAAAATTGAGCAAGCGTTGGATTCATGTCATTTTAAGCTCTAAGTTGATCGCCGAGTTAAAATGATCATTCTAAATTGATCATTGGTGCTCCTTGAGTAAACGCTTATAAATGAAGCATAATGCATGGCATGACACATTTTGGGATATAAATGAAGCATAATGCATAGCATCATGCAGTTTGTGATATATTGGATTACTTGAAGATTTTGTCGTAGCTATTTTGGTTTTTATTTTTGTCACAATATAGAAAATTGAGAAGCTAAACATGGGCGTTATATTCGTATCATTTTGAACTCTAAATCAAATGTTACTGACGATTTAGTGCGGTCATGTCAAGTTGATCGGCCCGTTAAGTTGATCATTCTAGACGGATGATTTGTGCTCCTTGAGTAAAGGCTTATAAATGAAGCATAATGCATTGCATCACGCATTTTGGGATACATTGGATTACTTGGAAGCTTTGTCGTAGCTCTTCCACTCTCAAATATTGTCCCAATATAGAAAATTGAGCTACCTTAATGTGGGTGTTGGATTCGTGTCATTCTAAACTCTAAATCAAGCGTTACTGACGATTTAGTGCGGACATTTCAAGCTGGTCAGCCGGTTAAAATGATCATTTGTGCTCCTAGAGTAAAGGCTTTTAAATGAAGCATAATTCATGACATCACAAACTTTGGGATACATTGGATTACTTGGAGGCTATTTTCATAGCTTTTTCAATCTCAAATGTTGTCGCAATATGGAAAATTGAGCAAGCTTAACGTGGGCTTTGGACTCATGTCATTTTGATCTATAATTCAAAGGGTAAATATGAGTTAGTGTATAAATGTCAAGTAGATCAGGTAGTTAACAAAGATCATTTTAAACTAATCATTGATGCTCATTGAGTAAAGGCATATAAATGAAGCATAATGCATAGCATCACGTAGTTTGGGATAGATTGCATACATGGAGGCTTTGTCGTATCTATTTTGGTCTTGAATTTTGTTACAATACAGAAAATTGAGCTATCTTAACGTGGCGTTGGATTCGTGTCATTCGGAACTATAAATCAAAAGTTACGTAGGATTTACTGCGAACATGTCAAATTTATCGTCCAATTAAAATGATCATTCTAAACTGAACATTAGTGCTCCATGAGTAAAGGCTGATAAATGAGTCATAATGAATTGCATCATGCACTTTGGGAAGCATTGGATTACTTGGAGGCTTGTTTCATAGCTCTTTCTATCTGAAATGTTCCACAATATAGAAAATTGAGCTAGTTTAACGTGGGTGTTTCACTTATATCATTTTAGGCTCTAAATCAAAAGTTGAAAACGATTTAGTGCTGACTTATCAAGTTGATCAGCTAGTTAAAAATGATCATTATAAACTAATCATTGGTGCTCATTGAGTAAAGGCGTATAAATGAAGCATAATTCATAGCATCACGTAGTTTGGGATAGATTAGATTAAATGGAGGATTTTTCGTAGGTATTTTTATATTAAATTTTGTCACAATATAGAAAATTGAGCTAGCTTAACGTGGGCGTTGGATTCCAGTCAATTTGAACTCGAAATCAAAAGTTACAGACCAACTACTACGGACATGTCAAGTATCGGCCATTTAAAATGATCATTCTAAACTGATCATTGGTGCTCTTTGAGTAAAGGCTTATAAATGGAGCATAATGGATTGCATCACACACTTTGGGATACATTGGATTATTTGGAGGCTGTTTTCATAGCTCTTTCAGTCTCAAATATTGTCACAATATGGAAAATTGAGCAAGTTTAGAGTGGGCGTTGGACTCATGTCATTTTAAGCTTTAATTCAAAGTTTAAAGATGATTTAGTGCGGACATGTCAAGTTTATCAGATAGTTAAAATGATCATTTTAAACTGATCATAGGTGGTCCGTAAGTAAAGGTTTATAAATCAAACATAATGGATGTCATCACGCAGTTTGGGATATATTGTATTATTTAATGATTTTCTCGTACCTATTTTGGTCTTTATTTTTGTCACTACATAGAAAATTGAGCTAGCTAAACGTGAGGTGTTATATTCATGTCATTTTGAACTCTAAATCAAATGTTATAGACGATTTAGTGCGGACATGTCAAGTTGATCGGCCAATTAAGTTGATCATTCTAAACGGATCATTGGTGCTCCTTGAGTAAAGACTTATAAATGAAGCATAATGAATTTCATCACACCGTTTGTGATACATTGGATTATTTGGAAGCTTTATCGTACCTTAATGTGGGTGTTAGATTTGTGTAATTTTAGGTTCTAAATAAAAAGTTAAAGAGGATTTAGTGTAGACATGTGAAGTTGACCAGCGTCAAAATGATTATTCTAAACTTATCATATATGCTCTTTGAGTAATGGCCTATAAATGAAGCATAATGCATGGCATCACGCAGTTCAAGATTGATTAGATTTCTAAAATGCTTTGTCGTAGCTATTTCGGTGTTAAACTTTATCAAAATATAGAAAATTGAGCTAGCTTAAAGTGGGTCTTAGATTCGTCTCATTCTAAACTCTAAATCAAAAGTTATAGACGATTTAGTGCGGACATGTCAAGGTTATCGGCCAGTTAAAATGATCATTCTAAACTTATCACTGGTGCTCCTTGAGTAAAGGCATATAAATGAAGCATAATGCATAGAATCACGCAGTTTTTGGATATATTGGATTACTTGGAGGCTTTTTCATAGCTCTTTCAGTCTCAAATGTTGTCACAATATGGAAAATTGAGCAAGGGTTGGATTCATGTAATTTTGAGCTCTAAATTAAAGGTTAAATACGATTTAGTGCGGACATTTCAAGTTGATCGGGTAGTTAAAATGATCTTTCTAAACTGATCACTGGTGCTCCTTGAGTTAAGGCTTATAAATGAAACATAATGCCTGGCATGACACATTTTGGGATAAACTGGATTTTGAAGATTTTGTTGTAGCTATTTTGGTCTTAAGTTTTGTCACCATATAGAAAATTGAGTTATCTTAATGTGGGCATTGGATTCGTGTAATTTTGAACTCTAACTAAAAAATAATTGACGATTTTGTGCCGACATGTCAAGTTGATCGGCGAGTTAAAATGATCATTCTAAACTGATCATTGGTGGAGTAAAGCCTTATAAATGAAGCATAATGCAAGGCATCACACATTTTGGGATACATTGGATTACTTGGAAGCTTTGTCGTAGCTCTTACAGTCTCCAATGCTGTCACAAAATAGAAAATTGAGCTACCTTCATGTCGGCGTTGGATTCTTGTCATTCTAAACTCTAAAAATCAAAAGTTACGGACGACGTAGTGCGGACATTTCAAGTTGGTTGTCTAGTTAAAATGATCATTCTAAACTGATCAGTGGTGCTCCTAGAGTAAAGGCTTATAAATGAAACATAATGCATGACATCACAAACTTTGGGATACATTGGATTACTTGAAGGCTATTTTCATAACTCTTTCAATCTCAAATGTTATCACAATATGGAAAATTGAGCAAGCTTAACGTGGGCGTTGGACTCATGTCATTTTGAGCTCTAATTCAAAGGGTAAAGATGATTTAGTGCGGACATGTCAAGTTGATCAGTTAGTTAAAAATGATCATTTTAAACTGATCATTGGTGCTCATAGAGTAAACGAATATAAATGAAGCATAATGCATGGGATGAAGCTGTTTAGGATAGATTGGATTACTTGGATGCTTTGTCATAGCTATTTCGGTCTTGAATTTTGTTACAATACAGAAGATTGAGCTACCTTAATGTGGGCGGTTGATTCGTGTCATTCTGAACTATAAATCAAACGTTATGGACGATTTAATGTGGACATGTCAAATTTATCGGCCAATTAAAATGATCATCCTATTCTGATCATTGGTGCTTATTGAGTAAAGGCTGATAAATGAATCATAATTGCATTGCATCATGCGCTTTGGGATACATTTAATTACTTGGAGGCTTTTTTGTAGCTCTTTTTATGTCTGAAATGTTCCACAATATAGAAAATTGAGCTTGCTTAACGTGGGCGTTTGACTGATGTCACTTTAGGCTCGAAATTAAAAGTTAAAGACGATTTAGTGCGGACATATCAAGTTGATCAGCTAGTTAAAAATCAACATTCTAAACTAATCATTGGTGCTCATTGAGTAAAGGTGTATAAATGAAGCATAATGCATAGCATCACCTAGTTTGAGATATATTGGATTACATAGAGGCTTTTTCGTAGCTATTTTGATATTAAATGTTTTTCACAATATAGAAAATTGAGTTAGCTTAGCATGGGCATTGGATTCCAGTCAATTTGAACTCGAAATCAAAAGTTACAGACCAATTACTATGGCAAGTGTATCGGCAAGTTAAAATGAAGCATAATGCATATCATCAAACAGTTTGGGATAGATTGGATTACTTGATGACTTTGTCGTAGCTATTTCTGTCTCCAATGCTATCACAATATAGAAAATTGAGCTACCTTAATATGGGCGTTGGATTCGTGTCATTCTAAACTCTAAATCAAAAGATACGGACAACTTAGTGCAGACATTTCAAGTTGGTCGGCCAGTTAAAATGATCATTATAAACTGATCATTGGTGCTCCTAGAGTAAAGGCTTATAAATAAAGCATAATGCATGGCATCACAAACTTCGGGATACATTGGATTACTTGGAGGCTATTTGCATAGCTCTTTCACTCTCAAATGTTCACAATATAGAAAATTGAGCAAGCTTAACATGGACGTTCTACTCATGTCATTTTGAGCTCTAATTCAAAAGTTAAAGATGATTTAGTGCGGACATGACAAGTAGATCAGCTAGTTAAAAATTATCATTTTAAACTGATCATTAGTGCTCCTTCAGTAAAGGCTTATAAATGAAGCATAATGCATTGCATCACAGAGTTTGGGATATATTGGATTACTTAAAGGCTTTGTCGTAGCTATTTTTGTCTCCAATGCTGTCACAATATCGAAAATTGAGCTACCTTAATATGGGCGTTGGATTCGTGTCATTCTAAACTCTATATCAAAAGTTACGGACGACTTAGTGCAGACATTTCAAGTTGGCCGGCCAAATAAAATGATCATTCTAAACTGATCATTGGTGCTCCTAGAGTAAAGGCTTATAAATGACGCATAATTCATGGCATCCCGAACTTTAGGATACATTGGATTACTTGAAGGCTATTTTCATAGCTCTTTCAACTCAAATGTTATCATAGTATGGAAAATTGAGCAAGCTTAACGTGGGCGTTGTACTCATGTCATTTTGAGCTCTAATTCAAAGGTTAAAGATTATTTAGTGCAGACATGATAAGTAGATCAGCTAGTTAAAAATGATCATTTTAAACTGATCATTAGTGCTCATTGAGTAAAGGCTTATAAATGAAGCATAATGCATAACATCACACAGTTTGGGATAGATTGGATTACTTGAAGGCTTTGTCGTATCTATTTTTGTCTACAATGCTGTCACAATATGGAAAATTGAGCTACCTTAATATGGGCGTTGGATTCATATCATTCTAAACTCTAAATCAAAAGTTACAGACGATTTAGTGCGGACATTTCAAGTTAGTCGGCCAGTTAAAATGACCATTCTAAACTGATCATTGGTGCTCATAGAGTAAAGGATTATAAATGAAACATAATGCATGGCATCACGAACTTTGGGATACATTGGATTACTTGGAGGCTATTTTCATAACTGTTTCAGTCTCAAATATTGTCACAATATGGGAAATTGAGCAAGCTTAACATGGACGTCTGACTCATGTCATTTTAAGCTCTAATTCAGAGGTTAAAGATGATTTACTGCAGACATGTCAAGTTTAACAGCTAGTTAAAATGATCATTCTAAACTGACCATATGTGCTACTTAAGTAAAGATTTATAAATGAAACATAATACGTGGGATCACGCAGTTTGAGATATATTGGATTACTTGAAGATTTTGTCGTAGCTATTTTGGTCTTTATTTTTGTCACAATAAAGTAAATTGAACTAAACATGGGCGTTATATTCGTGTCATTTTGAACTCTAAATCAATTGTTAATGACAATTTAGTGTGGATATGTCAAGTTGATCGGCCAGTTAAATTGATCATTCTAAACAGATCATTGGTGCTCCATGAGTAAAGGCTTATAAATAAAGCATAATGCATTGCATCACACAGTTTGTGATACATTGGATTTCTTGGAAGCTTTATCGTAGCTCTTTCAGTCTCAAATGTTGTCACAATATAGAAATTCGAGCTACCTTAATGTGAGCGTTAGATTCGTGTCATTTTAAGCTCTAAATCAAAAGTTAAAGACGATTTAGTGCGGACATGTCAAGTTGATCAGCATCAAAATGATTATTCTTAGCTTATGATTTATGCTCTTTGAGTAAAGGCCTATAAATGAAGCATAATGCATGGCATCACACAGTTCGAGATAGATTGGATTACTAAAATGCTTTGTCGTTGCTATTTCAGTGTTAATTTTTATCAAAATATAGAAAATCCTAGCTTAACGTGGGCGTTAGATTCATGTCATTCTGAACTCTAAATCAAAAGATATACACGATTTAGGGCAGACATGTCAAGTTGATTGGCCAGTTAAAATGAGCATTATAAACTTATCACTGGTACTCCTAGAGTAAAGACATATAAATGAAGCATAATGTATAGAATCACGCCGTTTGGGATATATTGGATTACTTGTAGGCTTTTTCATAGCTATTTCCGTCTCAAATGTAGTCACAATATGGAAAATTGAGCAAGCGTTGGATTTATGTCATTTTAAGCTCTAAGTTAAAGGTTAACTACGATTTAGTGCGGACATGTCAAGTTAATCGCCGAGTTAAAATGATCATTCTAAACTGATCATTGGTGCTACTTGAGTAAAGGCTTATAAATGAAACATAATGCATGGCATGACACATTTTTGGATAAATTGGATGTTGAAGATTTTGTTGTATCTATTTTGGTCTTTAGTTTTATCACAATACAGAAAATTGAGCTACCTTAACGTGGGCGTTGATTCGTGTCAGTTTGAATTCTAACTAAAAAGTTATTGACGATTTATTGCGGACATGTCAAGTTGATCAGCGAGTTAAAATGATCATTCTAAACTGATATTTGGTGTTCCTTGAATAAAGCCTTATAAATGAAGCATAATGCATGGCATCACGCAGTTTGGGATACATTAGATTACTTGAAAGCTTTGTCATAGCTCTTTCAATCTAAAATGTTGCCAAAATATAGAAAATTGAGCTACCTTAATGTGGGTGTTGGATTCGTGTCGTTCTAAACTATAAATCAAACGTTATGGACGATTTAGTGCGGACATATCAAGTTGGTTGGCCATTGGTGCTCCTAGAGTAAAGGCTTATAAATGAAGCATAATGCATGGCATCATGAACTTTGGGATACATTAGATTACTTGGAGGCTGTTTTCGTAGCTCTTTCAGTCTCAAATGTTGTCACAATTTCGAAAATTGAGCAAACTTAACATGGGCATTGGACACATGTCATTTTGAGCTGTAATTCAAAGGTTAAAGATGATTTAGTGCGGACATGTCAAGTAGATCAGCTAGTTAAAAATGATCATTATAAACTGATCATTGGTGCTCCATTGAGTAAAGGCATATAAATGAATCATAATACATAGCATCACGTAGTTTGGGATAGATTGGATTACTTGGACGCTTTTTCGTAGCTATTTCGGTATTGAATTTTGTTACAACACATAAAATTGAGCTACCTTGACGCGGACATTGGATTCGTGTCATTCTGAACTATAAATCAAATGTTATGGACGATTTAATGCAAAAATTTCAAATTTATTGGGCAATTAAAATGATAATTCTTAACTTATCACTAGTGCTCCTTGAGTAAAGGATGATAAATGAAGTATAATGCATGGCATCATGCACTTTGAGATACATTGGATTACTTGTTGGCTTTTTTCCTATCTCTTGTAGTCGGAAATGTTCCACAATATGGAAAATTGAGCTAGCTTAACGTGGGCGCTTGACTGATGTCATTTTAGGCTCTAAATCAAAAGTTAAAGACGGTTTAGTGGGGACATATAAAGTTGATCAGCTAGTTAAAAATGATCATTCTAAACAAATCATTGGTGCTCATTGAGTAAAGGCATATAAATGAAGCATAATGCATATCATCACGCAGTTTGGGAAAGATTGGATTACATGGAGGCTTTTCATAGCTATTTTGATCTTAAATTTTGTCACAATATAGAAAATTTAGCTAGCTTAGCATGGGCGTTGGATTCCTGTCAATTTGAACTCTAAATCAAAAGTTACGGACGATTAAGTGCAGACATATCAAATTTATCCGCCATTTAAAATGATCATTCTAAACTGAACATTGGTGCTTCTTGAGTAAGGGCTTATAAATGAAGTATAATGCTTGGCATCATGCACTTTAGGATACATTGGATTACTTGGAGGCTTTTTTCGTAGCTCTTTCTGTTTGAAATGTTCCACAATATAGAAAATTGAGCTAGCTTAACGTGGGCGTTTGACTGATGTCATTTAGGCTTTAAATCAAAAGTTAAAGATGATTTAGTGTGTACATATCAAATTGATCAGCTAATTAAAAATGATCATTCTAAACTAGTCATTGGTGCTCATTGAGTAAAGGCATATAAATGAAACATAATGCATAGCATCACGTAGTTTGGGATAGATTGGATTACATGGAGGCTTTTTTAGGTATTTTGATATAAAATTTTGTCACAATATAGAAAATTGAACTAGCTTAACGTGGCCGTTGGATTCCTGTCAATTTGAGCTCGAAATCAAAAGTTCCAGACCAATTACTACGGACATGTCAAGTGTATCGGTCAGTTAAAATGATCATTTTAAATTGGTCATTGGTGCTCCTTGAGTAAAGGCTTATAAATGAAGCATAATGCATGCATCACGCACTTTGGGATGCATTGGATTACTTGGACGCTGTTTTCATAACTCTTTCAGTCTCAAATGTTGTCACAATATGGAAAATTGAGCAAGCTTAACGTGGACTTCTGACTCATGTCATTTCGAGCTCTAATTCGGAGGTTAAAGATGTTTTAGTGAGGACATGTCAAGTTTATCAGCTAGTTAAAATGATCATTTTAAACTAATCATAGGTGCTCCTTAAGTAAAGGTTCATAAATGAAACATAATGCATGGCATCACGCAGTTTGGGATGTATTGGATTACTTGAACATTTTGTCGTAGCTATTTCGGTGTTTATTTTTGTCACAATAAATAAAATTGAGCTAAACGTGGGCCCTATATTCGTTTCATTTTGAACTCTAAATCAAATGCTACTGATGATTTAGTGCGGACATATCAAGTTGATCGGCCAGTTAAATTGATCATTCTAAACGGATCATTGGTGCTCCATGAGTAAAGGCTTATAAATAAAGCATAATGCATTGCATCACACAGTTTGTGATACATTGGATTAGTTGGAAGCTTTATCGTATCTCTTTCAGTCTTAAATGTTGTCACAATATAGAAATTTGTGCTAACTTAATGTGTGCGTTGGATTTGTGTCATTTTAAGCTATAAATCAAAAGTTAAAGACGATTTAGTGCGGACATGTCAACTTGATCAGTGTCAAAATGATTATTCTAAACTTATCATTTATGCTCTTTGAGTAAAGGCCTATAAATGAAGCATAATGCATGGTATCACGAAATTCGAGATAGATTGGATTACTAGAATCCTTTTTCGTAGCTATTTTGGTGTTAAGTTTTATCAAAATATACAAAATTGAGCTAGCTTAACGTGGGCGTATGACTGATGTCATTATAGGCTCTAAATCAAAAGTTAAAGACGGTTTAGTGCGGACATATCAAGTTGATCAGCTAGTTAAAAATGATCATTCTAAACAAATCATTGGTGCTCATTGAGTAAAGGCATATAAATGAAGCATAATGCATATCATCACGCACTTTGGGATAGATTGGATTACATTGAGGCTTTTTCATAGCTATTTTGATCTTAAATTTTGTCACAATATAGAAAATTTAGCTAGCTTAGCATGGGCGTTGGATTCCTGTCAATTTGAACTCTAAATCAAAAGTTACGGACGATTTAGTGCAGACATATCAAATTTATCCGCCATTTAAAATGATCATTCTAAACTGAACATTGGTCCTTCTTGAGTAAAGGCTTATAAATGAAGTATAATGTTTGACATCATGCATTTTGGGATACATTGGATTACTTGGAGGCTTTTTTCGTAGCTCTTTCTGTTTGAAATATTCCACAATATAGAAAATTGAGCTAGCTTAACGTGGGCGTTTGACTGATGTCATTTATGCTTTAAATCAAAAGTTAAAGATTATTTAGTGCGTACATATCAAATTGATCAGCTAATTAAAAATGATCATTCTAAACTAGTCATTGGTGCTCATTGAGTAAAGGCATATAAATGAAACATAGTGCATAGCATCACGTAGTTTGGGATAGATTTGATTACATGGAGGATTTTTGTAGGTATTTTGATATAAAATTTTGTCACAATATAGAAAATTGAACTAGCTTAACGTGGCCATTGGATTCCTATCAATTTGAACTCGAAATCAAAAGTTACAGACCAATTACTACGGACATGTCAAGTGTATCGTTCAGTTAAAATGATCATTTTAAATTGGTCATTGGTGCTCCTTGAGTAAAGGCTTATAAATGAAGCATAATGCATGCATCACACTTTGGGATACATTGGATTACTTGGAGGCTGTTTTCATAACTCTTTCAGTCTCAAATGTTGTCACAATATGGAAAATTGAGCAAGCTTAATGTGGACTTCTGACTCATGTCATTTCGAGCTCTAATTTGGAGGTTAAAGATGATTTAGTGAGGACATGTCAAGTTTATCAGCTAGTTAAAATGATCATTCTAAACTAATCATAGGTGCTCCTGAAGTAAAGGTTTATAAATGAAACATAATGCATGGCATCACGTAGTTTGGGATGTATTGGATTACTTGAACGTTTTGTCGTACCTATTTCGGTCTTTATTTTTGTAACAATAAATAAAATTTAGCTAAACGTGGGCCTTATATTCGTGTCATTTTGAACTCTAAATCAAATGTTACTGACGATTTAGTACGGACATGTCAAGTTCATCGGCCAGTTAAATTGATCATTCTAAACGGATCATTGGTGCTCCATTAGTAATGGGTTATAAAGAAAGCATAATGCATTGCATCACACAGTTTGTGATACATTGGATTACTTGGAAGCTTTATCGTAGCTCTTTCAGTCTTAAATGTTGTCACAATATAGAAATTTGAGCTAACTTAATGTGTGCATTGGATTCGTGTCATTTGAAGTTCTAAATCAAAAGTTAAAAACTATTTAGTGCGGCATGTCAACTTGATCAGCGTTAAAATGATTATTCTAAAATTATCATTTATGCTCTTTGAGTAAAGGCCTATAAATGAAGAATAATGCATGGTATCACGCAGTTCGAGATAGATTGGATTACTAAAATGCTTTTTCGTAGTTATTTTGGTGTTAAGTTTTATCAAAATATAGAAAATTGAGCTAGCTTAACGTGGGCGTATGACTAATGTAATTATAGGCTCTAAATGAAAAGTTAAAACGGTTTGTGCGGACATATCAAGTTGATCAGCTAGTTAAAATTGATCAGCTAGTTAAAATTGATCATTCTAAACTAATCAATTGTGCTCATTGAGTAAAGGCGTATAAATAAATCATAATGCATAGCATCACACAATTTGGGATAGATTGGATTACATGAAAGATTTTTTCGCAGCTCTTTCAGTCTGAAATGTTCCACACTTTGGAAAATTGAGCAATCTTTACGTGGGTGGTTGACTGATATCATTTTAGGCTCTAAATCAAAAGTTAAACACAATTTAGTATGGACATCTTAATTTGATTAGCTAGTCTAAAATGATCGTTCTAAAATAATCATTGGTGCTCATTGAGTAAAGGCGTATAAATTGGAATAAATGGAGGCTTTTTGGTAGCTATTTTGCTCTTAAATTTTGTCACAATATAGAAAAATTGAGCTAGGTTAGCATGGGCGTTGGATACCTTTCAATTTGATATCTAAATCATTAGTTACAGACCAATTAGTGTGGACATGTCAAGTTAATCGGCCAGTTAAAATGATCATTCTAGACTTAGCATTGGTGCTCCTTGAGTAAATGCTTATAAATGAAGCATAATGCATGGCATAACGCATTTTGGGATAGATAAGATTACTTGGAGGCTTTGTCACAGCTATTTTTCTCATGAATTTTGTCACTATAGAGAAAATTGAGCTACCTTGATGTGGCCATTGGATTCGTATCATTTTAGACTCGAAATCAAAAGTTACAAACGATTGAGTGCGTACATGTCAAGTTGATTGGCCAGTTAAAATGATCATTCTAAAGTGATCGTTGGTGCTCTTTGAGTAAAGACTTATAAATGAAGCATAATGCATGGCATCACACAGTTTGGGATATATTGGATTACTTGGAGGCTTTTTATTAGCTATTTTGTTTTCGAATTTTTTCACAATACAGAAAATTGAGCTAGCTTAATGTGGGTGTTGGATTCGTGTCATTTTGAATTCTAAATCAAAAGTTAGAAACATTTTAATGCGGACATGTCATGATTATCATTTATGCGAGTTAAAATGATCATTCTAAAGTGATCATTGGTGCTCCTTGAGTAAAAGGCTTATAAATGAAGTATAATGCATGACATTAAGCAGTTCGGGTTACATTACATTATTTGGAGGTTTTGTCGTAGCTCTTTCAGTCCCAAATGTTTTCATTGTATAGAAAATTGAGCCAGCTTAACGTGGGCATCAAATTCATGACATTTTGAATTCTAAATCAAAACTTACGGACGATTTAGTGCGGACATTTCAAGTTGATTAGCAAGTTAATGATCATTCAAAACTAATCAATGGTGCTCCTTGATTAAAGGCTTATAAATGAAGAATAATACATGACATCATGCACTTTCGGATACATTGGATTACATGGAGTCTTTTTTCGTAGCTCTTTCAATCTCAAATGTTCCACAATATTGAAAATTGAGCTACCTTAACGTGGGCCTTGCACTCATGTAATTTTAGGCTCTAAATAAAAACTGAAGATGATTTAGTGCAGAAATATCAAGTTGATCAGCTAGTTAAAAATGATACTTCTAAACTGATCATTGGTGCGCATTGAGTAAAGGCATAGCATCACGCAGTTTGGGATAGATTGGATTACTTATAGGCTTTTTCATAGCTATTTTGATCTTATATTTTGTGACAATATAGAAATTTGAGCTAGCTTAACGTGGGCCGTTCGATTCATGTCATTTTGAACTCTAAATCAAAAGTTACAGATGAACTACTACGGACATGTCAAGTTGATCGGCCAGTGAAAATGATCATTGTAAACTGATCATTGGTGCTTCTTTAATAAAGGTTTATAAATGAAGCATAATGCAAGGCATCAAGTATTTTGAGATAGATTAGATTAATTGTAGGCTTTGTCATAGCTATTTTGCTCATCAATTTTGTCACAATACTAAAAATTGAGCTAGCCTAACTTGGCGTTGGATTTGTTTCATTTTGAACTCTAAATCAAATGATACAAACAATTTTGTGAGGACATGCCAAGTTGATCGGCAAGTTAAAATGATCATTTTATAGTGATCATTGGTGCTCCTTGAGTAAAGGCTTATAAATGAAGCATAATGCATGGCATCGTGCAGTTTGGAATACATTGGATTGTTTGGAGGCTTTTTCGTAGCTCCTTCAGTCTCATGTTGTCATAATATAGAAAATTGGGCTAGATTAACGTGGGCATTAGATTCGTGTCATTCTGAACTCTGAATCAAAAGTTATGAGCAATTTAGTGCGAACATGTCAAATTGATTGGCTTGTTAAAATGATTATTCTAAACTGATCGTAGGTGCTCTTTGAGTAAAACCTTATAAATGAAGCATTATGAGTGGCATCACTCACTTTGCGATACATGAGATTACTTGAAGGCCTTGTCGTAGGTCTTTCAGTCTCAAATTTTGTCATAATATAGAAAATGGAGCTAGCTTAACGTGGGAGTTAGGTTGGTGTCATTATGAACTCTAAATCAAAAGGTACGGACGATTTACTGTGGACATGTTAAGTTTAAAATGATCCTTCTGAACTGATCATAAGTGCTCCTTGAGTAAAGGCTTATAAAAGAAGCATAATCCATGGCATCACGCACTTTGGGATTCATTGGATTACTTGAAGGCTTTTTTCATAGCTTTTTCAGTCTCAAATGTTCCACAATATGGAAAATTAAGCTAGCTCAACGTGGGCGTTGCATTCATGTCATTTTAGGCTCTAAATAAAAATTAAAGAGAATTTAGTGTGTACTTTTAAAGTTGATCAGCTAGTTAAAAATGATCATTCTAAACTGATCATTAGTGCCCATTGAGTAAAGGCGTAAAAATGAAGAATAATGCATAGTGTCATGCAATTTGGGATAGATTGGATTACTTGCAGGCTTTTTCGTGGCCTTTTCGATCTTAAATTTTTTCACAATATAGAAAATTGAGCTAGCTTAACGTGGGTGTTGGATTCCTATCATTTTGAACTCTAAATCAAAAGTTAGAGACTGATTACTACGGAAATGTCAACTTGATTATCCAGTTAAAATGATCATTCTAAACTAATCATTGGTGCTACTTGAGTAAATGCTTATAAATAAAGCATAATGCATGGCATCACGCATTTTGGGATAGATTAGATTACTTGGAGGGCCTTGTCGTAGCTATTTTGGTCATGAATTCTGTCTAAATAGAGAAAAATTGAGCTATCTTGATGTGGGCATTGTATTCGTGGTATTTTGAACTCAAAATCAAAAGTTATAAACGATTAAGTGCAGACATGTCAAGTTGATTAGCCAGTTAAAATGATCATTGTAAAGTGTTCATTGGTGCTCCTTGAATAAAGGCTTATAAATGAAGTATAATGCATTGCATCACATAGTTTTGGATATATTTGATTACTTGGAGGCTTATTCGTAGCTATATTGGTCTTGAATTTGCTCACAATACAGAAGATTGATCTAGTTTAATGTGGGCATTGGATTCGTGTTATTTTGAACAATAAATCAAAAGTTACAAACATTTTAGTGTGGACATGTCAAGTTTATCGGCCAGTTAAAACGATCATTCTAAAGTGATCATTGGTGCTCCTTGAGTAATGGCTTAGAAATGAAACATAAAGCATGGCATTACGAAGTTCGAGATTCATTGGATTACTTGGAAGCTTTGTTGTAGCTCTTTCAGTCCCAAATGTTGTTATAATATAGAAAAATGAGCTATCTTAACGTGGGCATCGGACTCGTGTCCTTTTGAATTCTAATCAAAACTTACGGACTATTTAGTGCGGACATTTCAAGTTGATCGGCCAGTTAAAATGATCATTCTAAACTAATCATTGGTGCTCCTTGAATATAAAAATGAAGCATAATGCATGGCATTATGCATTTTGAGATAGATTAGATTACTTAGAGGCTTTGTCGTAGCTATTTTGCTCATGAATTTTGTGACAATACTGAAAATTGAGCTAGCTTAACTGGGCTTTGGATTCGTGTCATTTTAAACTCTAAATCAAATATTACAAACAATTTAGTGCGTACATGTCAAGTTGATTGGCAAGTTAAAACGATCACTCTATATTAATCATTGGTGTTCCTTGAGTAAACGCTTATAAATGAAGCATAATGCATGGGATCATGCAGTTTGGGATACATTGAATTATTTGGAGTCTTTTTCGTAAATTTTTGGTATCAAATGTTGTCATAATATTGAAAATCGGGCTAACTTAACCCGAAATAGCTACGACAATGTTGTCATAATGTTGTCAATTTTCTATATTGTGACAAAAATTTAAGTCCGAAATAGCTACGACAAATCCTCCAAGTAATCCAATGTATCCCTAACTGTGTGATGCCATGCATTATACTACATTTATAAGCCTTTACTCAAGTAGCACCAATGATCATTTTGGAATGATCCTTCTAACAGGCCGATCAACTTGACATGTCCGTACTAAATCGTCTATAACATTTGATTTGGAGTTCAAAATGACACAATTCCAACACCCACGTTAAGCTAGTTCAATATTTTATATTGTGACAAAATTTAAAATCAAAATAGCTACAAAAAAGCCTCCAAAAAACCCAACCTATCCCAAACTACGTAATGTTATACATTATACTTCATTTATTAGCCTTTGCTCAAGAAGAACCAGTGACCAGTTTAGAATGATCATTTTGACTAGCTGATAAACTTAAATTTCCACTCTAAATCGTCTTTAACTTTTAATTAAGACCTCAAAATAACATGAGTCGAATGCCCACGTGAAGCTTGCTCAAATTTCGATATTGTGTCAATATTTGAGACGGAAAGAGTTACGAAAAATCCTCCAAGTAATCCAATGTATCCCAAGGTGTGTGATGCTATGCATTATGCTTCATTTATAAGAATTTACTCAATGAGCACCAATAATGAATTTAGAATGATCATTTTAACTGGTCGATCAAGTTGACATGTCCGCACTAAATCATCCTTAACTTTTGATTTAGAATTCAGAATGACACAAATACAAAGCCCACGTTAATCTAGCTAAATTTTCTATATTGTGACAAAATTTAAAATCGAAATAGCTACGACAAATCCTCCAAATAATCAAATCTATCCCAAACTGCGTGATACCATGCATTATGCTTCATTTATAGCCCTTTACTTACTAGAACGTATGATGAGTTTAGAATGATCATTTTAACTAACTGATCAACTTGACATGTCTCCAAAAAGTCGTCTTTAAGTTTTTATTTAGAGCTCAAAATGACATGAGTCCAACGCCCATGTTAAGCTAGCTCGATTTTCCATGCTGTGACAACATTTGAGGCTGATAGAGCTAGGAAAAAGCCTCCAAGTAATCTAATGTATCCCAAACTGAGTGATGCCATGCATTATGTTTCATTTATAAGCCTTTAATCAAAGAGCACCAATGATCAGTTTAGAATGATCCTTTTAACTGCCCTATCAACTGGCCGATCAACTTGAATGACAGAGCTACGATAAAGCTTCCAAGTAGTGCAAAGTATCCCAAATTGCGTGATGCTATGCATTACGCTTCCTTTGTAAGCCTTTACCCAAGGAACACCAATGATCATTTTAACTGGCCCATCAACTTGACATGTCTGTACTAAATCGTCCGTAACTTTTGATTTAGAGTTTAAAATGACCCAAATCCAATGCCCACGTTAAGCAAGCTCAATTTTCTATGTTGTGACAACATGTAAGACCAAAATTGCTACGACAAAGCTTCCAAGTAATCCAATCTACCCAAAATACGTGATGTTATGCATTATGCTTCATTTATTAGCCTTTCCTCAAGGAGCCCCAATGATCAGTTTAAAATGGTTATTTTAAATAGCTGATCAACTTGATATGTCCGCACTAAATCGTCCGTAACTTTTTATTTAGAGCTCAAATTGAAATTAATCCAATGCCCACAATAATCTAGCTCAATTTTCCATATTGTGTCAATATTTGAGACTGAAAGAGTTACGAAAAAGCCTCTAAGTAATCCAATGTATCCCAAGGTGCGTGATGCTATGCATTATGTTTCATTTATATGACTTTACTCAGTGATCACCAATGATCAATTTAGAATGATCATTTTAACTGGTCGATCAAGTTGACATGTCCGCACTAAGTCGTCCATAACTTTTGATTTACAATTCTGAATGACACAAATACAAAACCCAGGTTAAGCTAGCTAAATTTTCTATATTGTGACAAAATTTAAAATCGAAATAGCTACGACAAAGCCTCCAAATAATCCAATCTATCCCAAAGTGGGTGATACCATGAATTATGCTTCATTTATAAGCTTTTACTTAGGAGAACTAATTATGAGTTAGAATGATCATTTTAACTAGCTGATCAACTTGACATGACTGCACAAAGTCATCTTTAACTTTTTATTTAGAGCTCAAAATGACATGAGTCCAACACTCACGTTAAGCTAGCTCGAGTTTCCGTATTGTAACATCATTTGAGGCTGGTAGAGCTAGGAAAAAGCCTCCAAGTAATCTAATGTAATCCCAAACTGCGTGATGCCATGCATTATGCTTCATTTATAAGCATTTAATCAAAGAGCACAAATGATTAGTTTAGAATGATACGAACCAACGCCCACATTAAGCTCGCTCAAATTTCTATATTGTGACAAAATTTAAGACCGAAATAGCTAAGACAAAGCCTCCAAGTAATCCAATCTATCCCAAACTTTGTGATGCCATACATTATGTTTCATTTAAAAGCCTTTACTAAAGAATCACCAATGATCAGTTTAGAATGATGATTTTAACTAGCTGATCAACTTTCATGTCCGCAATAAATCGTATTTAACTTTTGATTTAGAGCTCAAAATGACGTGAGTCCAATGCCTATGTTAAGCTAGCTCAATTTTCTATATTTTGACAACATTTGAGATTGAAAGAGCTACGAAAAAACCTCCAAGTAATCCAATATATCCTAAACTGCGTGACAACATGCATTATGATTCCTTTATAAGCCTTTGCTCAAAGAGTGCCAATGATAAGATTATAATGATCATTTTAAATGGTCGATCATTTTAACTGGTCGATCATTTTGCATGTCCACAGTAAATCCTCTGTAAAATTTTATTTAGAGTTTAGAATGATCATTTTAACTAAGATCAACTTACATGCCCGCACTAACTCATCTTTAAATTTTGATTTAAAATTTAAAATGACATGAGTCCAACGTCAACTTTAAGCTACCTCAATTTTCCATATTGTGACAACATTTGAGATTGAAAGAGCTACCAAAAAGCCTCCAAGTAATCCTATCAATCCCAATCTACGTGATACCATGCAATAAGCTTTATTTATAAGCCTTTACCGAAGGAGCACCAATGATCAGTTTAGAATGATCATTTTAACTAGCTGATCATCTTGACTTGTCCGCACTTAATCGTCATTAACTTTTGATCTAGAGCCCAAAATGACATGAACCCAACCCCCACGTTAAGCTAGCTCAATTTTCCATATTCTTAAAACTTTTAAGACTGAAAGAGTTACGACAAAGCCTTCAATTAATCCAATATATCCCAGACTACGTGATGCAATTCATTATACTTCATTTATAAGCCCTTACTCATGGAGAACTAATGATCAGTTTAGAATGATCGTTTTTAACTTTACGATCAACTTGACATGTCCGAACTAAATCATCCGTAACCTTTGATTTAGAGTTCAAAATGACACGAATCCAACGTCCATGTTAAGCTTGCTTGATTTTCTCTATTATGAAAATAATTCAAGACCGAAATGGCTACAACAAAGCCTCCAAGTAATCCAATCTATACCAAACTGAGTGATGCCATGTATTTATACTTCATTTATAAGCCTTTACTCAAGCAGCACCAATGATCAGTTTAGATTTGTCAATTTAAATAGCTGATCAACTTGACATGTCCGCATTAAATCATCCGTAATTTTTTACATAGAATTCAGAATGAGACGAATCCATTGCCCATGTTAAGCTAGTTCAATTTTCAATATTGTGACAAGATTTGAGACTTAAAGAGATACAACAAATCCTCAAAGTAATCCAATGTATCCCAAACTGCATGATGCCATGCGTTATGCTTCATTTATAAGCCTCTACTCAAGGAGCACCAATGATCAGTTTAGACTGATCATTTTAACTTGGCGATCAACTTGACATGTCTGCACTAAATCGAATTTTTGATTTAGAGTTAAAAATGACACAAATTCAACACCCAGCAAGCACAATTTTCTTGTGACAAAATGTAAAATCAAAATACCTATGACAAAGTCTTCAAGCAATCCAATCTATCCCAAACTGGGTGATGCTATGTATTATGATTCATTTATACGACTTTACTCAATAAGCACCAATGATCAGTTTAAAATGATCATTTTAACTAGCTGATCATCTTGACATGTACGCACTAAATATTCTTTAACTTTTGATTTAGAGTGCAAAATGACATGAATCTAAAACTCACGTTAAGCTAACTCAATTTTCCATATTGTGACAACAATTGAGACTGAAAGACCTATGACAAAGCCTCCAAGTAATCCAATGTATCCCAAACTACGTGATGCCATGCATTATGCCTCATTTATAAGGCTTTAAACATGGAGCACCAATGATCAATTTAGAATGATCATTTTAACTTGGTGACCAACTTGACATATCTGCACTAAATTGTTCGTAACTTTTTATTTAGAGTTAAAAATGACACGAATCCAACATCCACGTTAAGCTAGCACAATTTCTTTGTGACAAAATGTAAGATCAAAATAGCTACTACAAAGCCTACAACCAATAAAATCTATCCCAAACTGCGTGATGCTATGCATTATGCTTCATTTATACGCCTTTACGTTATGAGCACCAATGATCATTTTAGAATGATCATTTTAACTAGCTGATCATCTTGACATGTCCGCACTAAATCGTGATTCACTTTTGGTTTAGAGCATAAAATTACAAGAACCCAACCCCCACGTTCAGCTAGC
The DNA here is from genome assembly GCA_018901935.1 of Pugionium cornutum. Classification (NCBI taxonomy): domain Eukaryota; kingdom Viridiplantae; phylum Streptophyta; class Magnoliopsida; order Brassicales; family Brassicaceae; genus Pugionium; species Pugionium cornutum. Next base: position 21,351,198 of record CM032165.1, on the reverse strand, counting down.
TCATTTTTCCATATTCTTAAAACTTTTGAGACTGAAAGTGTTACGACAAAGCCTCCAAATAATCAAATATATCCCAGACTACGTGATGCAATGCAATGTGCTTCATTTATATGCCCTTACTCATGGAGAACAAATGATCAGTTTAGAATGATCGTTTTAACTGTCCGATCAACTTGACATGTACGCACTAAATCGTCTCAAATCTTTGATTTAGAGTTCAAAATGACAGGAATCCAACGCCCATGTTAAGCTAGCTTGATTTTCTCTATTGTGAAAAATTTCAAGACCGAAATGGCTACAAAAAAGCCTCCAAGTAATCCAATGTATACCAAAATGTGTGGTGCCATGTTGATGAGGTCATCAGCCCAAACCCCGGCCAACTGCCCGGCCCGGCCGGCCCAAGGAACACAAAGGCGGCCAAATACGCGCAAAAGGATACATGGGTGTATCTTCATGAATCCAAGCTTAACCAAGAAGCGGCCAGCCAAGAACAAACCTGGCCTATAATCCTGACTCACAGAGGACACGCAGCGACATGCAGCTCACCGAAAACAAGGCCAGATCATGTCATGTACCATACATCAAATTGGAGTTTTCGAAACTTACAATATTTGGAACTTTCCTTATATGAAAGTCTCCAAACGTTTCTTTGGCGACCGGGAGACTTTTTGCTACTTGTAGGAGTTCCCTTAAGCACTTCTAGAAGCTCAAACACGCCTTGGACCAGGCGGGTCCATCCGTGCCTTCAAATGAACCGATTGGAGCCGTTTATGGCAAGTGAGATGGCCAACTGGTTTAATCACTTGCAAACCAAAACATGGCGTCCAGGAAATATTATTAAGGCCCTAAGGAAGCCCAAAATTAACCTACCATGCACCAGCCACCAGAGGATCAGGCGAATCCCTTTCCTCCAAGACTTGCCATATATGGACCGAAGTGCACTTAATGTGTTCTGATTGCAATATCTCTATTCCTTGCAAATTGGGCACGTATTGAAGACTTTCCAAAGCATCCAGGATGTACCTAGACACCTTACATTCGCCCCAAAGCTCTCAAGATTCAAGCATATACACTTTCCTTGTTGGCCAAACTAGACATTAATGGCCAACAGCCATATATTTTAAATATATGATTTCCTTTTCTCTTTTTTAGGTTTAGGACCATTGCTAAGAGCACTATATAAGCTCAGCACGACCTCATTGTAAAGATAGACCAACATTGAAATAAAAGTTGAATACAAAGTATTTTCTTCAAAGCCTTCTCTTCGAACTTGTTCTTATTCTTTAGAAACTAAATGTGTGATTCACTTCCTTTCTATTGAAGCCACGGCCAGGTTAGTTTGAGAGATTCAAACTCCCTTGGTTCACCTTTGATCGTGTGATTCGATCAAAACCCCCTCCTTTTAGTTCCCTTGCCCGCTTAAGCCAAGAGAGATTCTCGGTCTTGCGAGTCACGGCCATACCGCTTGTGAGATTGATATTCAATCTTACATCATTTGGTATCAGAGCTAAAAGCTCCTATCTCAGGTTGTGTTAATCCAACCTTTATCCTTTATTTTTATGCTTTTTTGCTTTTTTCTTATTTACATCTTATCAAAAAAAACCAAATAAAAATATTTGTTCTTATTCTTTATTTGCATTGTTTCTTGTTGATTCTTGTTGTTTTTTTGTGTGCTCTCATATAAATCTAAAACCAACTCAAAAAAATTGTATTTCATGTTTACTTAATTTCGTTCATCATAAGGAAAAAAACCAAAAATATAAGCATCACTCATTTTGTTATTTTCGAATTTAGTTACTAGTAAAGTTAAAAAAAAGAAAGATTCATCGAATATTGTTTTTTCGTCTTAAATTAATTTAAAATATCAAAAACCAAAAAAATATTTTCTTTTAGTTTGCTTTAAAGTTAGTTTCCAAAAAAAACAAAAACAAAAACCTCAAAATATTTACTTGTATCGATTTTCCTTTTACTACTACTTATGTGTTAATATCATATATTCACTAGAGTGTAGTTCCCTTATTTGTTGATTTGGGCCTGATATCTCTTTTTATTGTTGTGCAAGGTACAAAATTTAATAATGGAGCACTATGATGAAGAATAAGACACCATGAGCATACCACAAACTGATTGTAGTCTACACAACGACTATGATCAATGTCTAAGCACCAGCGAGTGTGACTATGCAGAAGAGTCATGGAATCAAGACTATTTGGAGACTCATTTTAGGGAAGAATCAGATGGAGAAAACCTTGAACCAGAACCACTAGACTATGACCAAGACTTTTCCGACGTAGATGATTCTAATGGATATGGGACATGGCATGAAGACTATTCAGAATATCATTTTGACAATGAAACTGAAGTTGAAGAACTCAAACCAGAGCCCCCAGACTACTATTCCACTGACAGAAGCTGGCCAAATAAAATTACACCTTGCCATTTCGTTGTGTCAAGCCGTGTGCCAACCTACACCGCTCCAACTAGATCAAGAAATCAGACAAGTAAGGTGTATATTTACAATTCCAAATCTCTAACCTTTTCAGGGTATAACAAGGACCCAGATGAATACCTCCGATGGGAAACCAACATGAAACAATGGCTGCGCTCAAACAACATCCCCAAAGAAGAGAAACTCTCATATGCTGTTGATATGCTTGTTGGAGATGCCTACAATTGGTGGTTGAAGGAAAGTGCACGGACCTTCTACAACAAACCAGTCCTTGATTGGGGAGACCTTAAGGCACGAATGTATAGAGAGTTTGTGAAGAAGTACCAAACACGCAGAAACATCGCCACACAACCTATGCACCCAACAACATCGAGGAGTGAGATGTCTACACCAAACATGCAGCCCTTCCATAAGGCCAAGATTGCCTACTGCTCTGAGCATAAAAACTTGTTTTCATACACCTTAGAAGGACAAAAGGTAGCTAAGCAGATGGTCCAACCAAAAATTGACCAGCAAGTTCGAAAGCCTCAAGCCATAGCACACATGCAACCATCAACGCCATTGCTTGGAATACACGGAAAGGGAACGCCAGGTAAGTCCTCTAACAATGTGAAACAGATGAAATTATATGCTATAGATGTCAAGAAAGAGGACACTTTGCTAAGACATGCCCAACTAGACAACTAATAACAAGCTTACAACTAGAACTCGAAAATATTAAGCCTAAAAGTGTTAAGGCAATGAAGGAGCTTCAATTTGAAATTTCCAGTACTAGCATAATGCACTTGTCTTTGCCAAAAGTTGTTGAAACAGGTGTAACAAAGCAAGGATTCAACAAAGATCAAGAAGACCCACCTCCTACATTAAACCGATGTTCGGAATCAAGAGGAGACCATGGAGAACCCAACACCTTGGAGGCAAAGCAAAGCAACCAGCTGCAATGGAAAGGAGTAATTTCTTTCTTTCTTATCAAGGAGCAACCGCCAGATGCACCATGGCCACATCCGAACCATATACGGGCCATAAACCAAGGTACTGCCCTAAACCCACAAGTAAATCAAGGTATTAACTTGCCTTCTCTATGTGCAGGCCAAACTGTTTTGAGGACAAAACATTTCGAAGATGGAGGGTATGATGAGGTCATCAGCCCAAACCCCGGCCAACTGCCCGGCCCGGCCGGCCCAAGGAACACAAAGGCGGCCAAATACGCGCAAAAGGATACATGGGTGTATCTTCATGAATCCAAGCTTAACCAAGAAGCGGCCAGCCAAGACCAAACCTGGCCTATAATCCTGACTCACAGAGGACACGCGGCGACATGCAGCTCACCCAAAACAAGGCCAGATCAAGTCATGTACCATACATCAAATTGGAGTTTTCGAAACTTACCATATTTGGAACTTTCCTTATATGAAAGTCTCCAAACGTTTCTTTGGAGACCGGGAGACTTTTTGGTACTTGTAGGAGTTCCCTTAAGCACTTCGAGAAGCTCAAACACGCCTTGGACCAGGCGGGTCCATCCGTGCCTTCAAATGAACCGATTGGAGCCGTTTATGGCAAGTGAGATGGCCAACTGGTTTAATCACTTGCAAACCAAAAAATGGCGTCCAGGAGATATTATTAAGGCCCTAAGGAAGCCCAAAATAAACCTACCATGCACCAGCCACCAGAGGATCAGTCGAATCCCTTTCCTCCAAGACTTGCCATATATGGACCGAAGTGCACTTAATGTGTTCAGATTGCAATATCTCTATTCCTTGCAAATTGGGCACGTATTGAAGACTTTCCAAAGCATCCAGGATGTACCTAGACACCTTACATTCGCCCCAAAGCTCTCACGATTCAAGCATATACACTTTCCTTGTTGGCCAAACTAGACATTAATGGCCAACAACCATATATTTTAAATATATGATTTCCTTTTCTCCTTTTTAGGTTTAGGACCATTGCTAAGAGCACTATATAAGCTCAGCACGACCTCATTGTAAAGATAGACCACCATTGAAATAAAAGTTGAATACAAAGTATTTTCTTCAAAGCCTTGTCTTTGAACTTGTTCTTATTCTTTAGAAACTAAGTGTGTGATTCACTTCCTTTCTATTGAAGCCACGGCTAGGTTAGTTTGAGAGATTCAAACTCCCTTGGTTCACCTTTGATCGTGTGATTCGATCAAAACCCCCTCCTTTTAGTTCCCTTGCCCGCTTAAGCCAAGAGAGATTCTCGGTCTTGCGAGTCACGGCCGTACCGCTTGTGAGATTGATATTCAATCTTACATCACATGTATTATACTTCATTTATAAGCCGTTATTCAAGGAGCACCAATGATCAGTTTAGAATTATCAATTTAACTAGCTGATCAACTTGACATGTCCGCTCTAAATTGTCTTTAACTTTTGATTTAGAGCTGAAAATGACAAGAATCCAATGCACACGTTAATCAAGCTCAAATTTCCATATTGTGGCAACATATGAGAAGGAAAGAACAACGACAAAGCCTACGAGTAATCGAATGTATCCGAAACGGCGTGATGTCATGCATTATGTTCATTTATACGTTTTAAATAAAGGAGCACCAAGGATAAGTTTGGACTGATCATTTTAACTGGTTGATCAATTTGATATGTCCACACTAAATCATTCGTAACTTTTGATTAAGACTTTAATATGACATGAGTCCACCACCCACATTAAGCTAGATCAATTTTCTATATTGTAATAAAAATTAAGATCAAATAGCTACGATAAAGCCTCCAATTAGTCCAATCGTTCCCAATAAGCGTGATACCATGCATTATGTTTCCTTTATAAGCCTTTATTCAAGGAGCACCAATGATCAGTTTAGAATGATCATTTTAACCTGACGGTCAACTTGACATGTATGCACCAAATCGTTCGTAACTTTTGATTTAGAGTTTAAAATGACACAAATCCAAAACCCATGTTAAGCTCGCTCAATTTTCCTTATTGTGACAACATTTGAGACTGAAAGAGCTATGACAAAGCCTCCAAGTAATCCAATGTATCCCAATCTACGTGATGACATGCATTATGCTTCATTTATATGCCTTTAATCAAGGAGCACCAATGATCAGTTTAGAACGATCATTTTAACTTGGCAATCAACTTGACATGTCTGCACGAAATCGTTCGTAACTTTTGATTTTGAGTTAAAAATTAGACGAATCCAACACACACATTAAGCTAGCACAATTTTCTTGTGGCAAAATGTAAGATCAAAATAGATACGACAAAGCCTTCAAGCAATCCAATCTATCCCAAACTGCGTGATGCTATGCATTATGCTTCATTTATACGCCTTACTCAATGAACACCAATGATCAGTTTAGAATGATCATTTTAACTAGCTGATCAACTTGCCATGTTCGCACTAATCGTCATTAAATTTTGATTTAGAGCTCAAAATGACATGAACCCAATCCCCCACGTTTAGCTAGATCAATTTTCCATATTCTTACAACTTTTGAGAGTGAAAGAGTTACGACAAAGCCTCAAAATAATCCAATATATCCCAAACTACGTGATGCAATGCATTATGCTTCATTTATAAACGTTTAATAAAGGAGCACCAATGATTAGTTTAGAATGATCAATTTAACTGGCCGATCAACTTGACATATGCGCACTAAATAGTCCGTAACTTTTGACTTAGAGTTCGGAATGACATGAATCCAATGCCCAGGTTAAGCTAGCTGAATTTTCTATATTGTGACAAAATTAAAGACCGAAATAGCTACGACAAAGCCTCAAAGTAATCCAATAAATCCCATACTGCGTGATGCCATGCATTATGCTTCAGTTATAAGCATTTACTGAAGGAGCACCTGTGATCAGTTTAGAACGATCATTTTAACTAGCTAATCAACTTGACTTGTCCACTCTGATTTGTCTTTAACTTTTCATTTAGAGCTGAAAATGACAAAAATCCAATGCCCACGTGAAGCAAGCTCAAATTTCCATATTGCGGCAACATATGAACTGAAAAAACTACGACAAAGCGTCCGAGTAATCCAATCTATCCCAAACCGTATGATGGCATACACTATGCTAATTTATAAGTTTTAAATCAAGGAGCACAAAGGATAAGTTTAGAATGATCATTTTAACTAGCCGATCAACTTGATATGTACGCACTAAATCGTTCGTAACTTTTGATTAAGAATTCAAAATTACATGAGTCCACCACCCACATTAAGCTAGCTCAATTTTCTATATTGTGATAAAAATGAAAATCGATAAAGCCTCCAATTAATGAAATCGATCCCAATCTGCATGCTATCATGCATGATTTCATTTATAAGCCTTTAATCAAGGAGCACAATGATCAGTTTATAATGATCATTTTAACTTGGCGATCAGATTGAAATGTCTACACTAAATTGTTCGTAACTTTTGATTTAGAGTTCAAAATGACACGAATCCAACAACCATGTCAAGCTTGCTCAATTTTCCTTATTTTGACAACATTTGAGACTAAAAGAGCTATAACAAAGCCTCCAAGTAATCCAATGTATCCCAATCTACGTGATGGCATGCATTAGGCTTCATTTATAAACCTTTAATCAAGGAGCACCAATGATCAGTTTAGAATGATCATTTTAATTTGGCGATCAACTTGAGATGTCTTCACGAAATCGTTCGTAACTTTTGATTTAGAGTTAAAAATGACACGAATCCAACACCCCCGTTAAGCTAGCACAGTTTTCTTGTGAAAAAATGTAAGATCAAAATAGCTACGACAAAGCCTTCAATCAATCCAATCTACGCCAAACTGCGTGATGCTGCTATGCATTATTCTTCATTTATACACCTTTACTCAATGAGCACCAATGATCAGTTTATAATGATCATTTTAACTAGCTGAGCAACTTGTCATGTCCGCACTAAATCGTTTTTAACTTTTGATTTAGAGCTCAAAATGACATGAATCTAACACTCACAATAAGGTAGCTCAATTTTCTATATTGTGACAATATTTAAAACTGAAAGAGCTATGACAAAGACTCCAAGTATTCCAATGTATCCCAAAATACGTGATGCCATGCATTATGCTTCATTTATAAGCCTTTACTCAAGGAACACCAATGATCAGTTTAGAATGATCATTTTAACTTGGTGATCAGCTTGACATGTCTACACTAAATCGTTCGTATCTCTTGATTTAGAGTTAAAAATGACACGAATCTAAAACCCACGTTAAGCTAGAAAAAGTTTCTTGTGAAAAAGTGTTTGATCAAAATAGCTACGGCAATGCCTTCAAGCAATCCAATCTAACCAAAAATGCGTGATGGCATTATGCTTCATTTGTACGCCATTACTCAATGAGCACCAATGATCATTTTCGAATGATCATTTTCGAATGATCATTTTAACTAGCTGACCATCTTGACATTTCCACACTAAATCGACATTAAATTTTGATTTAGAGCTCAAAATGACATGAACCCAACTGTAACACCCGCATTCTGGTGGGAAGGCTGGGATATAAAGATTGGGGGAATCCGGATGTAGTTGGTCGAGCTAGGCTGGCCATAGTCACCGAGTTCCGTAAATCACGGGCAAGTCGGAGTTCTCGGTGCCTGGTTGAGACTCAGGTCGGCTGGCCTGGTTTACCAGAGCTTGGTCAGAATTGGGACAGGATGTTAGAGAATTTCGGGCAAACTGCGTGATGCTATGCATTATTCTTCATTTATACACCTTTACTCCATGAGCACCAATGATCAGTTTATAATGATCATTTTAACTAGCTGAGCAACTTGTCATGTCCGCACTAAATCGTTTTTAACTTTTGATTTAGAGCTCAAAATGACATGAATCTAACACTCACAATAAGGTAGCTCCATTTTCTATATTGTGACAATATTTGAAACTGAAAGAGCTATGACAAAGACTCCAAGTATTCCAATGTATCCCAAAATACGTGATGCCATGCATTATGCTTCATTTATAAGCCTTTAATCAAGGAGCACCAATGATCAGTTTAGAATGATAGTTTTAACTTGGTGATCAGCTTGACATGTCTACACTAAATCGTTCGTATCTTTTGATTTAGAGTTAAAAATGACACAAATCTAAAACCCACGTTAAGCTAGCAAAAGTTTCTTGTGAAAAAGTGTTTGATCAAAATAGCTACGGCAATGCCTTCAAGCAATCCAATCTATCCAAAAATGCGTGATGGCATTATGCTTCATTTGTACGCCTTTACTCAATGAGCACCAATGATCATTTTCGAATGATCATTTTAACTAGCTGACCATCTTGACATTTCCGCACTAAATCTACATTAAATTTTGATTTAGAGCTCAAAATGACATGAACCCAAATGTAACACCCGCATTCTGGTGGGAAGGCTGGGATATAAAGATTGGGGGAATCCGGATGTAGTTGGTCGAGCTAGGCTGGCCATAGTCACCGAGTTCCATAAATCACGGGCAAGTCGGAGTTCTCGGTGCCTGGTCGAGACTCAGGTCGTCTGGCCTGGTTTACTAGAGCTTGGTCAGAATTGGGACAGGATGTTAGAGAATTTCGGGACTTGGTCAGAATTCGGACAAGTGGTCCGAGAATGTCGGGACTTGGTAAGAATTCGGACTGATTGTCCGAGTTATTCGAGACTTGGTGGGATTTCAGACAGTGTTGGTCCGAGTGATTCGGGACTTGGTTGGATTCGGACAGGTTGGCCGAGATACTCGGGACCTGGTCGGATTCCGGACAGCATTGGTCGGAAGCCAATGATTTGGTCTAGAGGGCCAGTGATTGGGAATGGTTATCTGGTGGATACGCAGCAACGGTTATCCAGTCCGAGCTCTTGGGCGAGGCATGGCAATGGTTACTCCGCCCAATGCGCAGGAACGGTTACCTGGACTGAGCACTTGGTCGAGACGCGGGAATGGTTACTCGTCCAGATGCGCGGGAATGGTTACCAGTCCGAGCGCTTGGTCGAGATGCGGGAATGGTTACTCGGCCAGATGCACGAGAACGGTTACCCGGTCCGAGCGATTGGTCGAGATGCGGGCACGGTTACTCGGGCAGTTATCCGAGAGTTCTATAAATAGAACCCGCACCCTCTCATTCACTCCTTTCGCGCGAGAGAACTCAGAAAGGTAGAGAAATTTTGAGTGAAATCCCAAGTGGGAAAGAAGGTGCCGAGTCTGTGCGACCGTGGTCGAGTTTGTACGAGCTGTGGTCGAGTTTGTGTGACTGTGATCGAGTTTGGGCGAGCTGTTCATAAAATTTGAGCACAAGAGGTGTCAGATTACCTTATTTCTGAGAAATCTAAGGTGAGTGCGTTACTATGGCCTAAGTTAGGGCCGTTTCTTAGTAGAATTGAAAGTCATGATCGTGTGCTTGTCATGTGCCTGATTGATCGTGTGCTTGTCATGATCGCTCTATTGGCTATCCGTGAATTCGACTTACCCGACTCGATGGTCTAGATCGGGCATTCGCTTGGGGCTCTGATGCTCCCCAAGGCTTGCCGATTGCGGGAGGACTGGTCGTTAGGCGTGGGTGAATTGCATGTGATGGTTCTGTTCTGATAAGTAAGTGAGTGTGTGACTGAGGCCTAAGTTAGGGTTGTTTCTTACTAGAATTGATAGTCTGTTGCCTGATTGATCGTGTGCTTGTCATGATCGCTCTGTTGGCTGTCCGTGAATTTGAGTTACCCGACTTGACAGTCTACATCGGGCATGCGCTTGGGGCTGTGATGCTCGCGAAGGCTTGCCAATTGTGGTAGGACTGGTCGATAGGCGTGGGTGAATTGCACGTGATGGTTCTATTGTCTGATAAGTACTTAGACTATGATTCGATGTGCGGATCGATTTCGGACTTTAGCCTGGTGAGACGGGATGAGTGCTCTCACTAAGCAATTCTGTTGCTTATGCCTCCATTTTTGGATGCAGGTTCTGAGACTAACCGTGGTGTTGGTCGAGATGTCTGATCTGGCCGCAAGACAAGGCTATGGAAGAAGGGATGGTAGGATTGGGAAGATTGATCTAGTAAATGTAATAGCTTATTAGCAAATGTTCAATTGTACTAGAATCGATTTATTAATACAAGTTTCGGACTAACCGAACCTCAAACGCGAAAAAATCTAAGTAAAATCATAAGTCTAACCCGGGTAAGTACAAAAATCGGGGTTAGGGCTCTAGAAGCGTTCACACTATATCGACATTAAATTTTGATTTAGATATCAAAATGACATGAACCCAATTCCCACTTTAAGCTACCTCAACTTTCCATATTCTTACAACTTTTGAAAATGAAAGAGTTAAGACAAAGCCTAAAAAAAATCCACAATATCCCAGACTACGTGATGCAACACATTATGCTTCATTTATAAGCCTTTACTCAAGGAGCACCAATGATTAGTTTAGAATGATCATTTTAACTAGCCAATGAGCTTGACATTTCCGCAATAAATCATCCGTAACTTTTCACTTAGAGTTTGGAATGACACGAATCCAACGCCCACGTTAAGATAGCACAATTTTCTATATTGTAATAAAATTTAAGATCGAAAGAGCTATGACAAAGCCTCAAAGTAATCCAATATATCCCAAACTTCATGATGCCATGCATTATGCTTCATTTATAAGCCTTTACTCAAGGAGCACCTAAGATCAATTTATAATTATCATTTTAACTACCTCATCAACTTGACATGTCCGCTCTAAATTGTCTTAAACCTTTTCTCAATGAGCACCAATGATCAGTTTAAAATGATCATTTTAACTTCTGATCAACTTGACATGTCCGCAATAAATCGTCTTTAACATTTGATTTAGAGCTCAAAATGACATTAATCCAATGGCAACATTAATCTAGCTAAATTTTCAATATTGTGAGAAGATTTGATACTGAAAGAGCTAAGACAAAGCCTCCAACTTATCCAATATATCCCAAACTGCGTGATGCCATTCATTATGCTTTATTTGTAAACCTTTGCTCAATGAACACCAATTATGAGTTTACAATGATCATTTTAAATAGCTGATCAACTTGACATGTCCGCACTAAATCGTTTTTAATATTTGATTTAGAACTCAAAATGACATGAATCCAACGGCCACGTGTTAAGCTAGCATAATTTTCAATATTGTGACAACATTTGAGACAAAAAGATCTAACACAAAGCATTCAAGTAATCAAATATATCCTAAACTGCGTTATACCATGCATTATGCTTCATTTATATGACTTTACTCAAGGAACACTAGTGATTAGTTTAGAATTATCACTTTAACTAGCGGATAACCTTGACATGTGCTCACTAAATTGTCCTTAACTTTTAGTTTAGAGTTCAGAATGACACGAAACCAACGACCACGTTAAACTAGCTCAATATTTTATATCGTGACAAAATTTAAAACTGAAATAGTTATGAAAAAGTCTCCAAGTAATCCAATATATCCCAAACTACGTGATGCCATGCATTATGCTTCATTTGTAAACCATTGCTCAATGAGCACCTATGATAAGTTTAGAATGATCAATTTAAGTAGCTGATCAACTTGACATTTCCGCAGTAAATTGTCTTTAACATTTCATTTAGTGTTCCAAATGACACGAATCCAATGGCCACGTTAAGGTAGCTCAATTTTCTATATTGTGACAATACTTGAGATTGAAAGAGCTACCACACAGCCTGCAAGTAATCCAATATATCCTAAATTGCACGATACCTTGCATTATGCATCATTTATAAGCCTTTACTCAAGGAGAACTAAAGATCAGTTTAGAATGATCAGTTTAGAATGATCAGTTTAACTGGCGGATCAAGTTGACATATCCGAATTAAATCATACGTAACTTTTGATTTAGAGTTCAGAATGACACGAATCCAAGCCTACATGTGAAGCTCCCAAACTGCGTGATATCATGCTTTATGGTTCATTTGTAAACCTTTTCTCAATGAGCACCAATGATCAGTTTTGAATGATCATTTTAATTAGTTGATCAACTTGACATGTCTTGAATCCAACGGCCATGTGTTAAGCTAGCTAAATTTTAAATATTTTGACAACATTTGAGACAAAAAGAGCTACGACAAAGCCTTCACGTAATGAAATATATCCAAAACTTCGTGATGCCCTGCATTATGCTTCATTTATATGCCTTTACTCTAGTAGAACTAATGATCAGTTTAAAATGTGCATTTTAACTAGCTGATAAACTTCACATGTCCGCATTAAATAGTCTTTAACATTTGATTTAGAGATCAAAATGACATGAATCCAACGGTCACGTTAATCTAGCTCAATTTTCAATATTGTGACATCATTTAAAGCTAAAAGAGCTATGACAAAGCCTCCAAGTAATCCAATGTATCTCAAAGTGCGCGATGCCATGCATTATGCTTGATTTATAAGCCTTTACTCAAGGAGCACAAATGATCATTTTAGAATAATCATTTTAACTGGCCGATATACTTGATATGTCCCCACTAAATCATCTGTAACTTCTTATTTACAGTTCCGAATGACATAAATCAAACGCCCACGTTAAGCTAGCTTAATTTTCTATGTTGTGTTAAAATTTAAGACCACAATAGCTTGGACAAAGCATCCAAGTAATCCTATCTATCCCAAACTGTGTGATGCCATGCATTATGAATCATTTGTAAACCTTTGATCAATAAGCAGAAATAATCAGTTTAGAATGATCAATTTAACTAGCTGATAAAGTTGACATGTCTGCGCTAAATCGTCTATAACATTTCATTTTGAGTTAAGAAGGGCACGAATCCAACACCCACGTTAAACTAGCTCAATATTTGATACTGTGTGAAAATTTAATACTGAAATTGCTAAGACAAAGCCTCCAAGTAATCGAATCTATCCCAAACTGCGTGATGCCACGCATTATGCTTCATTTGTAAACCTTTGCTCAATGAGCACCATTGATAACTCTAGAATGACCATTTTAACTATCTGATCAACTTGACATGTCTGCACTAAATCGTCTTTAACATTTGATTTAGAGTTCAGAATGACACGAATCCAACGTGCACGTTAACCTAGTTCACTTTCTATATTGTGAACACATTTGAGACTGAAAGAGCTGCCATAAAGCCTTCAAGTAATCTTGTGTATCCTCAATTGCATGATGCCATACATTATGCTTTTTTATAAGTCTTTACTCAAGGAGCACTAATAATCAGTTTAGAATGATAGTTTTAACTGGCCGATCAACTTGCCATGTCCACGCTAAATCATCCCTAACCTTTGATTTAGAGTTCCGAATGATACGAATCCAACGCCCGCATTAAGATAGCTCAATATTCTATACTTTGAAAACATTTGAAACAAAAAAGCTACGAAAAAGTCTCCAAATAATCTAATGTATCTCAAACTGGGTGATGCCATGCATTATGCTTAATTTATAAGCCTTTACTCAAGGAGCACTAATGATTAGTTTACAATGATCATTTTAAATAGCTGATCAACTTGAAAAGTCTGTACTAAATCGTCTTTAACATTTCATTTAAAGCTCAAAACGACATGAATCCAACGGCCTCATGTTTAGGTAGCTCAATTTTCACTATTGTGACAACATTTGAGACAAAAAGAGGTACCGCAAAGCCTTCAATTAATTAAATATATTCTAAACTGCGTGCTGTCATGCATTATGCTTAATTTATAATGATGTTATATTGAAGGAGCACTAATGATTAGCTTAAAATGATCATTTTAACTAGCTGATCAACTTGACAAGTCCGCACTAAATCGTCTTTTACATTTGATTTAGAGATCAAAATGACATGAATCCAACGGCCACGTTAATCTATCTCAAGTTTCAATATTGTGACAACATTTGAAACAAAAAAGAGCTACCCAAAAGCCTTCAAGTAATCAAATATATCCTAAAATGCGTGATACCTAGCATTATGCTTCGATTATATACCTTTACTCAAGGAGAACAAATGTTGAGTTTAAAATGATCATTTTAACAAGCTGAAAAACTTGACATGTCCGCACTAAATCGTCTTCAACATTTGATTGAGAGCTCAAAATGACATGAATCCAACTCTCACGTTAATCTAGCATACTTTACAATATTGTGACAACATTTGAAACTGAAAGCGCTATGAAAAACACTCCAAGTAATCCAATGTATACCAAACTCCGTGATGTCATGCACTATACTTCATTTATAAGCCTTTTAATCAACGAGCACGAATGATCAGTTCAAAATGATCATTTTAACTGACCGATGAACTTGACATGTTGGCACTAAATTTTTTGTAACTTTTGAGTTAGAGTTCAGAGTGACACGAATCTAACGCCCATGTTAAACTATCTTGATTTTCTATATTGTGATAAAATTTACTATAGAAAAAGCTACGACAAACCCTCATATTAATCCAATGTATCCCAAACTGCATGATGCCATGCAATATGGTTCATTTATAAGACTTTACTCAAGGAGCATCAATGATCATTTAGAATGATCATTTTAACTAGACGATCAACTTGACATGTCCGCATTAAGTCGTCCGTAACTTTTGAGTTAGAGTTCAGAATGGCACGAATACAACGCCAATGTTAAGCTAGTTTAATATTCTATATTGTGACAAAATTTAAGAGCAAAATAGCTAAGACAAAGCCTCCGGTAATCCAATATATCCCAAACTATGTGATGTCATGCATTATGCTTCAGTTGTAGACCTTTGTTCAATGAGCACCAATGATCACTTTAAAATTATCATTTCAACTAGCTGTTAAACTTGACATATTCTCACTAAATCGTCTTTATCATTTGATTTAGAGCTCAAAATTACATGAATCCAACTCTCATATTAATCTAGCGCAATTTTCAATATTGTGACAACATTTGACATTCAAAGCGCTGCGACAGAGCCTCCAAGTAATCCAATGTATCCCAAACTGCGAGATGCCATTCATTATGCTTCATTTATAAGCCTTTAATCAAGGACCACCAATCGTGCATAACTTTCAACTTGACATGTCCAAACTAATTTGTCCATAACTTTTGATTTAGAGTTCAGAATGACACGAATCGACCGCACAGGTTAAGCTAGCTCAATTTTCAATATTCTTTAAAAATTAAAGACCAAAATAGCAACGACAGAACCTCCAAGTAATCCAATCTATCCCAAACTGCATGATGCGATGCATTATGCTTCATTTGTAAACAATTGCTCAATGAGCACCAATGATCAGTTTAGAATTATCGATATAAATAGCCGATAAACCTGACATGCCTGCACTAAATCGTCAGTATCTTTTGATTTAGAGTTTAGAATGACATGAATCTAACGTCCACGTTAAGCTAGCTCAATTTTCTATATTCTGACAAAATATAAGACACAAATAGCTACAACAAACCCTCCAACTATTCCAATGTATCCCAAAATGCGTGATGACATGCATTATGCTTCATTTATAATCCTTTACTCAAGAAGCACCAATGATCTGCTTAGAATGAAGATTTTAACTGGCTGATCAACTTGACATGTCCGCACTAAATCGTCTGTAATTTTTAATTTAGAGTTATCAGAAACTTGACATGATCAAAATGACACGAATGTAAATCTCACGTTAAGCAACATAATTTTCTATATTGTGATAAAATTTTAGACCGAAATAGCTACGAGATATCCTCCAAGTAATCCAACCTATCACAAACTGCGTGATGCGATGCATTATGCTTCATTTGTAAACCTTTGCTTAATGAGCACCAATGATCAGTTTAGAATGATTGATTTAACTAGCTGATAAACTTGACATGTCCGCACTTAATCATCCGTAACTTTTGATTTAGAGTTTAGAATAACATGAATCCAACGCCCAAATTAACCTAGCTCAATTTTCTATATTGTGACAAAATTTAAGACAGAAATAGCTAAGATAAACCCTCCAAGCAATCCAATGTATTCCAAACTGTATGATGCCATGCATTATGCTTCATTTATAAGCCTTTACTCAAGGAGAACCAGTGATAAGTTTAGAATGATAATTTTAATTGGCCAATCAATTTGACATGTCCGTAGTAAATCATCCGTAACTTTTGATTTCGAGTTCAGAATGGCACGAATCCAACGCCCACGTTAAGCTAGCTCAATATTCTATATTTTGACAAAATTTAAGACAGTAATACCTAAGAAAAAGCGTCCAACTAATCCAATGTATCCCAAACTGCGTGATGCCATGCATTATGCTTCATTTATAAGCCTTTACTCAAGGAGCACCAATGATCAGTTTAGAATGACTTTTGATTTAGAGTTGAGAATGGCATGAATCAATCCCCCATATTAAGCTAGCTCAATATGATATATTGTGACA
The DNA here is from genome assembly GCA_018901935.1 of Pugionium cornutum. Taxonomy (NCBI): domain Eukaryota; kingdom Viridiplantae; phylum Streptophyta; class Magnoliopsida; order Brassicales; family Brassicaceae; genus Pugionium; species Pugionium cornutum. The sequence goes on along the minus strand of CM032165.1, from coordinate 21,334,431 downwards.
AAATTTTAAAATCGAAATACTTACGACGGAGCCTCTGAGCAATCCTATCTATCAAAAACTTCATGATGTCATTCATTGTGCTTCATTTGTAAACATTTGCTCAATGAGCACCAATGATCTGTTTAGAATGATCAATTTAATTAGCCGATAAACTTCACATTTCCTCACTAAATCTTCTATGACTTTTGATTTAGAGTTCAAAATGACATGAATCCAACGTCCGTGTTAAGCTACCTCAGTTTTCTATATTGTGACAAAATTCAAGACTGAAATAGCTACGACAAAGCCTCTAAGTAATCCAATGTATCCCAAACTGCATGATGCCATGAATTATGCTTCATTTATGATGTGATCCTGGTTAGGAGCAAGTCGCTGAATGTCTCCAAGAGGTTGTGTAAATGATAGTAGGCCAAATGTGGATGCAGAAGTAATGAAGATGGTGAATCCGTGAGCTTGAAAATGGCTTGTCTTGAAAACTTGTGTGGAATGAGTGATGCTTCTAAAGGATGGTGCAATATCCTTAGATTATTAGCTTGCTCTGTGTGAATGCTGAAGACCATACACGTTGGGCAAGAGGTAGAATGAAGTGAACCTTTGAAGGGATATGAACAGCCCATCAATAACTAAGCTACCAACCTTATCCTTCAGTAGACAGCGAGTGTGGAATAGTTCTCTCTTTGCTCATTCTCTTCTGCCTTAGTTTGTACGTTTAAGGTTCTCCTACTGACTAAGAGTTGACCTACGTGTGGCATTGCTACATTCTCCTCTAAAGACTTAGCATCCGATGGGTCCTCTTCTGATTCTACCTCACCATTAGCCCTAATAACTATAGTTCTCTTATTGGTATACTTCCTTGAGATAGATTCCTAAGCTTAAGATATAGGTCCCTATGGTAATTACTAGGTATAAACGTTCTCCTCATGATGACTTTCACCTGGTTCCAAGAATATATAGGAAAATTCCCAGCCCTTCTCCTAGAAGTAACTAATTGATCCCACCAACTTAGAGCATAGTCCTTAAACGCGGTTGGGGCTACCTTAATCTTATTCTCTTGAGTGTATTCCCTACAGTCGAAGACTATTTCTATCTTCTCATCCCATTCTAGGTATTCCTCAGGGTCATTGGTTCCATGGAAAGAGGGAATTTTGATCTTAAGGCCTGCAAAAGGGTTGCGAGGGTTAGGTTGGTTATTCCTAGGCATCCGGTCTTCTTGTGGCCTTCTTCTCCTAGATTGGTGTGACCTAGATGAGTGACTGTAATACTGCTCATTATCAGAAGGTTGTTGGTGTATCCTCACCCGGTAATTGATGATTCTTTCTATCTCAGCCTTCATTGTTGCCATACTTTCATTCATCATGACTTTAAAGGAATCGAGAAGTTGTTTATTGGAGTTTGAGGTTTTCTCTCCATTGTCTGTTCCCACCATGTTTCCTAACAAATTCAGACCAATAAACAAGTAAAATGCTCAAAGGAGAACACAAACTAGGACAAATATGGCAAAATACAAAGACAGAGAGAGAAAAAAAAAACAATCCCTAAGCAAAACGATCTCCAGACCTATGAAATCCAGTTTGGTAAGTGATTAATCTAACAACCTTTAATTCACTTTCTAATGTCTTCACTTGAATTTCCTAAATCTATTTAGTCTTATGAACAATTTTTGATGTTGCAGCTACAAAATATTCAATTCATTCACAACTTCAAGATAGAACTCAGTTAGTGCTTCCGAGATCTCTAATGATGCAGATTGAGAGTTGATTGATTCTATCATCTAACAACAAGTTCCTGAACGTTTTTTTATTATTGATTTTCAAGTTCTTTAGAGTTCTTAGATCAACTTCTAACAGGAAACAAACCCAGAAACATTCAAAACAAATAGCAAAAAGGAAGATGAAAGGTCACCAAAAGTTGTTGGAAAAGATGATAGGGTGCGAAGGGTTTTGATAGATACAACCTGGTTTGAAGTGTGCTCTGATACCACTTGATATGATCCTGGTTAGGATGAAGTGTCTGAATGTCTCCAAGAGGTTGTGCAAATGATAGTAAACTGAATGAGGATGCGGAAGTGAAGAAGATGGTGAATCCGTGAGGTTGAAGATGGATGGTCTCGAGAACTTGTGTGGAATTAGTGATACTCCTAAAGGATGGTGGAAGATCCTTAGACTATCAGGTTGCTCTGTGTGAATGATGAAGACCAGACAGGTAAGGCAAGAGGTGGAATGAAGTGAAACTTCCAAAGGATATGAACACTTATACTTTCAGCTCTTGAGAAGAATGGAATGATGATCCAAATTCCTTAATCAAAGAGGGGATCAAACGAGTAAGAAGTAGTTTTTTGATATTAAAATGTTTGATGATTTGAAGAGGGGATACAAGAGAATATTTATAGGATCCAAGGGGTGCATAGGAATAGGCAAAGACTGCTAGGAAACCACTAAGGCATTTAAGAGAAACTAGGAAATTACAAAAACAACTAAGAATGCAAACTAAGAAGTAAATAACATCTTGACTGATAATTTCTCTTCATCTGCATGAATAATAGCGTAGAGTGGGCCTTGGTTCATCAAGAGGTTGTGGTAAAGTATCTTGGGCTTGCCTCATTAAAAACCCCTCTTAGAAAACCCAATGGGACAAAACTAAGAAGAAGGAAAAAGAGTAGAGTCCAAGATACCTCTCTTGATGAGGTATAGGTTGCTTGAATCACAACAATGGTGGTTGGATTAGCAAAAACTAAACAGGCCTGAATGGTATTGAGAAGGTGTTGTAGTGTTGTTTTGAGTTTGGTTTCCTTGGTTAGAGTGATGGGACCATTGGAGATTTGCAAGGCTTCATCTTTAACTTCCTCTTGTTCTAGGTGTTCCTTACCTTCCTCATTGGCTTTTTTTGGCTGTTCCTTTAGTTCAGGTTCCTTGTTAGCCATGCTCACATCAATTTATAAGCATTTACTCAAGGAGCACCAATGATCAGTATCATTTTAACTAGCTGATCAACTTGAGACATACGTACTAATTCAACTGTAACATCTGATTTAGAGTTCCGAATGACAAGAATCCAACGCCCACGTTAAGCTAGGTCAATTTTCTATATTGTGATAATATTTGAGACTGAAAGAGCAAAAACAAAGCATTCAAGTAATCTAATCTATCCTAACCTGCATGATCTCATGCATTGTGCTTAATTTATAAGCCTTTATTCATGGAGCATTAATGATCAGTTTAGAATTACCACTTTAACTGACCGATCAACTTGACATGTTTGCACTAAATCATCTGTAATTTTTTTATTTAGAGTTCAAAATGAGACGAATCCAACGCCCACGTTAAGCTAGCTAAATATTCTATATTGTGATAAATTTAAAACCGACATAGCTACGACATAGCCTCTAAGTAATCCAATTTATCCCAAATTGTGAGATACCATGCATTATGGTTCATTTATACGCCTTTACTCAATGAGCACCAAATATGAGTTTAGAATGATCATTCTAACTAGCTGATCAACTTGACATGTCCGCACTAAATAGTCTTTAACATTTGATTTAAAGCTCAAAATGACATGAATAACACGCCCACATTAATCTAGCACAATTTGAGACTATTCGAGACTGAAAGAGCTATGACAAAGCCTTCAAGTAATCCAATCTATCCCAAAATACGTGATGTCATGTATTATGCTTCATTTTTAAACCTTTGTACAATGAGCAGCAATGATCAGTTTAGAATGATCAATTTAACTAGCCGATAAACTTTACATGTATGCACTAAATCATCCGTAAGTTTTGATTTACAATTCAGAATGACACGAATCCAACACCCACATTAAGCTACCTCAATATTCTATACTGTGACAAAATTTAAAACCAAAATGCCTACGAAAAAGCCTCAAAGTAATCCAATCTATCCAAAACTGCATGATGCCATGCATTATGCTTCATTTGTAAATTTTTGCTCAATGAGCACTAATGATCAGTTTAGAATGATCAATTTAACTAGCCGATAAACTTGACTTGTCCACACTAAGTCGTCCGTAATTTTTGATTTAGGGTTCCGAATGACACGAATACAGCATTCACGTTAAGCTAGCTCAACATTATATACTGTGACAAATTTTAAAACTGAAATAGCTACGACAAAGCCTATAAGTAATCCAATATATCGAATACTGCATGATGCCATGCAATATGCTTCATTTGTAAACTTTTTCTCAATGAGCACCAATGATCAGTCTATAATGATCAATTTAACTAGAGGATAAACTTGACATGTCCGCATTAAATCTTCCGTAAATTTTGATTTTGAGTTCAGAATTACACGAATGCAACGACCACATTAAGCTACATAGCATGATGCCATGCATTATGATTCATTTATGCGTTACTCCATGTGCACCAATGATCAATTGAGAATGATAATAACTAGCTGATAAACTTGATATATCTGCACAAAATCGTCCGTCACTTTTGAATTAGAATTCGCAATGATATGAATCCAATTGTCACGTTAAGCTAGCTCAATATTCTGTCACTACAAGAAAACATTAAAATTTCTGACGGCATTTTTGACGGAATAAAAACCAACAGAATTTTCCAATGAATTGGCGACGGTTTTCCGACGGAATACCAAGGGAATGACATTCGTCAAGGATCCATCGGAATTTTTCGACGACTGTGCAAACGTCGAGAAATAGATGGTAAAACCTGACGGTGAACCTTTGGTTTTCCGAAGAACCCGTGGTCATCCGGATAACCTCTTGATACCGTCGCATATCTCCAACGACTTCCCGACAGCTTGTGTTTTTACTATCCGTCCGGAATCCGTTGGAACTTTACCGATGGGATGACCTTGATTTTTGTCGGATAGCCGTCAGAAATATCCGACCATTGTCGGAATCCATCGGCAATCCGTTAGAAATTGAAGAATAATATATGAAAAATTTGTGATTATCTGGGGGTGGTCAGAAAACGTCGGAAATCTGTTGGAAAAGTAAGAAAAATCAATTCACAATTTGTGATTATCCGATTGTGGTCGGAAACCATCGGAAATGAGAATATTTTTAAGAATAATCTGTTTAAAATTTGTGAATATTTGTTAAAAATTCATAATAATCTATTAAAAATTCGTAATAATCTCTTAAAAATTCGTGATAATCTCTAATTTTCAATATAAATATGCTATGATCATTTACAATTTCTTCAGAACAAAAAATCTTAAAAAATGTGTTCTTTGGGTTCTTATGATTATTTTTGATTGTGGATGGATAAACCTTGTTATGATTCAACAATGGGGGAATTGATTGACAAATTTGCGCATGGTGTTGAAGAGTTCATGACATTTGCATCAAACAATATCATGACATCGGATTACGGTAAAATGTATTGTCTGTGTATTAAATGTCAAAATCATAGATTAATCTCTGTTAGAAAAGTACGTAATCATTTGTATAGGACTGGATTTATGCCGGGTTACAAAATCCGGTATTCACATGGATAAACTGATACAAAGATGCAATATTATGGTAGTACTTCAAATAGGTTAGATAATACAAATGTTAGTGTAGAGGAACTGGCATCAGAAGTTGATATAAATGGAGGTACTGTTCAGATGGTGAATGATGCGTTTCGTGAACAAAGAGCATCGTACATTGAAGAGAGGAACCTAATTCCGAAGCCCATAAATTTTTTGATATGTTAGATGCATCCAAGCAGCATTTGTATAAAGGATGTAGAAATGAATTATCGCCTTTATCTGCTGCAAGCAGGATGATGACGATAAAGATGGATTTCAACTTGGCTGAAGATTGTGTGAATGCGATAGCTGATTTTGTTAGAGATATATTATATGAAGATAATATTGCACCTGCTTCATATTACGAGGTTCAAAAACTTGTAGCTGGTCTTGGATTGCCATATCAGATGAGTGGCAGAGTACCTATTCCTCATAAACGGATGTGGTATTTGCCATTAACAGAGAGGTTAAAGAGGTTATATCAATCTGAACACACGGCAAAACCTATGAGATGGCATGCAGAACATAATTCGAATGGAGAAATTGTGCATCCCTCAGATGCCGAAGCATGGAAACATTTTCAACATGTTTATCCTACTTTTGCATATGAGCCTAGAAACATATACCTTGGGTTATCTACAGATGGATTTAACCCTTTTGGGAAGCATGGGAGGCAATACTCGTTGTGGCCAGTTATCATTACGCCTTATAATTTGCCTCCTTCTTTGTGCATGAAACAAGAGTTTTTGTTTCTAACAATTCTCGTCCCCGGCCCAGAGCATTCTAAGCGATCGCTTGATATTTTCTTTCAGCCACTAATTCATGAGTTAAAAATATTGTTGGAAAATGGTGTCGAAGCATTCGATGTTTCCAACCAACAGAACTTCTTGATTCGAGCAGTACTTATGTGGATGATAAGTGATTTTCCAGCATATGGTATGTTATCATGATGGTCGACGCATGGAAGATTAGCATGTCCATATTGTCAAGATAATACTGATGCGTTCCAGCTAAAACATGGACGAAAGACTAGTTGGTTCGATTGTCATCGTCGATTTCTACCACAAGATCATCCATATCGCCAGAGCACGACATTGTTTAGGAAAAACAAAACAAAATTTTGATGCTCCACCTCCTATTCTTGACTGGAATTATATGATGACTCAAGTTAGAGATTTTGGTGCTGAGAGAACGGCTTCATGTGGAGGTAACAGACATTACCCTGTTGATGGTTGTGGCGAATACCATAATTGGCACAAGAAGAGCATTTTTTTGGGATTTACCATATTGGAAGGACCATTTTTTGCGCCATAATCTAGATGTTATGCATATTGAGAAGAATGTTTTCGACAACATAATGAATACCGTTCCAAATGTGCACGAAAAAACAAAAGATAATTTGAAAGCAAGATTGGATTTGTCGGATATTTATTCCCGGAAGCAACTACATCTAATGTCAAATGGAAAATCATTGTCTCCCGTGTTCCGGTTGGATGCGCATGCAAAAGATGAATTCTTTGACTGGATTAAGCATAGTGTCAAATTTACAGATGGATACGCATCTAATCTTCGTAATTGTGTCGATACTATTGAAGGCAAATTTTCAGGGATGAAAAATCATGATTGTTATGTTGTCATGCAAAGATTATTCCCATTTGCCTTTAGCGATCGGCTGCCTAAAAACGCCCACGGAGCAATTGTAGGTATGACATTATATTATTTTATATATAAATAATCATAATTTCATATATTATATGATATTAAAATATTTTTTTATCTAGGGATTGGTGTTTTTTTCCGAGATTTATGTACAAGATCAATTACAGTAGACGATATCCGAAATTTGGAGAAAAAAATACCGGTTCTCATTTGCAACCTGGAAAAAATATTTCCACCAGCATTTTTTGATGTTATGGAGCATCTTCCTATTCACCTCCCTAGATAGGCAGCGCTTGGAGGACCTGTTCAGTACCGATAGATGTATCCTTTTGAGAGATATATGTTCCACCTAAATTAAAAACTTAAAAATCTTGACAGGGTTAAAGGTTCAATCGTCGCACAAAGTATTAATGAAGAAAAATCTAACTTTGCTAGCTACTATTTTTCATCGCAAGTGGAAACAAAAACTAGACGACCTGCACGACATGATGATGGAGGAGAAAAACCAAGCTATCCTGTGTATGTACCAGAAATATTTGCACAAATTAGACGTTTAGGTGGAAAAGGGAAGACGCGACGCCTATCAGAGGAGGAACACAATCACTTGCATTTGTATATTTTGACAAATTGCGATGACGTTTTGGAATATGAAAGGTACATTCAATTAAATTTTGTTTTTAGTTATTATTATAATTTATTGTTAATTATTTTTTTGCATAATTAACAAGATATACATGGAAAAAATACGTGTTCATTATTCAGACTACAACGAGAATGAGGAACAAGCAAGATCCTTGGATTACAGTGACCTCAAAACATCCTAGAGTAATGGTATGTGGTATTACCAAACAAGAGCCTATGCAATAAAGCACAATTGGTAACTTAGATTCAATAGAAACTTCTCTTGAAGTTAACATTGTTGTTGATGACACCACGAACGAAGATTACAACGTGTTTCAAGATTCAGAAGAAGAGATTGGCCAGTTTGACGACCAAAATTCAGCTAATTCGGAATGTTCGTTAGATTCAGATTAAATTTGTGATAATAATATTTTTTCCATACTTTAATTATATATAAATTATCTTTTTCTGATAATACTTCATTTTGGATTATTATAATTAGAATAAATTATACTACACCAAAATATATTGATTTTCTCACCGGACAGATTTCAACATTTATTGGAAATTAGAAGATATTTTAAGTAAAATTTGTACATGATTTAATCAATTTCATTATTAATTGATTTTGAATTAAAAACTAACATAATTTAGCATGCTATCAAAATTTGATTTAAATTGTTCGAACTCTATAAATAATCGATTGGATCCAAAATAATTATATCATTTTTTATATTTTATTAGATCATAAATAGACGATTATAGTTTGTGTAGTGAATCATATATATACACGTTGAGTTAAACAATTTAAACATATAGACGTTGAGTTAATCAATTTAAATCCGAATTACATACTTCAAAAAAATGATTTTTTATACTTTAATTATATATAAATATTATTTCGAAATATTCACTCTATCATCTGCCGGATTTCCGATGGCCTTGGTAAATCCGTCGGAAATCCGTCGAAAACCCGTCAAAACGTATTTGCAACATGGGCAGACTATTTGTCGATCATGCACGGTGTTTAAGGAGTATTCATCAGATTTCCGACGGATTTACGCGGGAAACGTAAATAACAACGTGGGTTTTGCAAAAATTTATTGAATTACCGACGGAAATCGCCGTCGGAAATATTGAATGTTACCTACAACTTTTTCCTCTCCTCTCTCTCTCGCCGTTTCGCGTTACTCTCGTAATTTCTGTCGATCGCCCTTTCTCCTCGTCGCTGTTTCTCCTCGTCGCCGTTTCTCCTCGTCGCCGTTTCTCCTCGTCACCATTTCTCGTCGTCGCCGTTTCTCGTGGTCAACATGTAAGTTTTATCGATTTTTCGACATAGATGGATGTTAAAAGATTTTTTGAAATCTGGTGAAGTAACTGAATCTGTGTTCTTATGGATATGAATGGTGAGTTAACTGAATCTCGAACAAGACATTGATCTTAGTTAGGTCCAAGAGGCCATCCACACGAACAAAAATACTGGTCGTATCCAAGATGGTTTCGTTAGTGAGATCATCGAAAAAAAATAAAAAGAAAAAAGTGATATTTTAACCCAGCAGTCTCAAGTTGGTTATTCATATTCGGTCTCCGAATGGCCTCGTTCTGAGATTAACCGTCTCGTTCTTGATGTAAGTTTGATTTTTTTTTTATAATTAATATTATAATAATTTTCTAATAATATTTTTTTGTTTTTACAGGAAGTATCATTTTCTAAGGGTCATCATAAAGGACTCGGGAGAGTTGCAGATACCGGTGGCGCAACATCTGCAGCTAGAAACGAAGAGAATTAAGAGATGAGAGAAGAAATGGCGGCTATAAAAATAGAGATGAATAATCTCAAAAGTATTGTACAAATGATGAGAAACAAATTGTCTGATAATTTTTTTCTCCTCATTCTCCTCTTGCCCCACCATTGTAATTTGTATTTTAAAACAATTGTTTAATTATTATATTTATAATGAATATTAGTTTTATTAATTGTATTATTATTTTTTAAAATAGTTTAAAATATTTATTTAATTTAATATAAATATTAATTATATTAATATTTTTAATATTTATATATTTAAAATATTTAATGACATTTTTATTTTTTTCAATTCATTGGTTATTTCCGACGGATACAGTTGTCGGTAATATCCGATGGAATATTCCGTCGGAAACGTGTCGCCTACCTCCGGATAGGCAAAAACCGTCGGGAAATATCATTGGTTCATATTCCTGATGGCAACAGTAATCGGAAACCTTCCATTGCAAATTCGTCGGAAATTCCCGATCGAGGTGTTCCATTCATCCGTCAGAGTTTTCCGGCAGCACGGGACCATCGTATATCCGTTGGAATATTCCGATGGACGAAATCGATCAACAATTTATCGGAAGTTTCCGATGGCACGTTTAATCGCCAAGCTGTCGGACATTCCTGATACTTTCCCGATGGATATTAATTTCAGACGAAATAGTCCCGATGGACTATTTTCGTCGGAAAGTAGACGGAAATCGGTATTACTGACGTTTTTCCTACGTAACTGGCCGTCGGGAATGTGATGTTATCTTGTAGTGTATATTGTGACAAGATTTATTACCGAATTAGCTACGAACAAGCCTCCAAGTAATCCAATCTATCCAAACCGCATGATGTCATGCCTTATGTTTGTAAACCTTTGCTCAACGAGCACCAGTTATCAGTTTAAATTGATCATTTTAACTAGCTGATCAACTTGACATGTCCGCACTAAATCGTCCTTAGCATTTGATTTAGAGATCAAAATGACATGAATCCACTGCCCACGTTATGGTAGCTCAATTTTCAATATTGTGACAACATTTGAGACTGAAAAGCAATGACAACGCCTCCAAGTAATCCAATGCATCCCAAACCGCGTATGCCATGCATTTTGCTTCATTTATAAGTCTTTACACAAAGAACACCAACAATCAGTTTAGCATGATCATTTTAACTGGCCGCTCAACTTGACTTGTCCGCACTAAATCGTTCGTAACTTTTGATTAAGAGTTCAAAATTACATGAGTCCAGCACCCACATTAAGCTAGCTCAATTTTCTATATTGTGATAAAAATTTAAGATCAAAAATGTTTTGAATCCAACACCCACATTAATCTAGCTCAATATGAATATTGTGCCAAAATTTGAGACTGAAAGAGCTACGAAAAAAGCCTCTAGTAATCCTATGTATCCGAAACTGTGTAATGCAATGCATTATGCTTTATTTATAAGCCTTTATTCAAGGAGCACCAATGATAAGCTTAGAATGATCAGTTTAAATGGCCGATCGACTTGACATGTCCGCACTAAATCATCTTTAACATTTGATTTATAGTTCAAAATGCTATGAATCCAACGCCCACATTAACCTAGCTCAATTTTGAATATTGTGACAACATTTGATACTGAAATAGCTACAACAAACCCTCTAAGTAATCCAATGTATCCCAAACTGCATGATGCCATGCATTATGCTTTATTTATAAGCTTTTACTCAATGAGCACTAATGATCAGTTTAGAATAAGCATTTTAATTAGCTGATCAACTTGACATGTGCAGACTAAATCGTCTTTAACATTTGATTCAGAACTCAAAATTACATGAATCCAACGCCCTCATTAATCTAGCTCAATTTTCTATATTTTGACAACATTTGAGAATAAAAGAGCTACGACAAAGCTTCCAAATAATCCAATATATCCCAAACTGTGGGATGCCATGCATTATGCTTAATTTGTAAAGCTTTGGGGAATGAGCAACAATGATCAATTTAACTAGCTGATAAACTTGACATTTCCGCACTAAATCTTCTGTAACTTTCGATTTAGAGTTTAGAATGACACGAATCCAATGCTCACGTTAAGCTACCTCAATTTTCTATATTGCGATAAATTTTAATACTGAAATAGCTGTGACAAAGCCTCCAAGTAATCCTATCTATCCCGAACTACGTTATGGCATGGACTATGCTTCATTTATAAGCCTTTAGTCAAGGAGCACTAATGATAAGTTCAGAATGATAACTTTAACTGGCCGATCAACTTGACAGTTCAGAATGGCATGAATCTAACACCCACGTTAAGGTAGCTCAATATTCTATATTATAATAAAAAATTAAGACCAAAATAGATTGGACAAAGGCTCCAAATAATCCACTATATCCCTAATTGTGTGATGGCATGCATTATGCTTCATTTATACACATTTACTCAATTAGCAACAATGATCAGTTCAGAAGGATCATTTTAACTAGCTGATCAACTTGACATGTCCGCACGTCTTTAACAATTAATTTAGAGCTCAAAATGACATGAGTCCAACGCCCACGTTAATCAAGCTAAATTTTCAATATTATGACAACTTTTGAGACTCAAAGAGCTACGACAAAGCCAACAAGTAATCCAATGTATCACAAACAGCGTGATCGCATGCATTATGCTTCATTTGTAAACCTTTGCACATTTAGCACCATTGATCAGTTTAGAATAATCAATTTAACTAGCCGATTAACTTGAAACGTCTGCACTAAATTGTTTGTAACTTTTGATTTAGAGTTCAAAATGATACGAATCCAACGCCCACATTAAGCTAGCTCAATATTCAATATTGTGACAAAATTAAAGACCAAAATAGCTACGACAAAACTTCAAAGTATTTCAATATATCCCAAACTGCGTGATGCCATGCATTAGGCATAATGTGTAAACCTTTTCTCAATGACCACCAATGATCAGTTTAGAATGATCATTTTAACTAGCTGATAAACTTGACTTGTCCGTGCTAAATCGTCCTTAGCATATTATTAGAGCTCAAAATGACATGAATCCAGCGCCCACATTAATATTGCTCAATTTTCAATATTGTGACAACATTTGAGACTGAAAGATGTACCACAAAGCGTCCAAGTAATGCAATGTATCCCAAACTTCGAATGCCATGCATTATACTTCTTATGTAAAACTTTGCACAATGAGCAGCAATGATCAGTTCAGAATGATCACTTTAACTAACCGATCAACCTAACATGTCAGCACTAACTTGTCAGTAACTTTGGATTTAGAGTTTAGAACGACACGAATCCAACGCCGACATTAAGCTAGCACAATATTCTATGAAATAGTGACGACAAAGCCTCCAACTAATGCAATCTATCCCAAATTTCGTGACTCTATGCATTATGCTTCCTTTATATGCCTCTACTCAATGAGCACCAATGATTAGTTTAAAATGATCATTTTAACTAGCTGATGAAATTGACATGTATGCACTAAACCGTCTTTAACATTTGATTTAGAGCTCAAAATGACAAGAATCCAATGATCAATTTTCAATATTTTGACAACATTTAAGACTGAAAGAGTTACAACAAAGCTTCCAAGATTTCCAATGTAGTCCCAACTGCGTGATGCCATGCAGTACGCTTCATTCATAAGCCTTTACTCAAGTTAATCAACTTGACATTCCCGCACTAAATCGTCGATAACTTTTGACTTAGAGTTCAGAATGACAAGTTTCCAATGCCCACATTAAATTACATCAGTTTTCTATATTGTGATTAAATTTACGACCAAAATAGCTACGTCAAAGCCTCCATGTAATCCAATCTATCCCAAACTGCGTGATGCCATGCATTATGCTTCATTTGTAAACCTTTGCTCAATGAGCCCCAATGATCAGCTAAGAACGATCAATTTAACTAGCTGATAAACTTGACATGTACGCACTAAATTGTCCGTAACTTTTGATTCAAAGTTCAAAATGACACAAATCCAACGCTCACATTAAACTAGCTCAATATTCTATATTGTGACAAATTTAAGACCGAAATAGCTACGACAAAGCCTCCAAGTCATCCAATCTATCCCAAACTGCGTGATGCCATGTCATATGCTTCATTTTTGTAAACCTTTGCTCAGTGAGCGCCAATGATCAGTTTAGAATAATCATTTTTACAAGCTGATCAACTTGACATATCCACACTAAATCGTGTTTAACATTTGATTTAGAGCTCAAAATGATATGAATCCAACAACCACATTAATCTAGCTCAGTTTTCTATATTGTGACAACATTTGAGACTGAAAGATGTACCACAGAGCATCTAAGTAATTCAATGTATCCCAAACTGCGTGATGCCATGCATTATACTTCATTTGTAAACCTTTGCTCAATGAGCACCTATGATCAGTTTAGAATGATCAATTTAACTAGCTGTTTAACTTGACATGTTCGCATTAAATTGTCCGTAAGTTTTGATTTAGAGTTAAGAATGACATGAATCCAATGCTCACGTTAGGCTAGCTCAAAATTTTATATTAAGACAAAATTTAAAACCAAAATAGCTACGACAAAGCCTCCAAGTCATCCAATTTTTCCCAAACAGCGTGATGCCATGCCAGATGCTTCTTTTGTAATCCTTTTCTCAGTGAGCACCAATGATCAGTTTAGAATGATCAACTGGACATGTCCGCACTAAATCGTGTGTAACATTTGATTTAGAGCTCAAAATGATATGAATCCAACGACCACTTAATCTAGCTCAATTTTCTATATTGTGACAACATTTGAGACTGAAAGATGTACCACAAAGCCTCCAAGTAATCCAATGTATCCCAAATTTCGGATGCTATGCATTATGCTTCATTTGTAAACCTTTGCTCAATGATCACCAATGATAAGTTTAGAATGATCAATTTCACTAGCTAATAAATTTGATATATCCACACTCAGTTGTTTGTAACTTTTGATTTAGAGTTCCGAATGACATGAAACCAATGCTCACGTTAAAGTAGCTCAATTTTCTATATTGTCACAAATTTTAAGACCGAAATAGCTACGACAATGCCTCCAAGTAATCCAATATATACCAAACTGAGTGTTGCCATGCCGTACGCTTCAATTTTAAATCTTTGCTCACTAAACACCAATGATCAGTTTAGAATGATCATTTTTATTATCTGATCAAGTTGACATGTTGGCACTAAATCGTCGTTAACATTTTATTTAGTGCTCAAAATGACATGAATTCAGCATCCACATTAATTAAGCTCAATTTTCTATATTGTGACAACATTTGGGACTGAAAGATGTATGACAAAGCCTCCAAGTAATCTAATGTATCCCAAACTGCGGATGCCATGCATTATGCTTCATTTGTAAATCTTTGCTCAATGAGCACCAATGATCAGATTAAAATGATCAATTTACTAGCTGATTTAAAACTTGACATGTCCACACTAAATTTTCGGTAACTTTTGATTTAGTGATCAGAATGACACGAATCCAATGGCCACGTTAAGCTAACTCAATATTCTATATTGTGACAAAAAGTTAAGGCCAAAATAGCTATGAAAATACCTTCATGTAATCCAATCTATCCCAAACTGTGTGATGCCATGCCATATGCTTCATTTGTAAACCTTTGCTCTTTGAGAGCCAATGATAAGTTTAGAATGACCATTTTAACCAGCTTAACAACTTGACATGTCCGCACTAAATTATCTTTAAGATTTGGTTTAGAGCTCAATATAATATGAATCCAACGCCCATGTTAATCTAGCTTAATTTTTAATATTGTGACAACATTTGAGACTGGAAGAGCTACGATAAAGCCTCCAAGTAATCCAATAAATCCCAATCGGTGTTACGCCATGCATTATGCTTAATTTATAAGCATTTATTCAAGGAGCACCAATGATCATTTTATAATGATCATTTGAACTGGTCGATCAATTTGACATGTCTACACTAAATCGTTTGCAACTTTTGATTTAGAGTTCAAAATGACATGAATCCAACACCCACGTTAAGTTACCTCAATTTTCTATATTGTGATAAATTTAAGACCGAAATAGCTACAACAAAGCATCCAAGTAATCCAATGTACCCCAAAATGCGTGATGCCAAATATTATGCTTCATTTGTAAACCTTTGCTCAATGAGCATCAATTGTCAGTTTAGAATGATGAATTTAACTAGCTGATAAACTTGATATGTCCGCACTGAATTATCTGTAACATTTGATTTAGACCTCAAAATGATATTAGTCCAACACCCATGTCAATCTAGCTTAATTTTTATTATTGTGACTACATTTTAGAGTGAAAGAGCTACGACAAAGACTCCAAGTAATCCAATGTATCCCAAACTGCATTTGGCCATGCATTGTGCTTAATTTATAAGCCTTTACTCAAGGAGCACAAATGATGAGTTTAGAATGATCATTTGAACTGGTCGATCAACTTGACATGTCTGCACTAAATCGTCCGTAACTTTTGATTTAGAGTTCAGAATGACATGTATACAACGCCGACGTTAAGCTAGCTCAAATTTTAAATAGAGATAAATTTAAGACCGAAATAGCTACGAAAAAGCATCCAGTAATCCAATCTGTACCAAACTGTGTGATATCATGCATTATGCTTCATTTGTAAACCTTGCCTCAATCAACACCAATGATCAGTTTAGAATGATCAATTTAACTAGCTGATAAACTTGATATTTCCGCACTAAATTGTCCCTAACTTTTGATTTAGAGTTCAAAATGACACGAGTCCGATGCTGACGTTAATCTAGCTCAATATTCTATATAGTTACAAATTTTAATACCGAAATAGCTACGAAAAAGCCTCCAAGTAATCCAATCTATCCCATTCTGAGTAATGCCATGCCATATGATTCATTTGTAAATCTTTGCTCACAACACCAATGATCAGTTTAGAATGATCATTTCAACTAGCTGATCAACTTGACATGTTCGCACTAAATCGTCTTTAACATTTGATTTAGAGCTCAACATGACATGAATCCAGCGCCCACATTAATCTAGCTCAATTTTCAATATTGTGATAATATTTGAGACTGAAAAATGTGTCAGAAAGAATCTGAGTAATCTAATAATTCTTTTAGAATTATCAGTTTAACTGGCCAATCAATATGATATTTCCGCACTAAATCATCCGTAACTTTTGATTTAGAGCTACGAATGACATGAATCCAATGCCCACGTTAAACTACTTCAATATACTATATTGTGACCAAATTTAAGATCAAAATGGCGACGAAAAACCCACAAAGTAATCAAATATATCCTTAAGTGTGTGATGCCATGCATTATGCTTCATTTGTAAATCTTTGCTCAATGAGTACCAATGATCAGTTTAGGATGATCACTTTGGAATGATCAATTTAACTCTCCGATAAACATGAAATGTCTGCACTAAATCTTCCGTAACTTCTGATATACGCTTCAGAATGACATGAATTCAACGCCCACGTTAAGCTAGCTCAATTTTAAATATTGTAAAAAAATTGATGTCCTAAATAGCTAGAACAAAGCTTCCAGGTAATCCAATGTATCGCAAACTGCATGATCCCATGGATTATGCTTCATTTAAAAGCTTTACTCAAGGAGCACCAATGATCAGTTTAAAATGATCATTTTACCTCGCGATCAACTTGACATGTGTGCACTAAATTGTCCTTAGCTTTTGATTTAGTGTTAAAAATGACACGGATTCAACACCCCCATAAAGGTAGCTTAATTTTCTATTTTGTGACAACATTGAAGATCGAAAGAGCTACCACAAAGCCTTCAAATAGTCCAATCTATCCTAAACTTTGTGATACCATGCATTATGCTTAATTTATAAGCCTTTACTGAAGGAGCACTAATGATTAGTTTAGACTGATCATTTTAACTAGCTGATCAACTTGACATGTCTGCACTAAATCGTCTTTAACATTTGATTTAGAGCTCAAAATGACATGAATCCAACGGCCACGTTAATCTAGCTCAATTTTAAATATTGTGACAACATTTGAGACAAAAAGAGGTACCACAAAGCCTTCAAGTAATGCAATATATCCTAAATTGCGGGATGCCATGCGTTACGCTTCATTTATAAGCCTTTACTCAAGGAGCGCTAGTGATCAGTTTTGAATGATCAGTGTAGAATAATCATTTTAACTGGCTGATCAACTTGACATATCCACACTAAATCGTCCCTAACTATTGATTTAAAGTTCAAAAGGACACGAATCCCACGCCCAAATTAATATAGCTCAATATTATATATTGTTACCAAATTTAAGACCGAATTATCTATGACAAAGACTCCAAGTAATCAATTCTATCCCAAACTTCGTGATGGCATGCATTATGGTTTGTTTGTAATGCTTTGCCCAAGGAGCACGAATGATCAGTTTAGAATGATCATTTTAACTAGCTCATCAACTTGGCATGTTCGCACTAAATCGTCTTTAAATTTTGATTTAGAGTTCAGAATGACAAAAATCTAACGCCAACGTTAAGGGAGCTCAATTTTCTATATTGTGATAAAATTTAAGACCAAATTAGCTATGTCCAAACATCCAAGTAATCCATTATATCCCAAATTCCGTGATGTCATGCATTGTGCTTCATTTATAAACCTTTGCTCAGTGAGCACCAATGATCTGTTTAGAATGATCGATTTATCTAGTGGATAAAATTGACATATCCGCACTAAATCGTCCCTAACTTTTGATTTAGAGTTTCGAATAACATGAATCGAACACACACGGTAAGCTAGCTGAATTTTCAATATAGTGACAAAAGTGTAGACAGAAATAGCTACGACAAAACCTCCAAGAAATCCAATGTATCCTGAACTGCATGATTCTATGCATTATGCTGCATTTGAAAGTCTTTACTCAAGGAGCAGCAATGATCAGTTCAGAATAATCATTTCAACTGGCCGATCAACTTGACATGTCAGCAACAAATTGTTCGTAACTTTTGATTTAGAGTTCAGAATGACACGAATCCAACGCCGACGTTAAGCTAGCTCAATATTCTGTACTGTGAAAAAATTTAAGCCAGAAATAGCTAAGAAAAATCTTACAAGTAATCTAATGTATCCAAAACTGCGCGATGCGATGCATTATGCTTTATTTATAAGCCTTTACTCAAGGAGCATCAGTGATCAGTTTAGAATGATCATTTTAACTAGCCGATCAATTTGACATGTTTGCACTAAATCGTCCGTATCTTTTGATTTAGAGTACAGAATGATGCGAATCCAACGCCCACGTTAAGCTAGCTCAATATTCTATATTGTGCAAAATCTAAGACCAAAGTATCTACGACATAGCTTCCAAATAATTGAATCTATCCCAAGTTGTGTGATGTCATGCATTATGCTTCATTTGTAAACCTTTGCTCAATAAAAGCACCAATGATCATTTTAGAATGATCAATTTAACTAGCCGATAAAATTGACATGTCTGCACTAAATCGTCCATAACTTTGGATTTAGAGTTCACAATGACACGAATCCAACACCGACGTTAATCTTGCTCAATTTTCTATATTGTGATCAAATTTAAGACTGAAATAGCTACCACAAAACCTCCAATTACTCCAATGTTTCTCAAATTGCATGATGTCATGGATTATGCTAGCCGATAAACTTGACATGTTTAGAATGATCGATTTAACTAGCCAATAAACTTGACATGTTCGATTTAGAATGATCAATTTAGAATGATCAATTTAGAATGATCGATTTAGAATGATCGATTTAACTAGCCGATAAACTTGACATGTTCGCACTAAATCGTCCATAACATTTGTTTTAGAGTTCAGAATGACATGAATCTGACGCACAAGTTAAGCTAGCTCAATTTTCAATATTCAAAAAAATTTAACAAAAATAGCTACGACAAAGCCTCCAAGTAATCCAGTGCCAAACGGCGCGTTGCCATGTATTATGCTTCATTTATAAACATTTATTAAAAAAGCACCAATGATCAATTAAGAACGATCATTTTAGTTGGCGGATCAACTTGACATCTATGCACTAAATCTTTCGTAACTTTTTTTTTATAATTCAAAATGACACGAATCCAAGACCCACGTTAAGCTAGCTCAATTTTCTATATTGTTACAACATTTGAGACTGAAAGAGCTACCACAAAGCCTTTAAGTTATCCAATATATCCTAAACTGCCTGATGCCATGAATTATGCTTCATTTATAAGCCATTACTCAAGGAGCACAAATGATCCATTTAGTATGATCAGTTTAGAATGATCATTTTAACCTGACATATCGGCAATAAATCGTCCGTGATTTTTGATTAAGAGTTAAGAATAACATCAATCCAATGCCCACATTAAGCTAGGCCAATTTTCTATTTTGAAAAAATTTATGACAGAAATAGCTACGCAAAACCTGCAAGTAATCCAATGTATCCCAAACTCCGCTATGCGATGCATCATTCTTCATTTGTAACCCTTTACTCAAGGAGCACCAGTCATCAGTTTAGAATGATCATTTTAACTGATCGATCAACTTGACATATCCACACTAAATCGTCCCTAACTATTGATTTAAAGTTCTATGGGACACGAATCCCACGCCCAAATTAATATAGCTCAATATTTTATATTGTGACCAAATTTAAGACCGAATTAGCTATGACAAAGACTCCATGTAATCAAATCTATCCCAAACTTAGTGATGGCATGCATTATGGTTCGTTTGTAATGCTTTGCCCAGTGAGCACGACTGATCAGTTTAGAATGATCATTTTAACAAGCTCATCAACTTGGTATGTCCGCACTAAATCGTCTTTAACATTTGATTTAGAGTTCAGAATGACACAAATCTCATGCCTATGTTAAGCGAGCTCAATTTTTAATATTGTGATAAAATTTAATACCAAATTAGCTTCGACCAAACATCCAAGTAATCCAATATATCCCAAATTGCGTGATGCCGTGCATTATGCTTCATTTGTAAACCTTTGCTCAATGAGCACCAATGATCAGTTTAGAATGATCGATTTATCTAGCGGATACACTTGACATGTCCACACTAAATCGTCTCTAACCTTTGATTTAGAGTTCCGAATAACATGAATCCAACACACACGGTAAGCTAACTGAATTTTCTATATAGTGACAAAATTTTAGATAGAAATAGCTACGACAAAGCCTCCAAGTAATTCAATGTATCCCAAACTGCATGATTCCATCCATTATGCTTCATTTGTAAGTCTTGACTACAAGAGCACCAATGATCAGTTCAGAATGATCATTTCAACTGGTCGATAACCTTGACATGTCAGCACTAAATTGTTCGTAACTTTTGATTTAGAGTTCAGAATGACATGAATCCAACGCCCACGTTAAGCTAGCTCAATATTCTATACTGTGAAAACATTTAAGCCAGAAATGGCTACGAAAAAGCTTCCAAGTAATCTAATGTATCCAAAACTGCGCGATGCCATGCATTATGCTTCATTTATAAGACTTTACTCAAGGAGCACCAGTGATCATTTTAGGATGATCATTTTAACTGGCTGATCATTTTAACTGGCTGATCATTTTAACTGGCTGATCATTTTAACTGGCTGATCAATTTGACATGTTTGCACTAAATCGTCCTTATCTTATGATTTAGAGTTCAGAATGACGCGAATCCAACGCACACGTTAAGCTACCTCAATATTTTATATTGTGCAAAATTTAAGACCAAAGTATCTACCACATAGCTTCCAAATTATCGAATCTATCCCAAGCTGTGTGATGTCATGCATTATGCTTCATTTGTAAATCTTTGCTCAATAAAAGCACCAATGATAATTTTAGAATGATCAATTTAACTAGCCAAAAAACTTGACATGTCTGGACTAAATTGTCCATAACTTTTGATTTAGAGTTCACAATGACACGAAACCAACGCCGACGTTAAGCTAGCTCAATTTTCTATATTGTGATCAAATTTAAAACCAAAATAGCTACGACAAAACCTCCAATTACTCCAATCTATCTAAAATTGCGTGATGTCATGGAATATGCTTCATTTGTAAACGTTTGCTCAATGAGCACAAATGATCAATTTAGAATAATCGATTTAACTAGCCAATAAACTTGACATGCTCGCACTAAATCGCCCGTATCATTGTTTTAGAGTTCAGAATGACATGAAACCAACGCACAAGTTAAGCTAGCTCAATTTTCAATATTCTAAAAAATTTAACAAAAATAGCTACGACAAAGCCTACAAGTAATCGAGTGTATCCCAAACGGCGTGTTGCCATGTATTATGCTTCATTTATAAACATTTATTCAAAAAGCACCAATGATCAATTAAGAATGATCATTTTAGTTGGCCGATCAACTTGACATCTATGCAAAATCTTTCGTAACTTTTTTTTATAATTCAAAATGACACGAATCCAAGACCCACGTTAAGCTAGCTCAATTTTTTATATTGTTACAACATTTGAGACTGAAAGAGCTACCACAAAGCCTTCAAGTTATCCAATATATCCTGAACTGCGTGATGCCATGAACTATGCTTCATTTATAAGCCTTTACTCAAGGAGCACAAATGATCCATTTAGAATGATCAGTTTAGAATGATCATTTTAACCTGACATATCGGCACTAAATCGTCCGTGATATTTTATTAAGAGTTAAGAATAACATCAATCCAACGCCCACATTAAGCTAGGTCAATTTTCTATTTTGACAAAATTTATGACAGAAATAGCTACGCAAAACCTTCAAGTAATCCAATGTATCCCAAACTCGGCTATGCGATGCATCATTCTTCATTTGTAAGCCTTTACTCAAGGAGCACCAGTCATCAGTTTAGAATGATCATTTTAACTGACCGATCAACTTGACATATCCACACTAAATCATCCCTAACTATTGATTTAAAGTTCTATGGGACACGAATCCCACGCCCAAATTAATATAGCTCAGTATTTTATATTGTGACCAAATTTAAGACCGAATTAGCTATGACAAAGACTCCAAGTAATCAAATCTATCCCAAACTTCGTGATGGCATGCATTATTGTTCGTTTGTAATGCTTTGTCCAGTGAGCACGAATGATCAGTTTAGAATGATCATTTTAACAAGCTCATCAACTTGGTATGTCCGCACTAAATCGTCTTTAACATTTGATTTACAGTTCAGAATGACACAAATCTAATGCCTACGTTAAGCGAGCTCAATTTTTAATATTGTGATTAAATTTAAGACCAAATTAGCTTCGACCAAACATCCAAGTAATCCAATATATCCCAAATTGCGTGATGCCGTGCATTATGCTTCATTTGTAAACCTTTGCTCAATGAGCCCCAATGATCAGTTTAGAATGATCGATTTATCTAGCGGATAAACTTGACATTTCCACACTAAATCGTCTCTAACCTTTGATTTAGAGTTCCGAATAACATGAATCCAACACACACGGTAAGCTAACTGAATTTTCTATATAGTGCCAAAATTTTAGATAGAAATAGCTACGACAAAGCCTCCAAGTAATTCAATGTATCCCAAACTGCATGATTCCATCCATTATGCTTCATTTGTAAGTCTTTACTATAAGAGCACCAATGATCAGTTCAGTATGATCATTTCAACTGGTCGATCAACTTGACATCTCAGCACTAAATTGTTCGTAACTTTTGATTTAGAGTTTAGAATGACACGTATCCAATGCCCACGTTAAGCTAGCTCAATATTCTATACTGTGAAAACATTTAAGCCAAAAATGGCTACGAAAAAGCTTCCAAGTAATCTAATGTATCCAAAACTGCGCGATGCCATGTATTATGCTTCATTTATAAGACTTTACTCAAGGAGCACCAGTGATCATTTTAGGATGATCATTTTAACTGGCTGATCAATTTGACATGTTTGCACTAAATCGTCCATATCTTTTGATTTAGAGTTCAGAATGACGCGAATCCAACGCACACGTTAAGCTACCTCAGTATTTTATATTGTGCAAAATTTAAGACCAAAATATCTACGACATAGCTTCCAAATTATCGAATCTATCCCAAGCTGTGTGATGTCATGCATTATGCTTCATTTGTAAATCTTTTGCTCAATAAAAGCACCAATTATCATTTTAGAATGATCAATTTAACTAGCCGAAAAACTTGACATGTCTGGACTAAATCATCCCTAACTTTTGATTTAGAGTTCACAATGACACGAAACCAACGCCGACGTTAAGCTAGCTCAATTTTCTATATTGTGATCAAATTTAAAACCAAAATAGCT
Source organism: Pugionium cornutum (assembly GCA_018901935.1). NCBI lineage: Eukaryota > Viridiplantae > Streptophyta > Magnoliopsida > Brassicales > Brassicaceae > Pugionium > Pugionium cornutum. The sequence goes on along the minus strand of CM032165.1, from coordinate 21,310,567 downwards.
ACGACAAAACCTCCAATTACTCCAATCTATCTCAAACTGCATGATGTCATGGATTATGCTTCATTTGTAAACGTATGCTCAATGAGCACAAATGATCAATTTAGAATGATCGATTTAACTAGCCAATAAACTTGACATGTTCGCACTAAATCGTCCGTAACATTGTTTTAGAGTTCAGAATGACATGAAACCAACGCACAAGTTAAGCTAGCTCAATTTTCAATATTCTAAAAAATTTAACAAAAATAGCTACGACAAAGCCTCCAAGTAGCGCAATGTATCCCAAACTGCGTGTTGCCATGTATAAGCCTTTATTCAAAAAGCACCAATGATCAATTAAGAATGATCATTTTAGTTGGCCGATCAACTTGACATCTATGCACTAAATCTTCCGTAACTTTTTTTTATAATTCAAAATGACACGAATCCAAGGCCCACGTTAGCTAGCTCAATTTTCTATATTTTTACAACATTTGAGACTAAAGGAGCTACCACAAAGCCTCCAAGTGATCCAATATATCCTAAAATGCGTGATGCCATGAATTATGCTTCATTTATAAGCCTTTACTCAAGGAGCAAAATGATCCATTTAGAATGATCAGTTTAGAATGATCATTTTAACAAGACATATCGGCACTAAATCGTCCGTGATTTTTGATTAAGAGTTAAGAATAACATCAATCCAACGCCCACATTAAGCTAGGTCAATTTTCTATATTGACAAAATTTATGACAGAAATAGCTACGCAAAACCTCCAAGTAATTCAATGTATCCCAAACTCCGCTATGCCATGCATTATTCTTCATTTGTAAGCCTTTACTCAAGGAGCACTAGTCATCAGTTTAGAATGTTCATTTTAACTGGCCGATCAATTTGATATGTCCGCACTAAATCGTGCGTAACATTTGATTTAGAGTTCAAAATGACACGAATAAAACGTCCACGTTAAGCTAGCTCAATATTCTATATCGTGCAAAATTTAAGACCGAAATGGCTCCGAAAAAGTTTCCAAGTAATCCAATATATCCCAAACTGTGTGACCATTCATTATGCTTCATTTCTAAACCTTTGCTCAATGAGAAACAATGATCAATTTAGAACGATCAATTTAGAACGATCAATTTAACAATCAGATAAACTTGACATGTCCGCACTAAATCAGCACTAACTTTTGATTTCTAGTACAGAATAATTTGAATCCAACGACCATATTAAGCTAGCTCAGTTTTCTATACTGTGACAAAATTTAAGGCAGAAATACCTAAGATAAAGCGTCCAACTAATCCAATGTATCCCAAACTGCATGATGTCTTGTATTATTCTTCATTTATAAGCCTTTACTCAAAGAGCACCAATGATTAGTTTAGAATGAACACTTTAACTGGCCAATCAACTTGCCATGTCTACACTAAATCCTCCCTAAATTTTGATTTAGATTTTAGAATGACACGAATCCAATGCCCAGGTTAAGCGAGCTCAATTTTCTATATTGTGACAACATTTGAGGCTGAAAGAGCTTTCACAAAGCCTCCAAGTAATCCAATGTATCCCATCCTGCGTGATGCCATGCATTATCCTTCATTTATAAGCCTTTACTCAAGGAGCACCAATGATCAATTTAGAATAATCACTTTAACTGGTCGATCAACTTGACATGTCCGGACTAAATCGTCTTTTACTTTTGATTTAGGGTTCAGAATGACACGACTCAATTGCCCATGTTAAGCTACCTTGATTTTCTATATTGTGATAAAATTTATGACCAAAATAGCTACGACAAAGTATCAAAGTAATCAAATCTATCCCAAACTGCGTGATGTCGTGAATTATGTATCATTTGTAAATCTTTTCTCAATGAGCACCAATGATCAGTTTAGAATGATCAATTTAACTAGCCGATAAACTTCACATATCCGCACTAAATCGCTTGTAACTTTTGAATTAGGGTTCAGAATGACATGAATCCAACGTCCATGTTAAGCTACCTCAATGTTCTATATTGTGACAAAATTCAAGACCGAAATAGCTTCGACAAAGCCTCCATGTAATCCACTGTATCCCAAACTGCGTGATACCATGCATTATGCTTCATTATGATGTGATCCTGGTTAGGATCAAGTCCCTGAATGTCTCCAAGAGGTAGAATGAAGTGAACCTTCTAAGGGATATGAACAGCCCATCAATAACTAAGCTACCAACCTTATCCTTAACTAGACAGCGAGTCTGGAATAGGTTCACTCTTTGCTCATTCTTTTCTGCCTTAGTTTGTACTTTAAGGTTCTCCTAGTGACTAAGAGTTGACCTGCGTATTGCATGGCTACATTCTACTCTAAAGACTCAGCATCCGATGGGTCCTCTTCCAATTCCACCTCACCATTACCCCTAATAACTATGGTTTTCTTATTGGCACATTCTCTAGAGAAGTGACCAAAACCCTTACACTTAAAACACTGAATCTCCCTAGTTTTGGTGCTAGAACCCTTATCTATGCCCTTAAGTTTCGAATCTTCTTGCTTAGGTTTAGGGAATGGTTTGTAATCTTTACTAGACTTATCATCCTTAGATTTACTAAACCTAGTGGAGCTAGTTCCGGATTTAGGATTCTTTCTCTTAAGTTGTTTCTCAAACATTATGGCTTTATGGAGAAGCTCTTCTAGTTCGACATAATGGTGGAGCTATAGCCTATCTATGATTACCTATTAAGGCCGGCCAAAACCTGGCCATAGTGGCTTCACTATTCTCTTGAATATCATCCCTAAGCAACAAGGTTTCCATCTCCTTAAAGTAATCTTCTACAGATCTACTTCCTTGAGATAGATTCCTAAGCTTAAGATGTAGCTCCCTATGGTAATGACTAGGTATAAACCTTCTACTCATGATGACTTTCACCTGGTTTCACGAATCTATAGGAAAATCCCCAGCCCTTCTCCTACAAGTAACTAATTGATCCCACCAACTTACAGCATAGTCCTTAAACGTGGTTTGGGCTACCTTAACGTTATTCTCTTGAGTGTATTCCCTGCAGTCAAAGACTATTTCTATCTTCTCATCCCATTCTATGTATTCCTCAGGGTCATTGGTTCCTTGGAAAGAGGGAATTTTGATCTTAAGGCCTTCTAAAGGGTCGCGAAGGTTAGGTTGGTTATTCCTAGGCATCCGGTCTTCTTGTGGCCTTCTTCTCCTAGATTGGTGTTACCTAGATGAGTTACTTTAATACTGCTAATAATCAGAAGGTTGTTGTTGTCTCCTCAGTCGGTAATTGATGATTCTTTCTATATCAGCCTTCATTGTTGCCATACTTTCATTCATCATGGCTTTAGAGGAATCGAGAAGTTGTTTGTTGGAGTTTGAGGATTCCTCTCCATTGTCTGTTCCCACCATGGTTCCGGACAAATTTGGACCAATAAACAAGTAAAATGCTCAAAGGAGAACAGAAAGTAAGACAAAAAAATCTCAAAAAGACAAAGAAACAGAGAGAAAAAAACCGAACCCTAAACAAAACAATCTCTACACCTCTGAAATCCAGTTTGGTAAGTGACTAATCTAACAACCACTTTCGAATGTTTTCATTTGAATTTCCTAAATATATTAAGCGTAATGAATTTTTTTGATCATGTTGCAGCTCCAAAATATTCAATTAATTCACAAAATCTAGATTAAACTCAGTTAGTGCTTCCGCGATCTCTAATGATGCCGATTGAGAGTTGATTGATTCTATCATCTAACAATAAGTTCCTGAACGTTTTTTCTTGATTTTCAAGTTCTTTAGAGTTCTTAGATAAATTTATAACAGGAAACAAACCTAGAAACATTAAAAAATCGCAAAAAGGAAGATGAAAGGTCACAAAAAGTTCTTGCCAAAATTTGAATGGGTGTGAATGGTTTTGATAGATACAACCTGGTTTGGAGTGTGCTCTGATACCACTTCATATGATCCTGGTTAGGATCACCTACCTAAATGTCTCCAAGAGGTTGTGCAAATGATAGTAAACTGAATGTGGATGCGGAAGTGAAGAACATGGTGAATCTGTGAGGTTGAAGATGGATGGTCTTGAGAACTTGTAAAGGATGGTGGAAGATCCTTAGACTATCAGCTTGCTCTGTGTGAATGGTGAAGACCATACATGTTGGGAAAGAGGTGGAATGGATTGAAACTTCCAAGGGATATGAACACTTAGACTTTCGGCTCTTGAGAAGAATGGAATGATGATCCAAATTCCTTAATCAAAGAGGTGATATTAAAATGTTTGATGATTTGGAGAGGGGATACAAGAGAGTATTTATAGGATCCGAGGGGTGCTCAATGATGCCATGCATTATGTTTCATTTGTAAACCTTTGCTCAATGAGCACTGATGATCAGTTTAGAATGATCAATTTAACTAGCCGATAAACTTGACATGTCTGCACTAAATCATCCGTAACTTTTATTTAGAGTTCAGAATTACATGAATCCAATGTCCACGTTAAGCTAGCTCAATATTCTATATTGTGACAAAATTTAAGACCGAAATAACTACGACAAAGCCTCCAAGTACTCCAATCTATCCGAACTTGATGACATCAATACTAGGTCACTAGAAGCTGAGGAAGCTCACTATTGAGGAAGTTGAGAATAAATGCACGACATCAATAGCTCACTAGAAGCTGAGGAAGATCCCATTAATATACCTATTATGAGACAAGCTCCAAGAACAAGATCAGGCACAAGAAACCTTAGTAAGATGTTCAACAAGTCTATCGAGAGTCTCATAACAATCATAGAAGATGGAGGATTACATGAAACTGAACTTACTAAAGAATTACAATGAACAACTAAATACTACAACAATTTCACTCCTTCCAGATTTACAAGGCTTCAGAGATACAACCTTATTCATCATTGCTAAACAAACTTAAGAAGGCATTATAAGGAGATACAAGAGACCAAGGTGCGTATTTAAAATTCTTATGTCTGAATTAACAAGTTTATTTGTTTGTTTTTACAGGAATGTGACTGTTAAGTTTAAGAGTCTTTTATTTTTCATTAGGTCTTAATGTCTTGTTGTTATATTCGTTTTAGTCCTTCCATTATAATGTATTTTCAGCCCTAGAAGGCACCTGCTTCTGGACTATTATATAAATTCCCTTCTCAGCATGTAATCACTTAAGTTTTATGAAATAAAAACCTAGTTTTTCTTCCTTTAAAAGGAGCTCACGCCTCCAGCTTTCTTGTGTGAGAATCCTTGAAGCTTGAGTGCTCTAGACTTATCAGAGATCTTCCATAATCTGTGTGGCGTCTCTCGATCCACCTCTCTACTCAATCCTCACATAGATCCTCCAGAAAGTGCTCTACAGCAAGCTGAAGGGTCACCATCAACCTTCACTCCTGAGTCTCTAGAAAGTGTTGTACAACCAACTTGAGCCTCTCCATCAGTTCCCCTTGCTCGAACAAGTCCTCTTGTTCCTGCATCATCTGGTATCAGAGCTTAATCACTCCTATTCAGGTTTATCTACCCCCATTTTCGTTTTTACTCCGTCATTTCTTTGTTAACTTGCTGTCAAACTGCATCTCTTCATAAAACCCATAAAAACCGAACCCCAATCTGTTTTTTTTGTGTGTTAGAAGCCAGTAACATCATTAGTTGTTGATAGCTTGTGTTGCTGCAACTAGATCTGTTGATTTTCTGTTGTGTTGATTGTGTCTATTCGACTTCCTTGCAGCTGCAACTAGATCTATCAATTTTTAGTTGTTTTTGATTGTGTCTATTTGACTTCCTTTTCTGTTGCAACTAGATTTGTTGATTTTCAATTGTTTTGATTGTGTCTATTTGACTTCCTTTGCTGCTGCAACTAGTTATGTCCATTTTAAGTTGTTTTTGATTGTTTGTATTCGACTTCTTTTGCACTTGATCTGTTTGTTTAGTGTGAGACAGATTGTGTGACTATGGGAGAACCAGTAGATGTGAATGTTGCGCAGATGCTTGCTGCTATTCAGATTCAACTTCAGAACCTAGGAGATCGCATGACAAGAATAGAACAACCACCACCAATTTGCAGAAATCATATCAGAAAAGTGAATGCCCAACGTGTGAATCATGAGGAGGATGAAATACCTGACTTAGAAGATGATTTTCTACCAGAACCTGATCATAATCATAGACCAAGAAGACAATATCAACGTGACAGAGATAGAGTAGAAGAATCTTGGCATGGAAACAGAGACGTAAACGTCACAGCACCAACCTTTGCTGGAAAGGTTAATCCAGATTCCTACCTTGATTGGGAAAGGCGTATGGAATACATATTTGAGTATTACAACTACTCAGATCAGAGAAAAGTGTCTCTAGCAGCTCCTCAACTCACTGAAAGCGCTCTAGCTTGATGGGAAAGAGATGTGTCTGAAAGAAGAAGACATAGTGATGTAAGATTGAATATCAATCTCACAAGATGTACGGCCGTGACTCGCAAGACCGAGAATCTCTCTTGGCTTAAGCGGGCAAGGGAACTAAAAGGAGGGGGTTTTGATCGAATCACACGATCAAAGGTGAACCAAGGGAGTTTGAATCTCTCAAACTAACCTGGCCGTGGCTTCAATAGGAAGGAAGTGAATCACACACTTAGTTTCTAAAGAATAAGAACAAGTTCAAAGACAAGGCTTTGAAGAAAATACTTTGTATTCAACTTTTATTTCAATGGTGGTCTATCTTTACAATGAGGTCGTGCTGAGCTTATATAGTGCTCTTAGCAATGGTCCTAAACCTAAAAAAAGAGAAAAGGAAATCATATATTTAAAATATATGGCTGTTGGCCATTAATGTCTAGTTTGGCCAACAAGGAAAGTTTATATGCTTGAATCTTGAGAGCTTTGGGGCGAATGTAAGGTGTCTAGGTACATCCTGGATGCTTTGGAAAGTCTTCAATACGTGCCCAATTTGCAAGGAATAGAGATATTGCAATCTGAACACATTAAGTGCACTTCGGTCCATATATGGCAAGTCTTGGAGGAAAGGGATTCGCCTGATCCTCTGGTGGCTGGTGCATGGTAGGTTTATTTTGGGCTTCCTTAGGGCCTTAATAATATCTCCTGGACGCCATGTTTTGGTTTGCAAGTGATTAAACCAGTTGGCCATCTCACTTGCCATAAACGGCTCCAATCGGTTCATTTGAAGGCACGGATGGACCCGCCTGGTCCAAGGCGTGTTTGAGCTTCTAGAAGTGCTTAAGGGAACTCCTACAAGTACCAAAAAGTCTCCCGGTCGCCAAAGAAACGTTTGGAGACTTTCATATAAGGAAAGTTCCAAATATGGTAAGTTTCGAAAACTCCAATTTGATGTATGGTACATGACTTGATCTGGCCTTGTTTTGGGTGAGCTGCATGTCGCCGCGTGTCCTCTGTGAGTCAGGATTATAGGCCAGGTTTGGTCTTGGCTGGCCGCTTCTTGGTTAAGCTTGGATTCATGAAGATACACCCATGTATCCTTTTGCGCGTATTTGGCCGCCTTTGTGTTCCTTGGGCCGGCCGGGCCGGGCAGTTGGCCGGGGTTTGGGCTGATGACCTCATCACATAGACATGGTCAGATCACTACTTAGGAAGACATGAGGTTCCAACTAAGGAGGAGATATGTCCCTGCATACCACTACAGAGAGTTGCAGAAGAAATTTAGAAAACTAACTCAAGGTTCTAAATCTGTTGAATAATACTTTGATGAGTTTGAAATGTTTAGAAACAGGTTGTTGACCGAATATTTAGAAGAAACTTTGATGGCTCAATTCTTAGATGGTCTGCAAGATCGAATTGCTAGAAAAGTGGAGTGACAAACCAATCATGATCTGGACTAGTTTCTGCATCTTGCGGTTCAGGCCGAGCAGCACATAAAACGGAAGAATCCAGATTAGGAGTTGTGGGATTTAAGTGGGAGCAGGCGAAAGAGAATAACATTTGATTTAAAGTTAAAAATGACAAGAATCCAATGCCCACATTAAGCTAGCTCAATTTTCTATATTTTGACAAAACTGAAAACTGAAATAGCTACGACAAAGCCTCCAAGTAATCCAATCTATCCGAAGCTGCGTGATACCATGCATTATGCTTCATTTGTAAACCTTTTCTCAATGAGCACCAATGATCAGTTTAGCATGATCAATAACTAGCCGATAAACTTAACATGTCAGCACTAAATAATCTTTAACATTTGATGCAGATCTCAAAATGAAAAGAATCTAATGGCACATTAATCTAGCTCAATTTTCAATATTTTGACAACATTTAACACTGAGAGAGCTACGACAAAGCCTCCAACTAATCGAATGTACTCCAAACATCGTGATTCCATGCATTATGCTTCATTTATAAGCATTTACTCAAGTTGATCAACTTGACATGTCCTCAATAAATCATTCGTAACTTTTTATTTATTGTTTAGAATGACACTAATCCAATGTCCACGTTAAGCTTGCTAAATATTCTGTATTGTAACAAAATTTAAGACCAAAGTAGCTAGGAAAAAGCCTCCAAGTACTCCAATCTATCCCAAACTGCTTGATGCCATGCATTAGGCTTCATTTGTAAACCTTTGCTGAATGAGCACCAATGCTCAGTTTTGAATGATCATTTTAACTGGCTGATAAACTTGATATGTCCAAACTAAATCATCTTTAGCATTTGATGTAGAACTCAAAATGACATGAATCCAATGGCCACGTTAGTCCAACTCAGCCTCTTTCTTTCCATCAAGACTTGTCCTTGTACTCAAAGGAAAAGGCATTAGAACCAAAGGTGAGATGGGATTGAACCCATAAACAATTTCGAATGGTGAGTACTTAGAAGCAGTATGCCTAGCATAATTATACGCTAATTCAACATGAGGCAAGCATTCTTCCCAAGTCCTAAGATTCTTTTTAATCAAAGCTCTTAACAAAGTAGAAAAGGTTCTATTAACTACTTTAGTTTGACCATCCGATTGCGAGTGACAAGTTGTGGGGAAACAAAGTTTAGATCCTAGCTCAGACAAAAGTGTTTTCCTAAAGTAACTAAGGAACTTAGTGTCTCTATCTGATACTATGGTCCTAGGCATGCCATGAAGTCTAACTATCTCCTTAAAGAATAATCCAGCAATGTTAACGGCATCATCCGTCTTATGACAAGGAATAAAGTGAGCCATTTTGGAAAACCTATCAACTACAAAAACACATAATCCTTTCTAGTCTTAGTTCTAGGCAATCCACCAACAAAATCCATAGAAATATCATACCAAGGATGAAAAGGTATAGAAAGAGGGGTATACAAACCGTGCTTTTGGATTACGGATTTGGCTTGCTCGCAAGTTACACATCTTTGGCAAGCTTTCTCAACATCACTCCTCATGTGTGGCCAAAAGAAGTGTTCCTGCAATACATTTAATGTCTTTGCCACGCCAAAGTGACCCATAAGACCACCTGAATGTGCTTCCTGAAAAAACAAGTCTCGCAAAGAGGAGTTAGGTACCCATAACCGATTAACATACACAAGAAGCCTTCACTCTTAAAGTATTTTCCAGTACCAAACTTCTCACAAGAAGCATAAATATCCTTAAAATTAGCATCAGTAGCATATAACTCTTTGATTTGCTCAAACCCTAGAAGGTTAACTTCTAAAGAGTTCAAGAGCACATAGCTCCGAGAAAGAGCATCGACTACAACATTCTCTTTACCTTTCTTGTATTTGATCACATAAGGGAAGGTCTCAATGAATTCGACGCACCTAGCATGTGTTTGTTTCAACTTTTGTTGTCCTTTGAGATGTTTGAGTGACTCATGGTCGGTATGGATGACAAACTCCTTGGGCCAAAGATAATGTTCCCATGTTTGCAACGCCCTCACAAGCGCATATAGTTCTTTGTCATAGGTTGGGTAATTGAGTGTGGTCAGAGCTTCTCTTTCAAGGTTTGGAATGCATCCTCTTTCGCCTGCTCCCACTTAAATCCCACATTCTATTTGATAACCTCAGTGAGTGGAGCTGCTATAGTGCTAAAGTCCATGACAAATCTCTGGTAAAACCCAGCTAGGCCATGGAAGCTCCTTATTTCCAATCATTCTTCGGACTTGGCCACTCATTAATCGCTTTTATTTTTTCCTCATCAACCATAATACCATCTTTACTCACAAAAAACCTAATATTCTGTTCCAAAACTACAATTCTTAAGATTTTCATACAATGTTTCCTTTCTAATCACTTCAAAAACCTTTCTGAGGTGTTCTACATGATCATCTAAGATTCCGCTAAAAACTAGAATGTCATCAAAATATACTACCACAAAAAGAGCTATGAATTTCCTAAGGACATGGTTCATCAATCTCATGAAGGTACTAGGTGCATTTTTCAAGCCAAAAGGCGTTACTAACCACTCATATAAACCTTGTTTAGTTTTAAATGCAGCTTTCCACTCATCACCTTCTTTCATCCTAATTTGGTGATAACCACTCTTAAGATCTACCTTAGAGAAGATGCTAGAACCATGCAATTCATCTAACATATTATCTAATCTAGGTATAGGAATGCGATACTTTACAGTGATATTGTTGATGGCTCTGCAATCAACACACATTCTCCAGCTTCCATCCTTTTTTGGGACAAGCAAAACAGGTACAGCACACAGGCTCATACTTTTGTGGATATGTCCTCTCTCCATGAGTTCAGTGACTTTCTAAGCTCCTTGGTCTCCAGGGGGTTGGTTATGTAGGCTGTCTTGTTGGGAAGAGATGCTCCTGGTAGAAAGTCAATTTGGTGCTCAATTCCTCGGATTGGTGGTAAGCCTTGCGGTTGCTCCTCCGGAAACACATCTTTCAATTCCCACAAAAGAAGTTGAATTTTTCCAGGAATGTCCTGCATAGATTGGTTAGTATGAAAGCATTCTTTAAGCACAAAGAGTAGGTGTGGTAAGTTACTCCCTGGGTTGGACTTAATCATAAGATTAGTCATATTTTTGGCTGGTGGCTTGGTTTGCGGTTTGGCGGTGCCGTCGGCATGGGGTTTGCTTTTGGGTTCAGATTGGGTTTTGTTTTTCTTTAAAGCTATCTGATCTTCATGTACCTCTTGTGGGGATAGAGGTACTAAAATATGTTTCTTCATGTAACTCAAATGACTACCTATTAGTAAACCCATCATGAATAACCCTTCTATCCGTTTGCCGAGGTCTACCTAACAAGATGTGACCAGCATCCATGGGTAAAACATCCCACAAAACCTCATCTTCATATTTGCCTATGGACAAATGAACTTGGACATGGTTCTCTACTTCTAGCTCACTCTCATCATTAAGCCATTGCAACTTATAGGGTTTAGCCCTCTTAGTAATCTCAGGTCCTAACTTCTCTACCATAATCTCACTAGCTACATTGGTACAGCTAGCTCCATCTATCACTAAGCTACAACCATTACTCTTAACTAGACAGCGAGTGTGGAATATGTTCTCTCTTTGTTACCTCTTTTCTGTCCTAGTTTGTAAGTTTAGAGTTCTCCTGGTGACTAAGAGTTGTCCAGCATGGGGCATGTCTACATTTTCTTCCAAGGACTCAGCATCCCAATGGTCATCCTCTGATTCTACCTTATCATTAGCCCTAATAAATATGGTTCTCTTATTGGTACATTCCTTATAGTAGTGACCAAAGCCCTTACACTTAAAACACTGAATTTCCCTAGTTTTGGTGCTAGATCCCATATCCATTCCCTTAAGTTTCGAATCTTCTACCTAAGGTTTAGTGAAAGGCTTGTAATCTTTGCTAGACTTATTCTCTTTAGATTGGGTAAACCTAGTAGAACTAAATCCGGGTTTAGGGATTTTCCTCTTAAGTTGTTTTACGAAAATGATAGCCTTATGGAGAAGTTCTTCTATTTCGACATAATGGTGAATCTCTAGCCTGTCTATGATTTCCCTATTAAGGCCACCCATAAACCTAACCATAGTGGCTTCACTATCCTCTTGAACATCAGCCCTAAGCAATAAGGTTTCCATCTCCTTAATGTATTCCTCTACGTTTTAGATCCTTGAGATAGATTTCTAAGCTTAAACTGAAGTTCCCTATGGTAGTGGCTAGGTATAAACCTTTTCCTCATGATTACTTTCATCTGGTTCCACGAATCTATAGGCAAATCTCCTGCCCTTCTCGTAGAAGTAACTAATTGATCCCACCAACTTAAGGCAAAATATTTAAAAGCGGTTGGTGCTACTCTAACCTTACTATCCTGAGTGTATTCCCTACAATCAAAGACTATTTGTATCTTATTTTCCCATTCTAGATACTCCTCAGGGTCATTGGTTCCATGGAAAGAGGGAGTCTTGATTTTAAGGCCAGCCAAAGGGTCGTGAGGATTGGGTTGGTTATTCCTATGTGGTTGGTTGTCTCTTGGCCGCCTTCTCCTACGGTGTTTTGACCTAGATGAGTGACTGTAATATTTCACAGTATCAGAAGGTGGCTGGTTTATCCTAAGTTGGTCATTGATGGATCCTTCTATTTCAGCTCTCATGGTTACCATACTTTCATCCATCAAGGCTTTAAAGGAATCAAGTAGTTGTTTGTTGGAGTTTGAGGATTCTTCTCCAATATTGCTGGTTCCTACCATGGTACCTGACAAATTATGACAACTAAACAAGTAAAAATTTCAAAGTAAAACACAGAAACTGACACAACAATTTGCTGAAACAAAGACACAAGAACAAAGAGAAACCCTAGCACAGCATGTTCTAGACCCTTTAAACTCCGGTTTTGAAATGGGTGAGTCTAACAACTTTTGATTCGTTTTGAAACGTTTTTAATTGATATTCCTGGTTCTATTAAGTCTTACGAACAAGTTTCATTCAGGTTTTAATCTCTAAAATACTCAAAATGACATGAATCAAATGGGCCACGTTAATCTAGCTCAATTTTCAATATCTAACAACATTTGAGACTGACAGAGCTACGACAAAGCCTCCAAGTAATCCAATGTATTTCAAATGTGTGATGCCATGCATTATGCTTCATTTATAAGCCTTTACACAAGTTGATAAACTTAACATGTCCGCACTAAATCGTCTGTAGCTTTTGATTTATAGTTCAAAATGACATGAATCCAATGCACATGTTAAGCTAGCTCAGTTTTCTATATTGTGAAAAAATTAAAAACCGAAGAAGCTATGACAAAGCCTCCAAGTAATCCAATATCCCAAACAGCGTTATGACATGCATTATGATTCATTTGTAAACCTTTTCTCAATGAGCAGCAATGATCATTTTAGAATGATCAATTTAACTAGCCGATAAACTTGACATGTCCGCACTAAATGGTCCGTAACTTTTGATTTAGAGTTGAAAATGATAAGAATCCAATGCCCATATATTGTAACAAAATTTAAGACCAAAATAGCTACGACAAAGCCTCCAAGTAATCCAATCTATCCCAAACTGCGTGATGCAATGCATCATGCTTCATTTGTAAACCTTTTGAAATGAGCACCAATGATCAGTTTACTTAATCATTTTAACTAGACGATCAACTTGATATGTCCGCACTAAATCGTCTTTAACACTTGTTTTAGAGCTCAAAATGACATAAATCCAAACTTGGGATAGCTTGACAATTTCGAAGCATAAAGCATGACACCACGTAGCTTGGGATACATTGGATTACTGAAGGCTTTATGATAGCTCTATAAGTCTAAAATGTATTAAGAGTATGTAAAATTAAGCTAGGTTAACGCGGGCATTGGACTCATGTAATCCTGAGCTCTAATTCAAAAGTTAAAAAAGATTTAGTGCGTACAAGTCAAGTTGATAAGCTAGTTAAAATGATCATTCTAAACTGATCATTGGTGCTCATTGAGTAAAGGCGTATAAATGAGGCATAATGCATAGAATCACACAGTATGGGATAGATTGGATTACTTTGAGGCTTTGTCATCGCTATTTCGATCTTTAATTTTGTCATAAAAAAGAAAATCAAACTAGCGTGACGTGGGTGTTGGATTCGTGTCATTTTGAACTCTAAATCAGAAGTTACGGATGATTTAGTGCAGAACTGTGAAGTTGATCGGCCAGTTAAAATGATCATTCAAAACTGTTCATAGGTACTACTTGAGTAAAGGCTTATAAATGAAGCATAATGCATAGGATCACACAGTTTGCGATAGATTGCATTACTTTTAGGATTTTTCAAAGCTATTTCAGTCTCAAATGTAGTCAGAATATGGAAAATTGAACTACCTTAATGTGGGCATTGGGTTGGTGTCATTCTGAACTCTAAATCAAAAGTTACGAACGATTTAATGCGAACATTTCAAGTTGATCGGCCTCTTAAAATGATAATTCTACACTGATCATTGGTGCTCCTTGATCTAAGGCTTATAAATGAAGCATAATGCATGGCGTCACGCAGTTTAGGATACATTCGATTATTTGGTGGTTTTGTTGTACCTCTTTCAGTCTTAAATGTTGTCACAATATGGATAAAAATGATCATTCTAATATGATCATTGGTGCTACTTGATTTTTTAAATGAAGTATAATGCATGGCATCACGCAGTTTAGGATACATTGGATTACTTGGAGGTTTTGTCATAGCTCTTTCAGTATTAAATGTTTTCACAATATGGAAAATTTAGCTAGCTTAACGTGGGAGTGGGATTCATGTTATTTTGAGCTCTAAATTAAAAGTTAAAGACAATTAAGTGCGGACATGTCAAGTTGATAAGCTAGTTAAAATGATCATTCTAAACTTGTCATTGGTGCTCCTTCAGTAAAGGCTTACAAATGAAGCATAATGCATGGCATCACGAAGTATAGGATAGATTCGATTACTTGGAGGTTTTGTCGTACCTATTTTAGATCTTAAATTTGTCACAATATTGAAAATTGAGTTAGGTTAACATGGGTGGTGGATTCTTTTCATTCTGAACTCTAAGGCAAAAGTTTCGGACAATATAGTGCAAACATGTCAAGTTGATCGGCCAGTTTAAATGGTCACTGTAGCATCACGTAGTTAAATTGATCATTCTAAACTTGTCACAATACATGGCATCACGTAGTTAAATTGATCATTCTAAATTTATCATTGGAGGCTTTGTCGTAGCTCTATCATTCTCAAATGTTGTCATAATATTAAAAATTGAGCTAGACCAAAGTGGTCGTTGGATTCATTTCATTTTGAGCTCTAAATTAAATGTTAAAAAGGATTTAGTGTGACCATGTGAAGTTGATTAGCTAGTTAAAATAATCATTTTAAACGGATCCTTGGTGCTGATTGAGCAATGGTTTACAAATGAAGCATTATGCATGGCATCAAGCAGTTTGGGATAAATTGGATTACTTAGAGGTTTGTCTTAACTATTTTGGTCTTAAATTTTGTCATAATATAGAATATTGAGCTAGCTTAATGTGGGCGTTAAATTCGTGTCACTCTAAACTTTAGGTCAAATGTTACGGACTATTTAGTGCAGACATGTAAAGTTCATCAGCCAGTTAAAATCATCATTCTAAACTTATCATTGCTGCTCTTTGAGTAAAGGCCTATAAATGGAGCATAGTGCATGGTATCATGCAGTTTGGGATACATTAGATTACTTGGAGGCTTTGTCGTCACTGTTTCAGCCTCAAATTTTATCACAACACAGAAACTTGAGATAGCTTAAGGTAGGCGTTTGATTCATGTCATTCTGAACTCTAAATCAAAAGTTACAGACAATTTAGTACCTACATGTCAAGTTGATCGGCCAGTTAAAATGATCATTCTAAACTTATCTTTGGTGCTCCTTGAGTAAAGCATTTAAATGAAGCATAATGCATTATATCACGTAGTTTGGGATAGATTGGATTACTTGGATGCTTTGTGGTAGTTTATTTAGTCTCAAATGTTGTCACAATATAAAAATCTGAGCTAACTTAACGTGGGCGTTGGATTCATGTCATTTTGAGCTGTAAATCAAATGTTAAAGACGATTTAGTGCGGATATGTCAACTTTATCGGCTAGTTAAAATGATCATTCTAAACTGATCAATTGTTCTCATTACGCAAAGGTTTACAAATAAACCATAATGCATGGCATCACGCAGTTTAGGATACATTGGAGTACTTTGAAGTTTTGTCATAGCTCTTTCAGTATTAAATGTTTTCACAATATGGAAAATTTAGCTAGCTTAACGTGGGAGTTGGATTCGTGTTATTTTGAGCTCTAAATTAAAAGTTAAAGACGATTAAATGCAGACATGTCAAGTTGATAAGCTAGTTAAAATGATCATTCTAAACTTGTCATTGGTGCTCCTTCAGTAAAGGCTTACAAATGAAGCATAATGCATGGCATCACAAAGTATAGGATAGATTCGATTACTTGGAGGTTTTGTCATAGCTATTTAGATCTTAAATTTGTCACAATATAGAAAATTGAGTTAGCTTAACATGGGTGGTGGATTCTTTTCATTCTGAACTCTAAGGCAAAAGTTACGGACAATATAGTGCAAACATGTCAAGTTGATCGGCCAGTTTAAATGGTCACTGTAAACTGATAATTGGTCCTCCTTGAATAAAGGCTTAAAAATGAAGCATAATGAATAGCATCACGTAGTTTGGGATACATTGGATTACTTGGAGGCTTTGTCGTAGCTCTTTAAAGTCTCAAATCTTGTTACAATATGAAAAATAGAGATAGCTTAACTTGGGCATTGGATTCATGTCATTATGAGATCTAAATCAAAAGTTAAAGACGTTTTAGTGCAGACAATTCAAGTTGATCAGAAAGTTAAAATGATCATTCTAAACTTATCATTGGTGCTCCTAGACTAAAGGCTTATAAGTGAAGCATAATGCTTGATATAACGTTTTTGGGATAGATTGGATTACTTGGAGGCTTTGTGGTAGCTATTATGGTCTTAAATTATTTCACAATGTAGAAAATTTAGCTAGCTTAACGTAGGTGTTAGATTCGTGTCATTCTGAACTATAAATCAATAGTGCGGACATGTTAATTTGATCGGCAATTTAAAATGATCACTCTAAACTGATCATAGGTTCTCCTTTTGTAAAGGCTTATAAATGAAGCATAATGCATGGTATCACGAAGGTTAGGATATATTCGATTATTTTGATGCTTTTTCATAACTATTTCGGTTTAAATTTTGGTCACAATATTGAAAATCGAGTTAGCATAACTTGGGCGTTGAATTCGTGTACTCTGAACTCGAAATCAAAAGTTTCAAACGATTACTGTGGACCTGACAATTTGATCAACTAGTAAAAATGATCATTCTAAACTGATCATTGGTTCTCCTTAAGTAAAGGCTTATAAATGAAGTATAATGCATGGCATCACGCAGTTTAAGATAGATTGGATTACTTTAATGCTTTGTGGTAGCTGTTTCAGTCTCAAATGTTGTCACGATATAATAAATTGAGCTAGCTTAACATGGGGGTTGAATTTCTGTCATTCTGAACTCGAAATCAAAAGTTACAGACGATTTAGTGTGGACATGTCAAGTTGATTTGCCAGTTAAAATGATCGTTCTAAACTGATCATTGGTGCTCCTTGAGTTAAAGCTTATAAATGAATCATAATGCATGATGTCACGTAGTTTGGGTTATATTGGATTACTTGGAGGCTTTGCCGTATCTCTTTCAGTCCCAAATAATCTCCCAATAAAGAAAATTGAGCTACCTTAACGTGGGCGTTGAAGTTGTGTCATTCTGAACTCTAAAAAAAAGCTATAGACGATTTATTGCTGACATGTCAAGTTGATCGGCCTGTAAAAATGATCAATTTAAACTGATCATCGGTGTGTCTTGTGTAAAGGCTTATTAAAGAAGCATAATTCATGGCATCATACAGTTTGGGATACATTGGATTACTTGAAGGCTTTGTGGTAGCTCTTTCAGTCTCAAATGTTGTTTGAATATAGAAAATTGAGCCAGCTTAACGTGGGCGTTGGATTCGTGTCATTTTGAACTCTAAATCAAAAGTTACTGACGAATTAGAGCGGACATGTCAAGTTTATCGGATAGTTATATTGATTATTCTAAACTGATCACTAGTGCTCATTCAGCAAAGGTTTACAAATGAAGCCTAATGCATGACATCACGCAGTTTGAGATAGATTGGATTACTTGGAGGCTTTGTCATAGCTATTTTGGTTTGAAATTTTGTCACGATATAAAAAATTAAGCTAGCTTAACATGGCCGTTCGATTCGTGTCATTCTGAACTGTAAATCAAAAGTTACGGACGATTTAGTGCGCAATGTCAAGTTGATCTGCAAATTAAAACGATCATTCTAAACTGATCATTAGTGCTCCTTGATTAAAGACTTATAAATGAAGCATAATGCCATGACATCACGTAGTTTCGGATAGATTGGAATGACATCACGTGGATTATTTGAAGGCTTTTTGGTAGTTGTTTCAGTCTCAAATGTTGTCACAATATAACAAAATTAAGCTAGCTTAACGGTGGCATTGGATTCTTGTCATTCTGAACTCTAAATAAAAAGTTACCAACGATTTAGTGCGAACATGTCAAGTTGATCGTCCAGTTAAAATGATCTTCTTAAACCGATCATTGTTGACTTATCATTATTCCTCCTTGAGTAAAGACTTATAAATGAAGTATAATGCACGGCATCACCAAGTTTAGGGTAGATTGGATTACTTGAAAGCTTTTTCATAGCTGTTTCAGTCTCGAATATTGTCACCATATAAAAATTTGAGCTATCTTAGCATGGAATTGGATTCTTGTCATTTAGAACTGTAAATCAAAAGTTACAGACGATTTAGTGCGGACATGACAAGTTGAACGGCCAGTTAAAATGGTCATTCAAAACTGATCATTGGTGCTTCTTGAGTAAAACGCTTACAATTGAAGCAAAATGCATAGCATTACGTAGTTAAATTGATCATTCTAAACTGGTCACAATACATGGCATCACGTAGTTAAATTGATCATTCTAAATTTACCATTGGAGGCTTTGTCGTAGCTCTATCATTCTCAAATGTTGTCATAATATTAAAAATTGAGCTAGACCAAAGTGGTCGTTGGATTCATTTCATTTTGAGCTCTAAATTAAATGTTAAAAAGGATTTAGTGTGACCATGTGAAGTTGATCAGCTAGTTAAAATAATCATTTTAAACGGATCCTTGGTGCTGATTGAGCAATGGTTTACAAATGAAGCATTATGCATGGCATCAAGCAGTTTGGGATAAATTGGATTACTTAGAGGTTTGTCTTAACTATTTTGGTCTTAAATTTTGTCATAATATAGAATATTGAGCTAGCTTAATGTGGGAGTTAAATTCGTGACACTCTAAACTTTAGGTCAAATGTTACAGACTATTTAGTGCAGACATGTAAAGTTCATCGGCCAGTTAAAATCATCATTCTAAACTTATCATTGCTGCTCTTTGAGTAAAGGCCTATAAATGGAGCATAGTGCATGGTATCATGCAGTTTGGGATACATTAGATTACTTGGAGGCTTTGTCGTCACTGTTTCAGCCTCAAATTTTATCACAACATAGAAACTTGAGATAGCTTAAGGTAGGCGTTTGATTCATGTCATTCTGAACTATAAATCAAAAGTTACAGACAATTTAGTACGTACATGTCAAGTTGATCGGCCAGTTAAAATGATCATTCTAAACTTATCTTTGATGCTCCTTGAGTTAAGCTTTTAAATGAAGCATAATGCATTATATCACGTAGTTTGGGATAGATTGGATTACTCGGATGCTTTGTGGTAGTTTATTTAGCCTCAAATGTTGTCACAATATAAAAATCTGAGCTAACTTAACGTGGGCATTGGATTCATGTCATTTTGAGCTGTAAATCAAATGTTAAAGACGATTTAGTGCGGATATGTCAACTTTATCGGCTAGTTAAAATGGTCATTCTAAACTGATCATTGGTTCTCATTACGCAAAGGTTTACAAATCAAGCATAATGCATGGCATTACATAGTTTAGGTTACATTGGATTACTTGGAGGTTTTGTCATAGCTATTTTAGTATTAAATGTTTTCACAATATGGAAAATTTAGCTAGCTTAACGTGGGAGTTGGATTCGTGTTATTTTGAGCTCTAAATTAAAAGTTAAAGATGATTAAGTGCGGACATGTCAAGTTGATAAGCTAGTTAAAATGATCATTCTAAACTTGTCATTGGTGCTCCTTCAGTAAAGGCTTACAAATGAAGCATAATGCCTGGCATCACGAAGTATAGGATAGATTCGATTACTTGGAGGTTTTGTCATAGCTATTTAGATCTTAAATTTGTCACAATATAGAAAATTGAGTTAGCTTAACATGGGTGGTGGATTCTTTTCATTCTGAACTCTAAGGCAAAAGTTACGGACAATATAGTGCAAACATGTCAAGTTGATCGGCCAGTTTAAATGGTCACTGTAAACTGATAATTGGTCCTTCTTGAATAAAGGCTTAAAAATGAAGCATAATGAATAGCATCACGTAGTTTGGGATACATTGGATTACTTGGAGGCTTTGTCGTAGCTCTTTAGAGTCTCAAATCTTGTTACAATATGGAAAATTGAGATAGCTTAAGGTGGGCATTCGATTCATGTCATTATGAGCTCTAAATCAAAAGTTAAAGACGTTTCAGTGCAGACAATTCACGTTGATCAGAAAGTTAAAATGATCATTATAAACTTATCATTGGTGCTCCTAGACTAAAGGCTTATAAATGAAGCATAATGCTTGACATAACGTTTTTGGGATAGATTTGATTACTTGGAGGATTTGTTTTAGCTATTATGGTCTTAAATTATGTCACAATGTAGAAACTTTAGCTAGCTTAAAATAGGCGTTGGATTCGTGTCATTCTGAACTATAAATCAATAGTGGAAACATGTTAATTTGATCGGCAACTTAAAATGATCACTTTAAACTGATCAAAGGTGCTCCTTTAGTAAAGGCTTACAAATGAAGCGTAATGCATGGTATCACAAAGGTTAGGATAGATTCGATTATTTTGACGCTTTTTCATAACTTTTTCATAGCTATTTCGGTGAGAAATTCAATCGCAATATAGAAAACTGAAATCGCATAACGTGGACATTTGATTCGTGTCATTCTGAACTCTGAATCAAAAGTTACGAACGATTTAGTGTGGACATGTCAAGTTCATCGGCCAGTTAAAATGATCTTTCTAAACTGATCATTGGTTCTCCTTGGGTAAAGGCTTATAAATGAAGCACAATTCATGGCAACACATAGTTTGGGATACATTGTTTTACTTGGAGGCTTTGTCGTAGCTCTTTCAATCTCAAATGTTATCACAATATTAAAAATTGAGATATATTTATGTGGCCGTTGGATTAATGTCATTTTGAGCTCTAATAATATGTTAAAGGCGATTTAGTATAGACATGACAAGTTGATGAGCTAGTTAAAATGATCCTTCTAAACTGATCATTGGTGCTCACTGAGCAATGGTTTACAAATGAAGCATTACGCATGGCATCACGCAGTTTGCAATAAATTTGATTACTTTGTGGCGTTTTCATAGTTATTTCGGTTATAAATTTATTCACAATATAGAAAACTTAGCTAGCTTAACGTGGGGGTTGGATTTGTGTCATTCTGAACTCTAAATCAAAAGTTACGAACGATTTAGTACGGACATGTCAAGTTGATCGGCCAGTTCAATGAAGCATAATGCATAGCATCACGCAGTTTAGGATACATTGGATTACTTGGAGGCTTTGTCGTAGCTCTTTCAGTCTCAAACGTTGTCACAATATTGAAAATTGAGCTAGATTAATATGGGTGTTGGATTCATGTCATTTTAACCTTTATAGCAAATTTTAAAAACGATTTATAGTGGATATTTCAAGTTGATTAGCTAGCTAAAATGATCATTCTAAATTGATCATTGCTGCTCATGGAAAAAAGGTTTACAAATGAAGCATAATGCACTGTATCACGTAGTTTGGGATAGATTGGATTACTTGGACTGTTTGTCGTATCTATTTCTGTCTTAAATTTTGTTCACAATGTAGAATACTGAACTAGCTTCACATGGGTGTTTGATTCGTTTCATTCTAAACAGTAAATCAAATGTTATGGACAATTTAGTGTGGACGTGTCAAGTTCATCGGCATCTTAAAATGGTCATTCTAAACTGATCATTGGTGCTCCTTGAGAAAAGACTTATAAATGAAGCAGAATGCATGACATCACCAATTTGGGATACATCGGATTACTTGGAGGCTTTGTCGTAGCTCTTTTAGTCTCAAATGTTTTCATAATATTAAAAATTGACTTAAACCAAAGTGCTCATTTGGTTCATTTCATTTTGAGCTCTAAATCAAATGTTAAAGAGGATTTAGTGCGAACATGTGAAGTTGATCAGCTTGTTAAAATGATCATTCTAAACTTATCATTGGTGCTCCTTGAGAAAAGGTTTACAATTTAAGCATAATGTATGCATGGTATCACGCTGTTTGGGATAGACTGGATTACTTGGAGGTTTTGTTGTTGTTATTTCGGTCATAAATTTTGTCACGAATAGAATATTGAGCTAGCTTAACATGTGCGTTGGATTCGTGGATGATTTAGTGCAGACATATCAAGTTTATCGGCTAGTTAAAAATATCATTCTTAATTAATCATTGGTGCTCATTGAGCAAAGGTTTAGAGATGAAGCATAATGCATGGCACCACGCAGATTGGGATACATTGGATTACTTAGAGGTTTTTTGTAGCTCTTTCAGTCTAAAATGTTGTCACCATATTGAAAACTGAGCTATACTAATGTGGCAATTGGATTTATGTCATTTTGAGCTCTAAATCAAATGTTAAAGACGATTAAGTGCGAACATGTAAATTTTATTGGCTAGTTAAATTTATCATTGGTGATCATTGAGCAAAGGTTTACAAATGAAACATAATACGTGGCATCACGCAGTTTGGGATTTATTGGATTAGTTGTAGTCATTATCGTAGCTATATTGGTCTTAAATTTTATCAGAATATAGAATATTGAGCTAACTTAACTTGGGCGTTGGATTCGTGTCATTCTGAACTCTAAATCAAAAGTTACGAACGATTTAGTGTGGACATGTCAAGTTCATCGGCCAGTTAAAACGATCATTCTAAACTCATCATTGGTTCTCCTTGATTAAAGCCTTATAAATGAAGCATACTGCATGGTATCACGCAGTTTGGGATACATTGGATTACATCGAGGCTTTATCGTAGCTCTTTTAGTCTCAAATGCTGTCTCAAAATTGAAAATTGAGCTAGATTGACGTGAAGGTTGGATTCATGTCATTTCGAGCTCTAAATCAAATGTTAAAGGAGATTTAGTGCGGACATGTTAAGTTGATCAGCTAGTTACAATCATAATTCTAAACTGATCATTGGTGCTCATTGAGCAAAGGTTTACAAACAAAGCATAATGTGTGGCATCACGTAGTTTGGGATAGATTGGATCACTTGGAGGATTTGTCGTAGCGATTTTGGTCTTAAATTTGGTCAAAATATAGAAGATTGAGCTAGCTTAATGTGGGCGTTGAATTCGTGTTATTCTGAACTCTATATCAAATGTTAAAGATGATTTAGTGCAGATATGTAAAGTTTGTCGGCTACTTAAATTGATCATTCTAAACCGACCATTGGTTCTCATTGAGCAAATGTTTACAAATGAAACTTAATGCATGGCATCACGCAGTTTTGGGATAGATTGGATTACTTAGAGGCTTTTTCAAATCTATTTCGCTCATAAATTTTGTCACAATATAGAATATTGAGTTATTTTAACGTGGTCATTGGATTTCTGTCATTCCGAACTTTAAATCAAAAGTTATGGACGATTTAGTCTGGATATGTCAAGCAATTCGGCCAGTAAAAATTATCATTCTAAACTGATTATTGGTGCTCCTTGAGTAAGGCTTATAAAAGAAGTAGAATGCATGGCATAACGCAGTTTGGGATACATTGGATTACTTTGAGGATTTCTTGCAGTTATTTCGGTCACAAATGTTGTCACAATATTGAAATTGAGCTAGACAAATGTGACCGTTGGATTCATGTGATTTTGAGCTCTAAATCAAATGTTAAAGACGATTTAGTGCATACATGTCAAGTTCATCAGCTAGTTAAAATCATAATTCTAAACTGATCACGGTGCTCATTGAGAAAAGGTTTGCAAACGAAGCATGATGCATGGCATCATGTAAGTTGGGATAAATTGGATTACTTAGAGGCTTTGTCGTACCTATTTTGGTACTAAATTTTGTCACAATATAGAATGTTGAGCTAGGTTAATGTGAGCGTTTGATTCATGTAATTTTGAACTCTAAATCAAAAGTTACAGATGATCTAGTGCGGACATGTCAAGTTCATCGGCTAGTTAAATTGATTATTCTAAACTGATTATTGGTGCTCCTTGAGTAATGGTTTATAAATGGATCATAATATATGGCATCCAGCAGTTTGGGATAGATTGGATCACTTGGAGGCTTTGTCGTAGCTATTTCAGTCTTAACTTTAATAACAATATAGAAATGTGAGCTAGCTTAACGTCTGCATTGGATTCATGTCATTCCGAACTCTAAATCAAAAGTTAGTAACGATTTAGTGCAAGAATGTGAAGTTGATCGGCCAGTTAAAATGATAATTCGAAACTGATCATTGGTGCTCCTTGAGTACAAGCTTATAAAGGAAGCATAATGCATGGCATCATGCTATTCGGAATATATTGGATTACTTAGAGGCTTTGTCGTAGCTCTTTCAGTCTCAAATGTTGTGACAATATTGAAAGTTGAGCTAGATTAACGTGGGTATTTTATTCGTGGCATTTTGTTCTCAAATGTTACGGACGATTTAGTGCGGACATGTCAAGTTGATCAGCTAGTTAAAATGATCATTCTAAATTTATCATTTGTCCTCCTTGAGTAAAGACTTATAAATGAAGCATAATGCATGGCGTCACACAGTTGGGGATACAATGGATTACTGGAGGCTTTGTCGTATCTCTTTCAGTCTCAAATGTTGTCACAATATTGAAAATTGAGCTAGATTAACGTGGGACTTGGATTCATATCATTTTGAGCTCTAAACCAAATGTTAAAATTGATTTAGTGCGGATATGTGAAGTTGGTGAGCTAGTTAAAATAATCATTTCAAACTGAATATTGGTGTTCATTGAGCAAAGGTTTTCAAATGAAACACAATGCATGACATCACGCAGTTTGGGATAGATTGGATCACTTGGAGGCTTTGCCGTAACTATTTTGGCCCTTAATTTTTGTCACAATATAGAATATTGAGCTAGTTTAACATGGGCATTGGGTTCGTGTTATTATGAACTCTAAATCAAAAGTTAGGGACGATTTAGTGTGGACATGTCAAGTTCATCGGCCTGTAAAAATGATCATTCCAAACTGATCATCGCTGCTCCTTGAGTAAGGACTTATACATGAAGCATAATGCATGTCATCTCACAGTTTTGGGATACATTGGATTATTTTGAGGCTTTGTCGTAGCTCTTTCAGTTTCAAATGCTGTCGCAATATTGAAAATTGAGCTAGACTAACGTGTTCGTTGGATTCATGTAATTTTGAGCTCTAAATGAAATGTTAAAAACGATTTGGTGTGTACATGTCAAGTTGATCAGCTAGTTAAAATCATAATTCTGAACTGATCATTGGTGCTCTTTGAGAAAAGGTTTACAAATGAAGCAGAATGGATGGAACCACACAGTTTTTGATAGATTGGATTACTTGGAGACTTTGTTGTAGCTATTTCAGTCTTAAATTTTGTCACAATATAGAATAGTCAGGTAGCTTAATGTGGGCGTTGGATTCTTGTCATTCAGAACTCTAAATCAAAAGTTACGGACAATTTAGTGCGGACCTACCAAGTTGATCGGCTAGTTAAAATGATCATTCTAAATTGATCATTGGTGCTCCCTGAGTAAAGGGTTATAAATGAAGCATAATGCATGGCATTACACAGTTTGGGATACAATGGATTAGTTGGAGGCTTTGTTGTACCTCTTTAAGTCTCAAATGTTGTCAAAATATTGAATATTGAGCTAGATTAACATGGGCCTTGGATTCATGTCATTTTGAGCTGTAAATCAAATGTTAGAGATGATTTAGTGTGGATATGTCCATTTGATCAGCTAGTTAAAATAATCATTGTAAACTGATTAATGGTGCTCATTGAGCAAAGGTTTACAAATGAAACATAATGCATGGCATAACACAATTTGGGATAGATTGGATCAGTTGGAGCTTTCATCGTTGAAATTTCTGTATTAAATTTTGTCACAATATAAAATATTGAGATAGCTTAACATGGGTGTTGGATTCGTGTCATTATGAACTCTAGATCAAAAGTTACGGACGATTTAGTATGGACATGTCAAGTTCATCGGCTAGTTAAATTGATTATTCTAAATTGATCACTGATGCTCCTTGAGTAAAGGTTTATAAATTGATCATAATGCATGGCATCCAACAGTTTGGGATAGAGTTGATCACTTGGAGGCTTTGTCATAGCTATTTTGATCCTAAATTTAATCGCAATATAGAAAACTAAGCTGGCTAAACGTGTGCATTGGAATAATGTCATTCTGAACTATAAATCAAAAGTTACGGAAGATTTAGTGCGGACATGTCAAGTTGATCGGCCAGTTAAAATGATAATTCTAAACTGATCATTGGTGCTCCTTGAGTAAACACTTATAAATGAAGCATAATGCATGGCATCACGCTGTTCGGAATACATTGGATTACTTAGAGGCTTTTTCGTAGCAATTTCGGTCCAAAATTTTGTCACAATGTAGAACATTGAGCTAGCTTAACGTGGGTGTTGGGTTCGTCTCATTATAAACTCTAAATCAAAAGGTTCTTACGATTTAGTGCCGAAATGTCAGGTTCATCGGCTACTTAAATTGATTATTCTAAACAGATCATTGGTGCTTCTTGAGTAAATGTTTATAAATAGAGCATAATACATGGCATCCAGCAGTTTGGGATAGATTGGATCACATGGTAGCTTTGTCGTAGCTATTTCGGTTTTAAAATTTAATCACAATATAGAAAAATAAGCTAGTTTAACATGTGCATTGGAATCATGTCATTCTGAACTGTAAATCAAAACTTACGGACGATTTAGTGTGGACATGTCAAGTTTATCGGCCAGTTAAAATGATTATTCTAAACTGATCAGTGGTGCTCCTTGGGTAAATGCTTATAAATGAAGTATAATGCAAGGCATCACGCTGTTCGGACTGCATTGGATTACTAAGAGGCTTTGTGGTAGCTGTTTCAGTCTCAAATGTTGTGACAATATTGAAAGTTGCATCACGCAGTATTGGATAGATTGGATTACTTGGATGATTTGTCGTAGCTATTTAGTTCTCAAATTTAATCTCTATATAGAAAACTAAGCTACTTTAACATGTGCGTTGCATACGTGTCATTCCGAACTCTAAATCAAAAGTTACGGACGATTTAGTGCACACATGTAAATTTGATATGCTAGTTCAAATGATAATTCAAAACCTATTATTGGTGCTAATTGAGCAAAAGTTTACAAATGAAGCATAATGCATTGCATCACACAGTTTGGGAAACCTTGGATCATTTTGAGGTTTTGTCGTAGCTATTTTGGTCCTAAATTTTGTCACAATACAGAATATGTAGCTAGCTTAAGGTGGACGTTGGGTTCGTGCCATTATCAACTCTAAATCAAAAGTTACGAACGATTTAGTGCGGATATGTCAAGTTGATGGGACAGTTAAAATGATAATTCTAATCTGATCATTGATTCTCCATGGGCAAAGGCTTATAAATAAAGCATAATGCATCACATTATGTAGATTGGGATACACTGCATTACTTGGAGGTTTTGGCGTAGCTCTTTCTATCTTAAATGTTGTCACAATATTGAAAATTGAGCTAAATTAACTTGGCCACTGGATTTTTGTCATTTTGAACTATAAATCAAATGTTAAAGACAATTTGGTGCACACATGTCAAGTTGATCAGCTAGTTAAAATGATCATTCTAAACTTATCATTGGTGCTCATTGAGCAAAGGTTTACAAATGAAGCATAATGCATGGCATCACACAGTTTGGGATATATTGGATTACTTCAAGGTTTTTTCATAGCTCTTTCGCTCATATATTTTGTCACAATATAGAATATTGAGCTACCTTAACATGGGTGTTGGATTCGTGTCATTCTGAACTCTAAATCTAATGTTACGGAAGATTTAGTGTGGACATGTCAAGTGCATCGGCCAGTAAAAATGATTACTCCAAACTGATCCTTGGTTCTCCTTGAGTAAAAGATTATAAATGAAGCATAATGCATGCCATCACGCAGTTTGAGATACATTGGATTACTTGGAGGCTTTGTCGTAGCTATTTCGATCTTATATTGAATCACAATTAAGAAAATTGAGCTAGCTTAACGTGGGTTTTGGATTCATGTCATTTTGAGCTCTAAGTCAAATGTTAAGGAGGATTTGCTGCGGACCGGTCAAGTTCAGCTACTTCAAATGATCATTCTAAACTGATCATTGGTGTAAATTGAGCAATAGTTTACAAATGAAGCATAATGCATGGCATCACAGAGTTTGGGATAGATTGGATTACTTCGATGATTTATTGTAGCTATTTGTCACAATATAGAACATTGAGCTAGCTTAAAGTGGGCATTGGATTCATGTCATTCTGAACTCTAAATCAAAGGTTATGGGCGACTTAGTGAGGACATGTCAAAATTATCAGCTAGTTAAATTGATCATTTTAAACTCATCATTGGTGCTCATTGAGCAGAGGTTTGCAAATTAAGCATAATGCATGGCATCCAGCACTTTGGGATAGATTGGTTTACTTGGAGGCTTTGTCATGGCTATTTCAGTCTTAAATTTTATCACAATATAGAAAATTGAGTTAGCTTAACGTGGGCGTTGGATTCATGTCATTTTGAGTTCTAAGTCAAATGTTAAATATGATTTTGTGCGGACATGTCAGGTTGATAAGCTAGTTAAAATGATCATTCTAAACTGATCATTGTTGCTCATTGAGCAATGGTTTACAAATGAAGCATAATGCATGGAATCATGCGTTATTTGGATAGATTGGATTACTTGGAGGCTTTCTAATTGCTATTTTGGTCTTAAATTTTGTGCCAATATAAAATATTGAGCTAGCTTGACGTGGGCATTGGATTCGTGTCACTTTGAACTCTAAATCAAAGTTACGAACAATTTGGTGCGGACATGTGAAGTTGTTCGGCCTGTTAAAATGATAATTCTATAGTGATCATTGGTGCTACCTGATTAAAGGCTAATAAATGAAGCATAATGCATGGCATCACATAGTTTAAGATACATTGGATTACTTGGAGGCTTTCTTGTAGCCATTTCAGTCTCAAATGTTGTCACAATATTGAAAATTGAGGTAGATTAACATGGCCAGTGGATTCATGTCATTTTTCAGCTCTAAATCAAATAAGAAAATGTGGACATGTCAAAAAGATCAGCTAAATCAAATTATAAAGAAGATTTAGTGCGGACATGTCAAGTTGATCAACTTGTTAAAATGATCGCTCTAAACTGATTATTGGTTCTCATTGAGCAAAGGTTTTAAAATGAAGCATAATGCATGGCATCACAGAGTTTGGGATAGATTGGATTAGTTGGAGTCTTTGTCGTAGCTATTTTGGACTTAATTTTTTCAAAATATATAATATTGAGCTAGGTTACCATGGGCATTGGATTCCTGTTATTCAGAAATCTAAATCAAAAGTTACGGACGATTTAGTTGGACGTTTCAAGTTCATCGGCCAGTTAAAATGATCATTCTAAACTAATCATTGGTGGTCCTTGAGTAAAGGCTTATAAATGAAACATAATGCATGGCATCATGAAGTTTGAGATACATTGGATTACCTGGGTTTGTTGTAACTCTTTTAGTCTAAAATGTTGTCACAATATTGAAAATTGAGCTAGATTAACGTGGCCGTTAGATTCATGTCATTTTGAGTTCTAAATCAAAAGTTAAAGAGAATTTAGTGCGGACATTTCAAGTTGATAAGCCTGTTAAAATGATCATTCTAAACAGATCATTGCTGCTCATTGAGCAAAGTTTTACAACTAAAGCATAATGCATAACATCAACTAGTTTGGGATAGATTGGAAAACTTGGATGGTTTTTTGTAGCTATTTCTGTCTTAAGTTTTGTCATAATATTGAAATTTTAGCTAGCTTAATGTGGGCATTAGATTCATGTTATTCTAAACTTTAAATAAAAAGTAACGGACGATTTAGTGCAGACATGTCAAGTTCATCAGATCATTCTAAATTGATCATTGGTGCTCATAGAGCAAAGGCTTAAAAATGAAGCATAATGCATGGCATCCAACGGTTTGGGATAGATTGGATTACTTGGAGGCTTTGTCGTAGCTATTTCGGTCTTACATTTAATAACAATATAGAAAATAAAGCTAGCTTAATGTGGGTGTTAGATTCGTGTCTGATGAGGACATCAGGTCGTACATCCAGCCAGGTGACCAGACTGGCCGACCAGGAAGCTTGCCCGAGACAGCAGGACCATCTGGCGCGCCTGCCGGACCAGACAGTACCGCCGGACCTTTGACCTATAGGACCAGACCGGTCAACATCGCCGGCGGAGAGGCCCAAGCTTCCGGCATGGTGGGGACGTGAATGACACCGCCGGTCCCCCTGATGACACCGCCGACTCCGGGATCAACTTGGCCGGTCCTGAAGTCATTCCGGCCAGTACGGCGCACAATCCAGCCGGTACAGGCCATCCAGCCGAGTACACGCACACTTCCACTTCTACACAAGAGGACTCGGACCAAATGAGCTACCAGCTCCAGGACATGCACTTAGAGGAAGTATCTACACCAGTGGTACCTCCAGGAGCAATGACAAGAAGCAGATCAAGAGCACTCTTCCACAAATTCAGCTTATGGGTCGACAAGCTTCTAGAGGAAGAGCAGCTAAGGACAATGGGCCAGAAGAGCACATTAGAGTCCAAAGGCTTCTCAACAACACAAGGAACATCAGAGACTTGGGCTTTAGTGGCAAGAGAGGTCAGGGCCCAAAGATATTTAACCCTACTCCAAGTCGAAGACTAGGAGCAAGGCGCGTGCATGCCACAAGGACGGCCACCTTCCATTTCTTGGCCATGAGGTTAGTTAAGGTAATTTTACATTCGAATATATGCCTCTTTCTGTTTTGCAGGGTAGGATCTAGTTGCTTTACATTTTTGAG
This sequence comes from Pugionium cornutum, assembly GCA_018901935.1. NCBI lineage: Eukaryota > Viridiplantae > Streptophyta > Magnoliopsida > Brassicales > Brassicaceae > Pugionium > Pugionium cornutum. The sequence continues at coordinate 21,279,318 of CM032165.1, read as the reverse complement.
TCAAGAACATTTTAGGAATAGGTCCTTTTTCAGTTATACACTTTTGTATTTTTCCTTTTGTGCACTTTTGTAAACTTTCCTTTTTCTTATTTGAGTCGACCCTAGAGGGTCAAGCTGTCGAGCATATTAATAAGGCTCCTTCCAGCATTGTAGTTCGACAACCTTTTTGCTAATCAATAAAGATCGAATTTTCTTTACAAGTTTTTCTCTCAAAGAAGCTTGTGCGCTTAGAACCTAGTTGAGACCAGCCCTCCTAGCTCTAAGTTTGTGATTTATCACGAGGTTCATCACCCCTCGTGTGGTTCACTTCACCCTTCCATCGAATACCAACCCAAAACCCCCTATCCAAGAAGTCTAAGGTCCAGTTTCTCACCTAACCTTCTCCAAACAGCCCACGCACATATAAGCCTTGAATCGAGGCTTGTATCATTTTGGTATCATAGCTTAAAGCTCCTAAACCAGGTTGTTTCTATCCTTTAGCTTGTTTTGTTTCTTGTTATTGCATTAGTTTAAGTTTCATTCAAGAAAATAAAAAAAATAACATCTAAACTCATACCGAGTGCATCTAGATCCTACGTGCATCACTAGGTTCTAGAATCATTCTTGCATTGCTATATTCGACATTCCTTTTTGTTAGAATCATATTTCCATTATTTTAAGTTAAATTAAAAAGAAAAGAAAAAGAAAATAGGAAAAATACCTAAAGGATTCGAATTGGACAGCTAGCAATAGTTGTCAGTTTCCTTTTTATTCAAATCTTCATATTTTCGAGTTTCCAATTCTCAGATTTTTTCCTTTTTGCATTTTTTCGAATCCCCTTATAAAAGAAAACCCTCTTAATAATTTAGGAGCAGCATAACTTGTCTTCTATCTTTGTACTATGCAATGGCAGAAGAAAATAGAGAAGCAACCGAAGCCATGATGGCCATGTTCACCACCCTCCAAACACAACTCGCATCCATAGGAGAGAGATTGGAGCGCGTGGAGAGGCCTGTGAGATTCCAGGCCATAAGGCATAGGAGAGCTGACCTAGACCGTGCTGAGGGTCCTGAGCACCTTTGGACACGGCACGAGCAGGAGGAGCCCCAACCGAGAGGACCTCCACGGCAACCAGAGGCAGGGGATGATGGCTTCGAGCCATATGGTCTTCACCAGAGACCAAGGATGCCTCCTAGACATGATGAGAATGGAGATGAACACGCCTACAACCGGGTAACTCATCCTGATGGTAAGCTAACTCCTCCAAGTTTTGTAGGAAAAGTAGACCCCGAGGCTTACCGAGATTGGGAGAGAAGAATGGATCATATCTTTGATCATTACAACCAACCAGGGCCAAGGAGAGTCTCAATGGCAGTAGCACAACTCACGGACAATGCCCTCATCTGGTGGGATCGTGAGGTATCTGACAGAAGGAGGAAAAGAATGAGGCCCATAGACTCATGGGTCGACATAAAAGATGTCATGCGAAAAAGGTTTGTTCCACCTTACTTTCATAGAGACTTGCAACGTCGTTTTCATACTCTTAAGCAGGGTACCAGATCAGTAGAGGAGTACTATTAAGAGTTCGAGAAGCTAAGGAACAGGCTGGAGCTCAATGATGATGAAGAAGCATTGATGGCACAATTCTTGGATGGACTCCAAGAAAGAGTCAGCCGCAAGTTGGAAAGGCAAATCTACAATGACTTCAAAGACTTGTTCCACCTATCTGTCCAGGCTGAGCAGCACATCAAACGTAAGAGCCAAGACATCCGCCGCAAGCCTAAGACACCTTGGTCACCAAGCAACATTCCCAAGCCCGTAGACAAATGCAAGAGCATAGAGATCGAGTCAAGGTTCAAGAGCAAGCCTCCTGAACCCACCCGTGACCAGAGAGAGCCTAGTAAGTCTTCTAACCCACAGAGAGCACGTGACATCACTTGTTTCAAGTGTAGGGGTCGTGGACACATCTCAAGGGAGTGCCCAAACAACCGGGTCATTCTGATTACAGAGGCTGGAGAATATGAGTCCCAAGATCAAGAGGACTATGAACCAGAAGAGGAATATGGTGACATTGAGTACCATGATGTGGGGGAAGTGCTGGTCACTAGACGCATCCTCAGTGCAATGGTGGATCCTTCAGAGACCATCCAAAGGGAGAACATCTTCCACAGCTGTTGCACCATCAAGGGCAAGGTATGTAACCTCATCATAGATGGTGGTTCTTGCACTAACGTTGCTAGTACATATATGGTTGATAAACTAGGTCTAGAGAAGACAAGGCATCCTCGACCATATAGACTGAGATGGCTCGATGACAAAGTGGAGATCAAGATCTATGAGCAAGTCACTGTGCCATTCAGTGTGGGCAAGTACCAAGACCAAGTCGTGTGCGACGTGGTGCCCATGCAAGCTGGCCATCTTCTACTAGGAAGGCCATGGTAGTTTGACAAGGATACCAGGCATGATGGCCGAACCAATCTCTACACATTCGTGCATGACAAGAGAAAGGTCAGCCTAGCTCCTCTCACACCTGCCCAGGTACATGAGCTTCAACAGCAAATGAGTAAGGAAAAGAAGCTCATTAAATCTAATTTTCTCATTCAACCAAGTCATGTCCGGAGAGCTTTAGCCTCGAAGGATCTAATGCTACTAATGTTTTTCAAAGAAGTGTTGAATATAGAGAAAGGACAGGTAGAGCTACCTCCTGAAGTAGCAACTATCCTCAACAAGTTCCAGGATGTGTTTCCAGAGGAGATACCAGCAGGCTTGCCTCCTTTACGTGGCATAGAACACCAGATCGATCTAGTGCCCGGAGCAGCCCTTCCCAACCGGCCAGCCTACCGGATGAGTCCAGAGGAGTCCAAGGAGCTTGACAAGCAAGTCAAGGAGCTCCTGGAGAAAGGCTATGTTCGGGAGAGCCTCAGTCCATGTGCCGTACTAGTGCTACTAGTGCCCAAGAAGGATGGGACTTGGCGAATGTGCGTGGACTGCCGAGCAATCAACAACATCACAGTCAAGTACCGGCATCCGATACCACGGCTGGATGACATTCTAGATGAACTGAGTGGAGCCACGGTCTTCTCCAAGATAGACCTCAAGAGTGGATACCACCAGGTCAGGATGAAGGAAGGTGATGAATGGAAGCCTGCTTTCAAGACAAAGCAAGGGCTATACGGGTGGACAGTCATGCCATTCGGCTTGACTAATGCCCCAAGCACCTTCAAGCGCCTTATGAACCAAGTTCTTAGGGCGTACATCAGTATGTTTGTAATGGTTTACTTTGATGATATATTAGTTTATAGTACGTGCCTACGGGACCACCTCACACATCTTGAGATGGTACTTAAAACCCTTCGACAAGAAGAGCTTTATGCCAATCTCAAGAAGTGCATCTTTTGTACTGATAAACTTGTCTTTTTAGGTTTTGTTGTAAGTTCACAGGGCCTACAGGTTGAT
>CM032165.1:21223003-21275873 GCA_018901935.1 Pugionium cornutum | reverse complement strand
GAGATAAAAATTGGCTTCCTATCTACCCGGCCCATGCACCTAAATTATTACCCTATACAAATCCTCTTCTTACAGTGGATGTATTTTTCAATAAATCTACTGGACAATGGAATGCAGAGAATTTCTGATCTAATTGAAAAATAGGATCATCATCTTCTTTTGAAGATCTATCTCCCACTAAGTGCTACATTGGACGATTGTATTTGGAAGCATACTTCTAATGGTGTATATTCAGTCAAGTCTGGCTATCGGAGTGCAGTTCATGATGTTAATTATTCCTCTCCTGATGTCAAGCCAATTCTTTCTAACTTTCCGGATCTAGCTAAAGATATTTGGTCCATTGAGGTGGCTCCAAAGATCAAACATTTCTTGTGGCGTCTATTATCACAACCTCTCCTACTTAAAACGCATTTATTTTCAAGGAAAATAATATCTGACAATAAATTTCCTCGATGTTGTGATTCCGAAGAAATAGAAAGTCATCTTTTTTCCAATGTCCTTATGCTCAGATGATCTGGAGAAAGTTGGGTATTTTAACTACTACCGTTTATGATCCAGTTTCGGCTCTTCAAGACAATTCAGATTTTTTATATCAAGCTACAATAATTTTGACTCTACATCAGCAGAAAAATACTTGCCGTTTCATATCCTTTGGCGTATTTGGAAAACCATAAATGTGCTTATTTTTCAAGATAAGGATAAATCCATTCATTCCCTACTCCAAAATTGTCAAGATGATGTTCAAGAGTGGCTATGTTCACTGGAGAAATTCAATAAATAGCATACTTCCCAAAATGTCATTTTTAACAGGCGTTGGAAAAGTCCGCAGCGGGGATTGGTCAAACATAACTATGATGCTGCCCATAAAGATGAAATGCGACTTCAGGTCTAGGGTGGATTATACGAAATGGTTTAGGGGTTTTCCTTCTGGCTGGTATGGGTAAATTCCAAGGACGATATACGGTTATTGAAGTAGAATTTTCGGCTTTGATATGGGCTCTCGAACCTACATGGTCGTTGGGATATCGTAAGGTTATTTTTCGAAGGAGATAATTTAGCTTTAAATATGCTTCTCCAACAGTGCGTTGTTAATTTACAATGTTATCATTACATTCATACAATTAACCAATGGATTCTAAAATTTGATGCTATCCAGTTTCTTCATCAACCATATTCAATGAAGTTGCTTATGCATTGGCCAAGGGTTCTATATTATCATCGGTCAATTGGAGTTTACTTGGTATTTTTCCATCTTTTTTATGATCAATTGTAATTCACGATATTTCTGATTAATAAAATTATTATGTTAGTAAAAATGATCATTCTAAACTTATCATTGATGCTCCTTGAGTGAAGGCTTATAAATGAATCATAATGCATGGCATCACGTAGTTTGGAATACATTGGATTACTTGGAGGCTTTGTCATATCTCTTTAAGTCTCAAATATTGTCACAATATAGAAAATTGAGCTAGCTTAACGTGGGTAATGGATTCGTGTTATTCTAAACTCTAATTCAAAAGTTAGAGACGATTTAGTGCGTACATGTCAAGTTGATCGGCCAATTAAAATGATCATTCTAAACGGATCATTGGTGCGCCTTGAGTAAAGGCTAATAAATGAAGCATAATGCATGGCATCACTCAGTTTTAGATATATTGGATTACTTGGAGGTTTTGTCATAGCTATTTCGGTTTAATTTTTTTCACAATATAGAAAATTGAGCTAGCTTAACGTAGGCGTTGGATTCGTGTCATTTTGAACTCTAAATCAAAAGTTACAAACAATTTAGTGCAGACATGTCAAGTTGATCGGCCTGTCAAAATGATCATTCTAAACTGATCATTGGTGCTCCTTGAGTAAATGCTTATAAAAGAAGCATAAAGCATGGCCTTGTGCATTTTGGGATACATTGGATTACTTGGAGGCTTTTTCGTTGCTCTTGTAGTCACAAATGTTATCACAATATGGAAAATTGAGCTAGCTTAACGTCGGTGTTGGATTCGTGCCATTCTGAACTCTAAATCAGCGGGCATGTCAAGTTGATCGGCCAGTTAAAATGATCATTCTGAACTGATCATTGGTGCTCCTTGAGTAAAGACTTATAAATGAAGTATAATGCATGACATCATGCAGTTTGGGATGTATTGGTTTACATGGACACTTTCTCATAAACAGTGTCAAATGTTGTTACCATACGGAACATTCAGCTAGCTTAATGTGGACGTTGGACTCATGTCATTTTGAGCTCTAAATCAAAAGTTAAAAACTATTTAGTGCGGACATGTAAGTTGTTCAGCTAGTTAAAATGATCATTCTAAAGTGATCATTGGTGCTCCTAGAGTAAAGGCTAAAAAATGAAGCATAATTCATGGCATAACGCAGTTTGGGATAGATTGGATTACTTAAAAGCTTTGTCGTAGCTATTTTGGATTAAATTTTGTCATAGTATAGAAAATTGAGCTAGCTTAACATGGGCGTTGGATTCGTGTCATTCTAAGCTCGAAATCAAATGTTACGTACAATTTTGTGGGGTCATGTCAAATTGATCCGCCAGTTAAAATGATCATTCTAAACTAATTATTGGTGCTCCTTGAATAAAGGCTTATAAATAAAGCATAATGCATGGCATCACGCACTTTGCGATACATTGGATTACTTGGAGGTTTTGTCGTAGCTCTTTCAATCTCAAATATTGTCACAATATAGAAAATTGAGCTAGCTTAATGTGGGGATTGGATTCGTGTCATTTTGAACTTTAAATCAAAAGTTACAGACAATTTAGTGCGGACATATAAAGTGTATCGGCCAGATAAAATGATCTTTCTAAACTGATAACTGGTGCTCCTTAAGTAAAGGCTTATAAATGAAGCATAATACATGACATTATGCTTCGTTTATGTTTGGATAGATTGGATTACTTGGAGGCTTTGTCCGCTCTTTCAGTCTCAAAGGTTGTCACCATATAGAATATTGAGGTTGCTTAACATGGGCTTTGGAGTCATGTCATTTTAAGATATAAATCAAAAGTTAATGATGATTTAGTTAGGACATGTCAAATTGATAAGGAAGTTAAAATGATCGTTCTAAGCTGATCATTGGTTCTCCTTGAGAAAAGATTTATAAATGAAGTATAATGCATGACATCATGCAGTTTGAGATATATTGGATTACGTGGGCGCTTTCTCATAAGCAGTGTCAAATGTTGTCATAATACGGAAAATTAAGCTGGCTTAACGTGGGCGTTGGACTCATGTCATTTTGAGCTCTAAATCAAAAGTTAAAGATGATTTAGTGCGAACATGTAAGTTGTTCAACTAGTTAAAATGATCATTCTAAAGTGATCATTGGTACTCTTTGAGTAAAGGCTTATAAATGAAGCATAATGCATGGCATAGCAAATTTTGGGATAGATTAGATTACTTAAAGTCTTTTTCGTACCTATTTCGGTCTTAACATTTGTCACAATATAGGAAATTGAGCTAGCTTAACGTGGGCGTTGGATTCGTGTTTCTTTGAGCTCTAAATCAAAAGTTACACGATTTTTAGTGGGGACATGTGAAATTGATCGACCAGTTAAAATGCTCAGTCTAAACAATCATTAGTGCTCCTTGAATAAGGATTAATAAATGAAGCATAATGCATGGCATCACACAGTTTGGATACATTGGATTACTTGGATGCTTTTTCGTAGCGCTTTTAGTGACAATTGTTGTCACGGTATAGAAAATTGAGCTCGCTTAACGTGATCCTGTTATTCATGTCATTTTGAGCTCTAAATAAAAAATTACGGACAATTTAGTGCGGACATGTAAAGTTGATCGGCCAGTTAAAATGATCATTCAAAACTGATCATTGGTGCTCCTTGAGTAAAGGCTTATAAATGAATCATAATGCATGGCATTACACAATTTGAGATAGATTGGATTACATGGAGGCTTTTTCCTTGCTCTTTCATGTCAAATGTTGTCAGAATATGGAAAATTAAGGTTGCTTAACGCGGGCGTTGGAGTCATGTCATTTTAAGCTTTAAATCAAAAGTTAGAGACGATTTAGTGCGTGTATTGGATTCGTGTAATTTTGATCTCTAATTCAAAGGTTAAACATGATTTAGTGCGGACATCTAAAGTTCATCAGCTTAAATGATCATTGGTGCTTCTTGAGTCAAGTCTTTTAAATGAAGCATAATGCATGGCATCACGCATTTCGGGGCAGATTGGATTACTTGGAGGCTTTGTCATAGCTATATTGGTGTTAAATTTTATCACAATATAGAAAATTGAGCAAGCTTAATGTGAGCGTTGAATTCCTGTCATTCTGAACTGTAAATCAAAAGTTATGGACGATTTAGTGTGGGCATGTCAAGTTAATCAGCTAGTTAAAATGATCAATCTAACCTGATCATTGGTGCTCCATATGTAATGGCTTATAAATGAAGCATAATGCATGGCATCACGCAGTTTTGGGATAGATTGGATTATTTGGAGCCCTTAACATAGATATTTCGGTCTTAAATTTTTGTAACAATATAGAAAACTTAGCGAGAATTAACATGAGCATTGGATTGGTGTAATTTTGAATTCTAAATCAAAAGTTACAAACCATTTATTGCGGACATGTCAAATATATCGGCCAGTTAAAATGATCATTCTAAACTGATAATTTGTGCTCCTTGAGTAGAGGCTTCTAAATGAAGCATAATACATGGCATCACGCAGTTTGGGATAGATTTGATTATTTGGAGCCTTAGACTAGATATTACGGTTTTAAATTTTGAAACAATATATAAAATTGAGCGAGAATTAACGTGAGGGTTGGTTTTGTGTCATTCAGAACTCTAAATCAAAAGTAACGGACGATTTAGTGTGGACATGTCAAGCTGATCGGCCAGTTAAAATGATCATTCTAAACTGATCATTGCTTCTCCTTGATTAAAGAGTTATAAATGAAGCATAATGAATGGTATCACGCAGTTTGGGATACATTGTATTACCTGGAGGCTTTGTAGTAGCTCTTTCAGCCTCAAATGTTGTCACAGAATGGAAAATTGAGCTAGCTTAATGTGAGCGTTCAATTCGTGTCATTCTGAAGTCTAAATAAAAGGTACGCACGATTTAGTGTGTATATGTCAAGTTAATTGGCTAGTTAAAATGATCATTCTAAACTGATCATTGGTGCTCCTTTAGTAAAGGCTTATAAATAAATCATAATGAATGGCATCACGCAGTTTGCGATACTTCCGTGGAGGCTTTGTAGTTGCTCTTTTAGTCTCAAATGTTGTTACAATATAGAAAATTAAGCTAGCTTAACGTGGGCGTTGGATTTGTGTCATTTTAGATTCTAATCAAAAGTTATGGAGGATTTATTGCCGACATGTTAAGTTGATCGGCAAGTTAAAATGATCATTCTAAAGTGATCGCTGTTGCTCCTTGAGTAAAGGCTTATAAATGAAGCATAATGCATTGCATCACGCAGTTTGGGATACATTGGATTATTTAAAGGCTTTTTCGTAGCTCTTTCATCCTCATATGTTGTAACAATATAGAATATTGAGCTAGCTTAATGTTGGTGTTGGATTCATGTCATTCTGAACTCTAAATCAGAGGATACAGACGATTTAGTGCATACATGGAAAAGTTATTGGCCAGTTAAAATGATCATTCTAAACTGATCATTGGTTCTCCTTGAGTAAAGCCTTGTAAATAAAGCATAATGTATGACATCACGCAGTTTGGGATACATTGGATTACTTGGAGGATTTGTCGTAGCTCTTTCAGTCTCAAATGTTGTCACAATATTGAAAATTGAGCTAGATAAACGTTGTCGTTATATTCATATTATTTTGAGCTTTAAATAAAATTTTTAAGACGATTAAGTGCGTACATGCCAAGGTTATACGCTAGTTAAAATGATTATTCTAAACTGATCATTGGTGGTCATTGAGCAATGGTTTACAAATGAATCATAATGCATGGCTTCATGCAGTTTGGGATACACTGGATTACTTGGAAGCTTTGTCGTAGTTTTATCAATCTGAATTGTTGTCACAATATAGAAATTTGAGCTACCTTAATGTGGATGTTGGATTCATGTCATTTTAGGATCTAAATCAAAAGTTAAATACAATTTAGTGCGGACATGTCAGGTTGATCAGCATCCAAATAATCATTCTAAACTTATCATTTGTGCTCTTTGAGTAAAGGCCTATAAATGAAGCATAATGAATGGCATCACATAGTTTGGGATAGATTGAACTACATAAATGCTTTGTCGTAGCTATTTCGGTGTTAAATTTTATGAAAGTATAGAAAATTGAGCTAGTTTAACGTGGGTGTTAGATTATTGTCACTTTGAACTCTAAATCAAAAGTTACAAACGATTTTAGTGCGGACATTCATTGGATTACAAGGAAGCTTTGTCGTAGCCCTTTCAGTATCAAATGCTGTCACAATATAGAAAACTGATCTACCATAATGTGAGCGTTCGACTCTTGTCATTCTAACTCTAAATCAAAAGTTAAGGAAAAATTAGTGCTTACATTTCATGGTTATCGGCCAGTTAAAATTATAATTTTAAACTAATCATTGGTGCTCCCAGAGTAAAGGCTTATAAATGAAGCATAATGCATGGTGTCGCGACCTTTGGGATACATTGGATTACTTGGAGGCTGTTTTCATAGCTCTTTCAATCTCAAATGTTCTATAATATGAAAAATTGAGCTAGCTTAACATGGGCATTGCACTCTTGTCATTTTAGGCTCTAAATAAAAAGTTAAAGACGACTTAGTGCGAACATGTCAAGTTGATTAGCTTGTTAAAAATGATCAGTCTAGACTGATCATTGGTTCTCATTGAGTAAAGGAATATAAATGAAGCATAATCATAGCATCATGCAGTTTGGGATAGATTGGATTACTTGAAGGCTTTCTTGTAGCTATTTCGGTCTTGAATTTTGTTACAATACAGAAAATATAGCTAGCTTAACGTGGGCGTTGGATTCATGTCATTCTGAACTAGAAATCAAAAGTTACAGACGATTTAGTGCGGACATGTCAAATGGATCGGCCAGTTAAAATGATCATTCTAAACTGATCTTTGCTGCTTCTTGAGTAAAGGTTTATAAATGAAGCATAACGCATGGCATCATGCACTTTGGGATACAATGGATTACTTGGAGGCTTTTTCGTAGCTCTTTCAGACTAAAATTTTCCACATCATGGATAATTGAGCTAGCTTAACGTGGGCGTATGACTGATGTCATTTTAGGCTCTAAATCAAAAGTTAAAGACGATTTAGTACGGACATGTCAAGTTGATCAGCTAATTAAAAATTATCATTCTAAACTAATCATTGGTGCTCATTGAGTGAAGGCGTATAAATGAAGCATAATGCATGACATCACGTAGTTTGGGATATATTGGATTACATGGAAGCTTTTCGTAGCTATTTTGATCTTTAATTTTGTCACGATTTAGAAAATTGATCTAGCTTGGTATAGGTGTTGGATTCCTTTCAATTTGAACTCTAAATCAAAAGGTACAGACCAATTACTACGGACATATCAAGTGTATCGGCCTGTTAAAATGATCATTTTAAACTGATCATTGGTGCTCATTTAGTAAATTCTTATAAATGAAGCATAATGCATAGCATCACGAACTTTGGGAAACATTGGATTACTTGGAGGTTGTTTTCAAAGCTCTTTCAGTCTCAAATGTTCTATCATATGGAAAATTGAGTTAGCTTAATATGGGTGTTACACTGATGTCATTTTAGGGTCTAAATCAAAAATTAAAAACTATTTAGCGAGGACATGTCAAGTTGATCAGCTAGTTAAAAATGAACATTCCAAACTGATCATTGGTGCTCGTTGAGTAAAGGCATATAAATGAAGCATAATGCATCGCATCACACAGTTTGGGATAGATTGGATTACTTGGAGGCTTTCTCCTATCTATTTCAGTCTTGAATTTTGTTACAATACAGAAAATCGAGCTAGCTTAAAGTGGATGTTGGATTCGTGTTATTCTGAACTATAAAGCAAAAGTTACAGATGATTTAGTGCGGACATGTCAAATTGATCGGCCAGTGAAAAAGATCATTCTAAACAGATCTTTGTGCTTCTTGAGTAGAGGTTTATAAATGAAGCATAATGCATGGCATCATGCACTTTGGGATACATTGGATTTCTTTGTGGCTTTTTTCGTAGCTCTTCAGTCGGAAATGTTCCACATCATGGAAAATTGAACTAGCTTAACGTGGACGTATAACTGAGGTCATTTTAGGCTCTAAATCCAAAGTAAAGAGAATTTAGTGTGGACATGTCAAGTTGATCGGCGTTCAAATAATCATTCTAAACTTATCATTTGGGCTCTTTGAGTAAAGGCCTATAAATGAAGCATAATGCATGGCATCTCGCAGTTTGGGATAGATTCGATTACTTAAATGCTTTGTTGTAGCAATTTCGGTGTTCAATTTTATGAAAATATAGAACATCAAGCTAGCTTAACGTGGGCGTTAGATTCATGTCACTCTGAACTCTAAATCAAAGGTTGATCATCTAGTTCAAATGATCATTCTAAACTGATCATTGGTGCTCATTGAGTAAAGACTTATAAATGAAGCATAATGCATGGCATCACGCACTTTGGGATACATTGGATTACTTTGAGGCTGTTTTCATAGCTCTTTCAGCCTCAAATGTTGTCACAATATGGAAAATTGACCAAGCTTAACGTGGGCGTTGGAATCATGTCATTTTGAGTTCTAATTCAAAGGTTAAAGATGACTTAGTGCGGACATGTCAAGTTTATCAGCTAGTTAAAATGATCATTCTAAATTGATCATTGGTGCTCCTTCAGTAAAGGCTGATAAATGAAACATAATGCATGGCATCACGTAGTTTGGGATAGATTGGATTACTTGGAGGCTTTTCGTAGCTCTTTCGGTCTTGAATTTTGTTACAATATAAAAAATTGACCTAGCTTAACGTGGGTGTCGACATGTAACTTAAAAGTTATTGACGATTTAACACGTTCAATGTAACTGACTTAGCCCCTTTCCATGCAGATGAACCAGTTTTGAGGTCAAAACCTACTGAAGAGGGAGGGGATGATGAGGACATCAGGTCGTATGTGCAGCCAGGAGACCAGACTGGCCGACCAGGAAGCTTGCCCGAGACAGCCGGGCCATTTGGCACGTCTGCCGGCCCAAGCAGTACCGCCGGACCCTCGACTAATAGCACCAGACCGATCAGCATTGCCGGCGGAGAGGCCCAAGCTTCTGGCACACTAGGTGGCGACGTGGATGACACCGCTAGTCCCCTTGATGATGCCGCTGATTCCACGATCAACTTGGCCGGTCCTGAAGGCATTCCGGCCAGTGCCTCACACAGTCCAGCCGGTACAGCCGATCCAGCCGAGTACACGAGCATTTCAACTTCTACACAAGGGAACTCAGACCAGATAAGCTACCAGCTTCAGGACATGCATCTAGAGGAAGTCTCCACACCAGTAGTGCCACCAAAAGCAATGACAAGGAGCAGATCAAGAGCACTCTTCCACAAGTTCAGCTTATGGGTCGACAAGCTCCTAGAGGAAGATCGACTAAGGTCAATGGGCCAGAAGTGCAAAGAGGAGTCCAAAGACTTCTCAAAAATGCAAGGGACTTCAGAGACTTGGGCTTTAATGGCAAGAGAGGTCAGGGCCCAAAGATTCCTAACCCTACTCCAAATCTAAGACTAGGAGCAAGGCGCGTGCATGCCACAAGGACGGCCACCTTCCATTTCTTGGCCGTGAGGTAAGTAAGTTAAGTTTCAATTCGAATATATGCCTCTTTCTGTTTTGCAGGGTAGGATCTAGATTGTTTACATTTTTGAGTCAAGAACATTTTAGGAATAGGTCCTTTTTCGGTTATGCACTTTTGTATCTTTTCCATTTGTGCACTTTTGTAAACTTTCCGTTTCTTTATTTGAGTCGACCCTAGAAGGTCAAGCTGTCGAGCATATTAATAAGGCTCCTTCCAGCATTGTAGTTCGACAACCTTTTTGCTAATCAATAAAGATCGAATTTTCTTTACAAGTTTTTCTCTCAAAGAAGCTTGTGCGCTTAGAACCTAGTTGAGACCAGCCCTCCTAGCTCTAAGTTTGTGATTTATCACGAGGTTCATCACCCCTCGTGTGGTTCACTTCACCCTTCCATCGAATACCAACCCAAAACCCCCTATCCAAGAAGTCTAAGGTCCAGTTTCTCACCTAACCTTCTCCAAACAGCCCACGCACATATAAGCCTTGAATCGAGGCTTGTATCATTTTGGTATCATAGCTTAAAGCTCCTAAACCAGGTTGTTTCTATCCTTTAGCTTGTTTTGTTTCTTGTTATTGCATTAGTTTAAGTTTCATTCAAGAAAATAAAAAAAATAACATCTAAACTCATACCGAGTGCATCTAGATCCTACGTGCATCACTAGGTTCTAGAATCATTCTTGCATTGCTATATTCGACATTCCTTTTTGTTAGAATCATATTTCCATTATTTTAAGTTAAATTAAAAAGAAAAGAAAAAGAAAATAGGAAAAATACCTAAAGGATTCGAATTGGACAGCTAGCAATAGTTGTCAGTTTCCTTTTTATTCAAATCTTCATATTTTCGAGTTTCCAATTCTCAGATTTTTTCCTTTTTGCATTTTTTCGAATCCCCTTATAAAAGAAAACCCTCTTAATAATTTAGGAGCAGCATAACTTGTCTTCTATCTTTGTACTATGCAATGGCAGAAGAAAATAGAGAAGCAACCGAAGCCATGATGGCCATGTTCACCACCCTCCAAACACAACTCGCATCCATAGGAGAGAGATTGGAGCGCGTGGAGAGGCCTGTGAGATTCCAGGCCATAAGGCATAGGAGAGCTGACCTAGACCGTGCTGAGGGTCCTGAGCACCTTTGGACACGGCACGAGCAGGAGGAGCCCCAACCGAGAGGACCTCCACGGCAACCAGAGGCAGGGGATGATGGCTTCGAGCCATATGGTCTTCACCAGAGACCAAGGATGCCTCCTAGACATGATGAGAATGGAGATGAACACGCCTACAACCGGGTAACTCATCCTGATGGTAAGCTAACTCCTCCAAGTTTTGTAGGAAAAGTAGACCCCGAGGCTTACCGAGATTGGGAGAGAAGAATGGATCATATCTTTGATCATTACAACCAACCAGGGCCAAGGAGAGTCTCAATGGCAGTAGCACAACTCACGGACAATGCCCTCATCTGGTGGGATCGTGAGGTATCTGACAGAAGGAGGAAAAGAATGAGGCCCATAGACTCATGGGTCGACATAAAAGATGTCATGCGAAAAAGGTTTGTTCCACCTTACTTTCATAGAGACTTGCAACGTCGTTTTCATACTCTTAAGCAGGGTACCAGATCAGTAGAGGAGTACTATTAAGAGTTCGAGAAGCTAAGGAACAGGCTGGAGCTCAATGATGATGAAGAAGCATTGATGGCACAATTCTTGGATGGACTCCAAGAAAGAGTCAGCCGCAAGTTGGAAAGGCAAATCTACAATGACTTCAAAGACTTGTTCCACCTATCTGTCCAGGCTGAGCAGCACATCAAACGTAAGAGCCAAGACATCCGCCGCAAGCCTAAGACACCTTGGTCACCAAGCAACATTCCCAAGCCCGTAGACAAATGCAAGAGCATAGAGATCGAGTCAAGGTTCAAGAGCAAGCCTCCTGAACCCACCCGTGACCAGAGAGAGCCTAGTAAGTCTTCTAACCCACAGAGAGCACGTGACATCACTTGTTTCAAGTGTAGGGGTCGTGGACACATCTCAAGGGAGTGCCCAAACAACCGGGTCATTCTGATTACAGAGGCTGGAGAATATGAGTCCCAAGATCAAGAGGACTATGAACCAGAAGAGGAATATGGTGACATTGAGTACCATGATGTGGGGGAAGTGCTGGTCACTAGACGCATCCTCAGTGCAATGGTGGATCCTTCAGAGACCATCCAAAGGGAGAACATCTTCCACAGCTGTTGCACCATCAAGGGCAAGGTATGTAACCTCATCATAGATGGTGGTTCTTGCACTAACGTTGCTAGTACATATATGGTTGATAAACTAGGTCTAGAGAAGACAAGGCATCCTCGACCATATAGACTGAGATGGCTCGATGACAAAGTGGAGATCAAGATCTATGAGCAAGTCACTGTGCCATTCAGTGTGGGCAAGTACCAAGACCAAGTCGTGTGCGACGTGGTGCCCATGCAAGCTGGCCATCTTCTACTAGGAAGGCCATGGTAGTTTGACAAGGATACCAGGCATGATGGCCGAACCAATCTCTACACATTCGTGCATGACAAGAGAAAGGTCAGCCTAGCTCCTCTCACACCTGCCCAGGTACATGAGCTTCAACAGCAAATGAGTAAGGAAAAGAAGCTCATTAAATCTAATTTTCTCATTCAACCAAGTCATGTCCGGAGAGCTTTAGCCTCGAAGGATCTAATGCTACTAATGTTTTTCAAAGAAGTGTTGAATATAGAGAAAGGACAGGTAGAGCTACCTCCTGAAGTAGCAACTATCCTCAACAAGTTCCAGGATGTGTTTCCAGAGGAGATACCAGCAGGCTTGCCTCCTTTACGTGGCATAGAACACCAGATCGATCTAGTGCCCGGAGCAGCCCTTCCCAACCGGCCAGCCTACCGGATGAGTCCAGAGGAGTCCAAGGAGCTTGACAAGCAAGTCAAGGAGCTCCTGGAGAAAGGCTATGTTCGGGAGAGCCTCAGTCCATGTGCCGTACTAGTGCTACTAGTGCCCAAGAAGGATGGGACTTGGCGAATGTGCGTGGACTGCCGAGCAATCAACAACATCACAGTCAAGTACCGGCATCCGATACCACGGCTGGATGACATTCTAGATGAACTGAGTGGAGCCACGGTCTTCTCCAAGATAGACCTCAAGAGTGGATACCACCAGGTCAGGATGAAGGAAGGTGATGAATGGAAGCCTGCTTTCAAGACAAAGCAAGGGCTATACGGGTGGACAGTCATGCCATTCGGCTTGACTAATGCCCCAAGCACCTTCAAGCGCCTTATGAACCAAGTTCTTAGGGCGTACATCAGTATGTTTGTAATGGTTTACTTTGATGATATATTAGTTTATAGTACGTGCCTACGGGACCACCTCACACATCTTGAGATGGTACTTAAAACCCTTCGACAAGAAGAGCTTTATGCCAATCTCAAGAAGTGCATCTTTTGTACTGATAAACTTGTCTTTTTAGGTTTTGTTGTAAGTTCACAGGGCCTACAGGTTGATTAAGAGAAGATTCGAGCCATGCAAGAGTGGCCAACACCACGCAACATCAGCCAAGTGAGGAGCTTCCACGGACTGGCCAGCTTATATAGGAGATTCGTGCCCAACTTCAGCAGTATTGCCTCACCATTGACGGCAGTAGTGAAGAAGAACGTGGGATTCAGCTGGGGAGAAGCTCAGGAGAAGGCATTCCAGGCCTTGAAGGACAGCCTTACACATGCACCAGTGCTAGTCCTTCCCGACTTCAACAAGACGTTTGAAGTGGAGTGTGATGCCTCTGGAATAGGCATAGGAGCAGTGCTAACCCAAGAAGGGAGACTAGTGGCATACTTCAGTGAGAAGCTAGGTGGTGCCTCACTGAACTACCCCACTTATGACAAGGAGCTTTATGCCCTTGTCCGAGCATTGGAGACTTGGCAGCATTACTTGCTGTGCAAGGAGTTTGTGATCCACACTGATCATGAGACTCTCAAACACCTCAGAGGGAAAACCAATCTCAAGAGGAGACATGCCAGGTGGATGGAGTTCATAGAGACCTTCCCCTACGTCATCAAATACAAGAAGGGCAAAGACAATGTGGTAGCCGATGCACTATCAAGGAGGTTTGCCTTGATATCAACCATGGAGGCAAAGGTCCTAGGATTCGAGAACATCAAGGACCTATACAAGGATCATCCTGACTTTGCTGAGAGCTACAAGGAGTGTGCCACAGGAGGTCATAGCTCTTTCACTCTCAAATGTTGTCATGATATTGAAAATTGAGCAAGGTTAACGTGGGCGTTGGACTCATGACATGTTGAGCTCTAATTCAAAGGTTAAATTCGATTTAGCGCGGACATGTCAAGTACATCAGCTAGTTAAAAATGATCATTTTAAACTGATCATTGGTGTTCCTTGAGTAAAGGCTTATAAATGAAGCATAATGCATAGCATCACGGCGTTTGGGATACATTGGATTACTTGGAGGCTTTATGGTAGCTATTTTGGTTTTAAATTTTGTCACAATATAGAAAATTAAACTAGGTTAACGTGGGCATTGGATTCGTGTCATTCAGAACTATAAATCAAAAGTTATGGACGATTTAATGTGGACATGACAAATTTATCGGCCAATTAAAATGATCATTCTAAACCGATCATTGGTGCTCCTTGAGAAAAGGCTGATAAATGAAGCATAATGCATTGCATCATGCACATTGGGATACATTCTAAACTAATCATTGATGCTCATTGATTAAAGGCGTATAAATGAAGCATTATGCATAACATCACGTAGTTTGGGATAGATTGGATTACATGGAGGCTTTTTGTAGCTTTTTTGATATTAAATTTTGTCACAATATAGAAAATTGAGCTACCTTAGCGTGGGCATCGGATTCCAGTCAATTTGAACTCGAAATCAAAACTTACAAACCAATTACTACGGACATATCAAGTGTATCGGCAAATTAAAATGATCATTTTAAACAGATCATTGGTGATCCTAGAGTAAAGGATTATAAATGAAGCATAATGCATGGCATCACGAACTTTGGGATACATTGGATTACTTGGAGGCTGTTTTCATAGCTCTTTCACTCTCAAATGTTGTCACGATATAGAAAATTGGGCAAGCTTAACGTGGGCGTTGGAATCATGTCATTTTGAGCTCTAATTCAAAGGTTAAAGACGATTTAGTGCGGACATATCAAGTACATAAGCTAGTTAAAATTGATCATTTTAAACTGATCATTGGTGCTGCTTGAGTAAAGGCTTATAAATGCATAGCATCATGCAGTTTTTGATAGATTGAATTACTTGGAGGCTTTGTCGTAGCTATTTTGGTTTTAAATTTGTCACAATATAGAAAATTAAGATTGATTAATATGTGCGTTGGATTCGTGTCATTCTGAACTATAAATCAAAAGTTATGGACGATTTAGGGTGGACATGACAAATGTATCGGCCATTTAAAATGATCATTCTAAACTGATCATTGGTGCTCCTTGAGGGAAGGCTTATATATGAAACATAATGCGTGGCATTACACATTTTGGGATAAGTTGGATTCTGATGAATTTTTCGTAGCTATTTTGGTCTTAAGTTTTGTCACAATATAGATAATTGGGCTAGCTTAACGTGGGCATTGGATTCACGTAATTTTGAACTCTAACTAAAACATTATTGACGATTTAGTGCGGACATGTCAAGTTGATCTGCCAGTTAAAATGATCATTCTAAATAGATTATTGGTGCTCCTTGAGTAAAACCAAATAAATGAAGCATAATGCATTGCATCACGCAGTTTGGGATCACGCAGTTTGGGATACATTGGATTACATGGAAGCTTTGTCATAGGTCTTTCAATCTCAAATGTTGTCACAATATAGAAAATTGAGCTACCTTATTGTGGGTGTTGGATTCGTGTCATTTGAAACATTAAATCATAAGTTACGCATGATTTAGTGCGGACATTTCAACTTGGTGGGCCAGCTAAAATGATCATTCTAAACGTATCATTGGTGCTCCTAGAGTAAAGGCGTATAAATGAAGCATAATGCATTGCATCACACAGTTTCTGATACATTGGATAACTTGGAAGCATTGTCGTAGCTCTTTCAGTTTCAAATGTTGTCACAGTATAGAAATTTGAGCCACCCTGATGCGGGCAATGAATTCGTGTCATTTTAGGTGCTAAATCAAAAGGTAAAGATGATTTAGTGAGTACATGTGAAGTCCTATTAATGAAGCATAATGCATGGACATGTCAAGTACATCAGCTAGTTAAAATGATCATTTTAAACTGATCATTGGTGCTCCTAGAGTAATGGCTTATAAATGAAGTATAATTCATGACATCACAAACTTTGGGATATATTGGATTACTTGGAGGCTGTTTTCATAGCTCTTTCAATCTTAAATGTTGTCAAAATATGGAAAATTGAGCAAGCTAAACGAGGGCTTTGGACTCATTTTATTTTGAGCTCTAATTCAAAGGTTAAAGATGATTTAGTGTGGACATGTCAAGTAGATCAGCTAGTTAACAATGATCATTTTAAACTGATCATTGGTGCTCATTGAGTAAAGGCATATAAATGAAGCATAATGCATAGCATCACGCAGTTCGGGATAGATTGGGTTACTTGGAGACTTTGTCATGGATATTTTGGGCTTGAATTTGGATACAATACAGAAAATTGAGTTAGCTTAACGTGGGTGTTGGATTCGCGTAATTCTGAACAATAAATCAAAAGTTACGGACAATTTAGTGCGGACATGCCAAATTTATCGGCCAATTAAAATGAGCATTCTAAACTGATCATTGGTGCTCCTTGAGTAAAGGCTGAGAAATGAAGCATAATGCATTGTATCATGCACTTTGGAATACATTGGATTAGTTGGAGGCTTTTATCGTAGCTCTTTCTATCTAAAATGTTCCACAATATAGAAATTTGAGCTTGCTTAATGTGGGTGTTTGACTGATGTAATTTTAGGCTCTAAATAAAAACTTAAAGATGATTTAGTGCTGAAATATGAAGTTGATCAGCTAGTTAAAAATGATAATTCTAAATTAATCATTGGTGGTCACTGAGTAAAGGAGTATAAATGAAGCATAATTCGTAGATTCACATAGGTTAGGATACTTTGGATTACATGGGGGCTTTTTCGTAGCTATTTTGATATTAAATTTTGTCACAATATAAAAAATTGAGCTAGGTTAGCATGGGCGTTGGATTCCTGTCAATTCGAACTCGAAATCAAAAGTTACAGACCAACTACTACGAACATGTCAAGTGTATCGGCCATTTAAAATGATCATTCTAAACTGAACATTGGTGCTCCTTGAGTAAAGTCTTATAAATGAAGCATAATGCATGGCATCACACACTTTGGGAAACATTGGATTATTTGGAGGCTGTTTTCATAGCTCTTTTAGCCTCAAATGTTGTCACAATATGAAAAATTGAGCAAGTTTAATGTGGGCATTGGACTCATGTCATTTTGAGCTCTAATTCAAAGGTTAAATATTATTTAGTGCGGACATGTCAAGTTTATCAGCTAGTTAAAATAATCAATCTAAATTGATCATAGGTTTTCCTTAAGTAAAGGTTTATAAGTGAAACATAATGCATGGCATCACGCAGTTTGTGATATATTGGATTACTTGAAGATTTTATCGTAGCAATTTCGGTCTTTATTTTTGTTACAATATAGGAAATTGAGCTAGCTAAACGTGGGCGTTATATTCGTATCATTTTGAACTCTAAATCAAATGTTACTGGCCATTTAGTGTGGACATGTCAAGTTGATCGGCTAGTTAAATTAATCATTCTAAACAGAAAATTGGTGCTCCTTGAGTAAAGGTCTACAAATAAAGCATAATGCATTGCATCACACAATATGTGACACATTGGATTACTTGGAAGCTTTATCGTAGCTCTTTCAGTCACAAATGTTGTCACAATATAGAAATTTGAGCTACCTTAAAATGGGCATTGGATTCGTGTAATTTTAGGCTCTAAATCAAAGTTAAAGACGATTTAGTGCGGATATGTCAAGTTGATCAGCGTCAAAATGATTATTCTAAACTTACAATTTGTGCTCTTTGAGTAAATGAAGCCTAATGCATGGCATCAAACAGTTCGGGATAGATTGGATTACTAAAATGCTTTGTCGTAGCTATCTCGGTGTTAAATTTTATCAAAATATAGAAAATTGAGCTAGATTAACGTGGGCGTTAGATTCCTGTCATTCAGTACTCCAAATCAAAAATTATAAATGATTTAATGCGGACATGTCAAGTTGATCGGCCAGTTAAAATGAGCATTCTAAACTTATCACTGGTGCTCCATGAGTAAAGGCATATAAATGAAGCATAATGTATAGAATCACACAGTTTGGGATAAATTGGATTACTTGGAGGCTTTTTAATAGCTCTTTCAGTCTTAAATGTAGTCACAATATGGAAAATTGAGCAAGCATTGGATTCATGTCATTTTAAGCTCTAATGTAAAGGTTAAAGACGATTTAGTGCAGACATGTCAAGTTGATCGGCTAGTTAAAATGATCCTTCGAAGCTGATCATTGGTGCTCCTTGAGTAAAGGCTTATCAATGAAACATAATGCATGGCATGACACATTTTGGGATAAATTGGATTTTGAAGATTTTTTCATATCTATTTTGGTCTTAAGTTTTGTCACAATATAGAAAATTGAGCTAGCTTAACGTTGGCATTGGATTCGGGTAATTTTGAACTCTAACTAAACAGTTATTGACGATTTAGTGCGTACATGTCAAGTTGATCAGCCAGTTAAAATGATCATTCTAAACAGATCACTGGTGCTCCTTGAGTAAAGCTTTATAAATGAAGCATAATGCATGGCATCACAGAGTTTGGGATCACATAGTCTGGGATACATAGGATTACATGGAAACTTTGTCATAGCACTTTCAATCTCAAATATTGTCACAATATAGAAAATTCAGTTACCATAATGTGGTTGTTGGATTCGTATCATTCAAAACTCTGTATCAAAAGTTATGGACGATTTAGGACATTTCAAGTTGGTTGGCCAGCTAAAATGATCATTTTAAACTAATCATTCGTGCTCCTAGAGTAATGGCTTATAAATGAAGCATAATGCATTGCATCACACAGTGTGATACATTGGATAACTTGGAACCTTTGTCCTAGCTCTTTGAGTTTCAAATGTTGTCACAATACAGAAATTTGAGCTACCTTGATGTGGGCATTGGATTCGTGTCATTTTAGGCTCTAAATAAAAAGTTAAAGACGATTTAGTGCGGAAATGTGAAGTTGCTCAGCGTCGAAAAGATTATTCTAAACTATCATATATGCTCTTTGAGTAAAGGCCTATTAATGAAGCATAATGCATGGCATCACGCAGTTCGAGATAGATTGGATTACTAAAATGCTTTGTGGTCTCTATTTTGATGTTAAATTTTATCAAAATTAAGAAAATTGAGCTAGCTTAACGTGGGTTTTAGATTCATGTCATTATGAACTCAAAAGCAAAAGTTATAGACGATTTAATGCAGACATGTCAAGTTGATCGGCCTGTTAAAATGAGAATTATAAACTTATCACTGGTGCTCCTTGAGTAAAGGCATTTAAATGAAGCATAATGCATAGCATCACGCAGTTTGGGATATATTGGATTACATGAACATTTTGTTGTATCTATTTCGGTTTTTATTTTTGTCACAATATAGAAAATTAAGCTAGCTAAATGTGGGCGTTATATTCGTGTCATTTTGAACTTTAAATCAAATGTTACTGACGATTTAGTGCAGATATGACAAGTTGATCGGCCCATTAAGTTGATCGGCCCATTAAGTTGATCATTCTAAACGGATCATTGGTGCTCTTTCAGTAATGGCTTATAAATGAAGCATGATGCATTACATCACACTATTTGTGATACATTGGATTACTTGGAAGCTTGATCGTAAAACTTTTCATCTCAAATGATGTCACAATATAGAAATTTGAGCTACCTTAATGTGGGCGTTGGATTTAGTGCGGACATTTCAAGTTGGTCGGTCAGTTAAAATGATCATTTTAAACTGATCATTTGTGCTCCTACCTTAATGGCTTATAAATGAAGCATAATGCATTGCATCACACAGTGTGATACATTGGATAACTTGGAAGCTTTGTCGTAGCTCTTTGAGTTTCAAATGTTGTCACAATACAGAAATTTGAGCTACCTTGATGTGGGTGTTTGATTCTTGTCATTTTAGGCTCTAAATCAAAAGTTAAAGACGATTTAGTGCAGACATGTGAAGTTGCTCAGCGTCAAAATGATTATTCTAAACTTATCATATATGTTCTTTGAGTAAAGGCCTATTAATGAACCATAAAGCATGGCATCACGCAGTTAGAGATAGATTGGATTACTAAAATGCTTTGTCATAGATATTTTGGTGTTAAATTTTATCAAAAATAAAGAAAATTGAGCTAGCTTAACGTGGGTTTTAGATTCATGTCATTCTGAACTCTAAATCAAAAGTTATAGACGATTTAATGCAGACATGTCAAGTTGATCGGCCAGTTAAAATGACAATGATAAACTTATCACTGGGGCTCGTTGAGTAAAGGCATTTAAATGAAGCATAATGCATAGCATCACGCAGTTTGGGATATATTGGATTACTTGACGATTTTGTTGTAGCTATTTCGGTTTTTATTTTTGTCACAATATAGAAAATTTAGCTAGCTAAACGTGGGCGTTACATTCGTGTCATTTTGAACTCTAAATAAAATGTTACTGACGATTTAGTGCAGATATCTCACGTTGATCGGCCCGTTAAGTTGATCATTCTAAACGCATCATTGGTGCTCTTTGAGTAAAGACTTATAAATGAAGCATGATGCATTACATCACACAGTTTGTGATACATTGGATTACTTGGAAGCTTTATCGTAACACTTTTAGTCTCAAATGTTGTCACAATATAGAAATTTGAGCTACCTTAATGTGGGCGATGGATTTAGTGCAGACATTTCAAGTTGGTCGGCCAGTTAAAATGATCATTTTAAACTGATCATTCGTGCTCCTACCTTAATGGCTTATAAATGAAGCATAATGCATTGCATCACACAGTGTGACACATTGGATAACTTGGAAGCTTTGTCGTAGCTCTTTGAGTTTCAAATGTTGTCACAATACAGAAATTTGAGCTACCTTGATGTGGGCATTGGATTCGTGTCATTTTAGGCTCTAAATCAAAAGTTAAAGACGATTTAGTGCGGACTTGTGAAGTTGATCAGCATCAAAATGATTATTCTAAACTTATCATATATGCTCTTTGAGTAAAGGCCTATTAATGAAGCATAATGCATGGCATCACGCAGTTCGAGATAGATTGGATTACTAAATTGCTTTGTCGTAGCTATTTTGGTGTTGAATTTTATCAAAATAAAGAAAATTGAGCTAGCTTAACGTGGGTTTTAGATTCATGTCATTGTGAACTCTAAATCAGAAGTTATAGACGATTTACTGCGGACATGTGAAGTTAATCGGCCAGTTAAAATGAGAATTACGAACTTATCACTGGTTCTCCTTGAGTAAAGGCATATAAATGAAGCATAATGCATAGAATCATGCAGTTTGGGATGTATTGTATTACTTGAAGATTTTGTTGTAGGTATTTCGGCTTTTTTGTCACAATAAAGAAAATTTAGAAAGCTAAATGTGGGCGTTATATTCGTGTCATTTTGAACTCTAAATCAAATGTTATTGACGATTTAGTGTAGACATGTCAAGTTGATCGGCCCGTTAAGTTGATCATTCTAATGGATCATTGGTGTTCCTTGAGTAAAGGCTTATAAATGAAGCATGATGCATTACATCACACAGTTTGTGATACATTGGATTACTTGGAAGCTTTATCGTAACATTTTCAGTCTCAAATGTTGTCACAATATAGAAATTTGAGCTACCTTAATGTGGGCGTTGGATTTGTTTCATTTTAGGCTCCAAATCAAAAGATAAAGATGATTTAGTGCAGACATGTGAAGTTGATCAGCTTCAAAATGATTATTCTAATCTTATTATTCATGCTCTTTGAGTAAAGGCCTATAAATGAAGCATAATGCATGGCATCACACTGTTCGAGATAGATTGGATTACAAAAATGATTTGTCATAGCTATTTTGGTATTAAATTTTATCAAAATATAGAAAATTGAGCTAGGTTAACTTGGGTGCTAGATTCGTGTCATTCTGAACTCTAAATCAAAAGTTATAGAAGATTTAGTGTGGACATGTCAAGTTGATCGGCCAGTTAAAATGAGCATTCTAAACTTATTACTGGTGCTCCTTGAGTAAAGGCATATAAAGGTTACTTGGAGGCTTTTTTATAGAATCACGCAGTTTGGGATATATTTGATTACTTGGAGGCTTTTTTATAGCTCTTTTAGTCTCAAAAGTTGACGCAATATGGAAAATTGAGCAAGCGTTGGATTCATGTCATTTTGAGGTCTAATTTAAAGGTTAAACACGATTTAGTGAGGACATGTCAAGTTGATCAGCTAGTTAAATTGATCATTCTAAATTGATCATTGGTGCTCCTTGAGTGAAGGCTTATAAATGAAACATAATGCATGGCATGAAACATTTTTGGATAAATTGGATGTTGAAGATTTTGTTGTTGCTATTTTGGTCGTAAGCTTTATCACAATATAGAAAATTGACCTAGATTAAGGTGGGAGTTGGATTCGTGTCATTCCGAACTATAAATCAAAAGTTATGAACGATTTAGTGCGGACATGACAAATTTAACGGCCAATTGAAATGATCATTCTAAACTGATCATTGGTGCTTCTTGAGTAAAGGGTTATAAATAAATCATAATGCATGACATCACACAATATGGAAAATTGAGCAAGCTTAACGTGGACGTCCGACTCATGTTATTTGGAGCTCTAATTCAAAGGTTAAAGATGATTTAGTGCGGACATGTGAAGTTTATCAGCTAGTTAAAATGATCATTTTTAAGTGATCATAGGTGTTCCTTAAGTAACGGTTTATAAATGAAACATAATGCATGACATCACGCAGTTTGTGATATATTGGATTACTTGAAGATTTTGTCGTAGCTATTTTGGTCTTTATTTTTGTCACAATATAGAAAATTGAGCAAGCTACACGTGGCCGTTATATTCGTGTCAATTTGAACTCTAAATCAAAAATGTTACTGACCATTTAGTGTGGACATGTCAAGTTGATTGGCCAGTTAAATTGATCATTCTAAACGGATAATTGGTGCACCTTGAGTAAAGATCTATAAATAAAGCATAATGCATTGCATCACACAGTTTGTGATACATTGGATTACTTGGAAGCTTTATCGTAACTCTTTCAGTCTCAAATGTTGTCACAATATAGAAATTAAAGCTACCTTAAAATGGGCATTGGATTCGTGTAATTTTATGCTCTAAATCAAAAGTTAAAGACGATTTAGTGCGGACATGTCAAGTTGATCAGCGTCAAAATGATTATTCTAAACTTACCTTTTATGCTCTTTGAGTACAGGCCTATAAATGAAGCCTAATGCATGGCATCACGCAGTTCGAGATAGATTGGATTACTAATATAATTTGTCGTAGCTATCTCGGTGTTAAGTTTTATCAAAATATATAAAATCGAGCTCGCTTAACATGGGGTATTAGATTCCTGTCATTCTGAACTCTAAATCAAAAGTTATAAACAATTTAGTGCGAACATGTCAAGTTGATCGGCCTGTTAAAATGAGCATTCAAAACTTATCACTGCTGCTCCTTGAGTAAAGGCATAGAAATGAATCATAATGTATAGAATCACGCAGTTTGGGATATATTGGATTACTTGGAGGTTTTTTTATAGCTCTTTCAGTCTCAAATGTAGTCACAATATGGAAAATTGAGCAAGCATTGGATTCATGTCATTTTAAGCTCTAATGTAAAGGTTAAAGACGATTTAGTGCGGATATTTCAAGTTGATCGGCTAGTTAAAATGATCATTCGAAACTGATCATTGGTGCTCCTTGAGTAAAGGCTTATAAATGAAACATAATGCATGGCATCTTGCAGTTTAGGATCACACAGTTTGGGATACATTAGATTACATGGAAGCTTTGTCGTAGCACTTCAATATCAAATGTTGTCACAATATAGGAAATTGAGCTACCTTAATGTGGGTGTTGGATTCGTGTCATTCTAAACTCTAAATCAAAAGTTACGGACGATTTAGTGTGCACATTTCAAGTTGGTCGGCCAGTTAAAATGATCATCCTAAACTGATCATTGTTGCTCCTTGAGTAAAGGCTTATAAATGAAGCATAATGCATTGCATCACACTGTTTGTGATACATTGGATTACTTGGAAGCTTTACCATAGCTCTTTCAGTATCAAATGTTGTTACAATATAGAAATTTGAGCTACCTTAAAATGGGCATTGGATTCGTGTAATTTTATGCTCTAAATCGAAAGTTAAAGATGATTTAGTGCGGACATGTCAAGTTGATAAGCGTCAAAATGATTATTCTAAACTTACCATTTATGCTCTTTGAGTTAAGGCCTATAAATGAAGCCTAATGCACGGCATCACGCAGTTCGAAACAGATTGGATTACAAAAATACTTTTGTTGTAGCTAACTCGGTGTTAAGTTTTATCAAAATATAGAAAATCGAGCTCGCTTAATGTGGGCGTTAGATTCCTGTCATTCTGACCTCTAAATCAAAAGTTAAAAACAATTTAGTGCGAACATGTCAAGTTGATCGGCCAGTTAACATGAGCATTCTAAACTTATCTCTGGTGCTCATTGAGTAAAGGCATATAAATGAAGCATAATGCATAGTATCATGCAGTTTGGGATATATTGGATGACTTGGAGGCTTTTTCATAGCTCTTTCAGTCTCAAATGTAATCACAATATGGAAAATTGAGCAAGCGTTCGATTCATGTCATTTTAAGCTCCAAGTTGATCGCCGAGTTAAAATGATCATTCTAAATTGATCATTGGTGCTCCTTGAGTAAACGCTTATAAATGAAGCATAATGCATGGCATGACACATTTTGGGATATAAATGAAGCATAATGCATAGCATCATGCAGTTTGGGATATATTGGATTACTTGAAGATTTTGTGGTAGCTATTTTGGTTTTTAGTTTTGTCACAATATAGAAAATTGAGAAGCTAAACATGGGCGTTATATTCGTATCATTTTGAACTCTAAATCAAATGTTACTGACGATTTAGTGCGGTCATGTCAAGTTGATCGGCCCGTTAAGTTGATCATTCTAGACGGATGATTTGTGCTCCTTGAGTAAAGGCTTATTAATGAAGCATAATGCATTGCATCACGCATTTTGGGATACATTGGATTACTTGGAAGCTTTGTCGTAGCTCTTCCACTCTCAAATATTGTCCCAATATAGAAAATTGAGCTACCTTAATGTGGGTGTTGGATTCGTGTCATTCTAAACTCTAAATCAAACATTACTGACGATTTAGTGCGGACATTTCAAGCTGGTCAGCCGGTTAAAATGATCATTTTAAACTGATCATTTGTGCTCCTAGAGTAAAGGCTTTTAAATGAAGCATAATTCATGACATCACAAACTTTGGGATACATTGGATTAGTTGGAGGCTATTTTCATAGCTTTTTCAATCTCAAATGTTGTCACAATATGGAAAATTGAGCAAGCTTAACGTGGGCTTTGGACTCATGTCATTTTGATCTATAATTCAAAGGGTAAATATGAGTTAGTGTATAAATGTCAAGTAGATCAGGTAGTTAACAAAGATCATTTTAAACTAATCATTGATGCTCATTGAGTAAAGGCATATAAATGAGCATAATGCATAGCATCACGTAGTTTGGGATAGATTGCATACTTGGAGGCTTTGTCGTATCTATTTTGGTCTTGAATTTTGTTACAATACAGAAAATTGAGCTATCTTAACGTGGCGTTGGATTCGTGTCATTCGGAACTATAAATCAAAAGTTACGTAGGATTTACTGCGAACATGTCAAATTTATCGTCCAATTAAAATGATCATTCTAAACTGATCATTAGTGCTTCATGAGTAAAGGCTGATAAATGAGTCATAATGAATTTCATCATGCACTTTGGGAAGCATTAAATTACTTGGAGGCTTGTTTCATAGCTCTTTCTATCTGAAATGTTCCACAATATAGAAAATTGAGCTAGTTTAACGTGGGTGTTTCACTTATATCATTTTAGGCTCTAAATCAAAAGTTGAAAACGATTTAGTGCTGACTTATCAAGTTGATCAGCTAGTTAAAAATGATCATTATAAACTAATCATTGGTGCTCATTGAGTAAAGGCGTATAAATGAAGCATAATTCATAGCATCACGTAGTTTGGGATAGATTAGATTAAATGGAGGCTTTTTCGTAGGTGTTTTATATTAAATTTTGTCACAATATAGAAAATTGAGCTAGCTTAACGTGGGCGTTGGATTCCAGTCAATTGGAACTCGAAATCAAAAGTTACAGACCAACTACTACGGACATGTCAAGTATCGGCCATTTAAAATGATCATTCTAAACTGATCATTGGTGCTCCTTGAGTAAAGGCTTATAAATGGAGCATAATGGATGGCATCACACACTTTGGGATACATTGGATTACTTGGAGGCTGTTTTCATAGCTCTTTCAGTCTCAAATATTGTCACAATATGGAAAATTGAGCAAGTTTAGAGTGGGCGTTGGACTCATGTCATTTTAAGCTTTAATTCAAAGTTTAAAGATGATTTAGTGCGGACATGTCAAGTTTATCAGATAGTTAAAATGATCATTTTAAACTGATCATAGGTGGTCCGTAAGTAAAGGTTTATAAATAAAACATAATGCATGTCATCACGCAGTTTGGGATATATTGTATTATTTGAAGATTTTCTCGTACCTATTTTGGTGTTTATTTTTGTCACTACATAGAAAATTGAGCTAGCTAAACGTGAGGTGTTATATTCATGTCATTTTGAACTCTAAATCAAATGGTACAGACGATTTAGTGCGGACATGTCAAGTTGATCGGCCAATTAAGTTGATCATTCTAAACGGATCATTGGTGCTCCTTGAGTAAAGACTTATAAATGAAGCATAATGAATTTCATCACACCGTTTGTGATACATTGGATTATTTGGAAGCTTTATCGTACCTTAATGTGGGTGTTAGATTTGTGTCATTTTAGGTTCTAAATAAAAAGTTAAAGAGGATTTAGTGTAGACATGTGAAGTTGACTAGCGTCAAAATGATTATCCTAAACTTATCATATATGCTCTTTGAGTAATGGCCTATAAATGAAGCATAATGCATGGCATCACGCAGTTCAAGATTGATTAGATTTCTAAAATGCTTTGTCGTAGCTATTTCGGTGTTAAACTTTATCAAAATATAGAAAATTGAGCTAGCTTAAAGTGGGTCTTAGATTCGTCTCATTCTAAACTCTAAATCAAAAGTTATAGACGATTTAGTGCGGACATGTCAAGGTTATCGGCCAGTTAAAATGATCATTCTAAACTTATCGCTGGTGCTCCTTGAGTAAAGGCATATAAATGAAGCATAATGCATAGAATCATGCAGTTTTTGGATATATTGGATTACTTGGAGGCTTTTTCATAGCTCTTTCAGTCTCAAATGTTGTCACAATATGGAAAATTGAGCAAGGGTTGGATTCATGTAATTTTGAGCTCTAAATTAAAGGTTAAATACGATTTAATGCGGACATTTCAAGTTGATCGGGTAGTTAAAATGATCTTTCTAAACTGATCACTGGTGCTCCTTGAGTTAAGGCTTATAAATGAAACATAATGCCTGGCATGACACATTTTGGGATAAACTGGATTTTGAAGATTTTGTTGTAGCTATTTTGGTCTTAAGTTTTGTCACCATATAGAAAATTGAGTTATCTTAATGTGGGCATTGGATTCGTGTAATTTTGAACTCTAACTAAAAAATAATTGACGATTTTGTGCCGACATGTCAAGTTGATCGGCAAGTTAAAATGATCATTCTAAACTGATCATTGGTGGAGTAAAGCCTTATAAATGAAGCATAATGCAAGGCATCACACATTTTGGGATACATTGGATTACTTGGAAGCTTTGTCGTAGCTCTTACAGTCTCCAATGCTGTCACAAAATAGAAAATTGAGCTACCTTAATGTCGGCGTTGGATTCTTGTCATTCTAAACTCTAAAAATCAAAAGTTACGGACGACGTAGTGCGGACATTTAAAGTTGGTTGTCTAGTTAAAATGAACATTCTAAACTGATCAGTGGTGCTCCTAGAGTAAAGGCTTATAAATGAAACATAATGCATGACATCACAAACTTTGGGATACATTGGATTACTTGAAGGCTATTTTCATAACTCTTTCAATCTCAAATGTTATCACAATATGGAAAATTGAGCAAGCTTAACGTGGGCATTGGACTCATGTCATATTGAGCTCTAATTCAAAGGGTAAAGATGATTTAGTGCGGACATGTCAAGTTGATCAGCTAGTTAAAAATGATCATTTTAAACTGATCATTGGTGCTCATTGAGTAAACGAATATAAATGAAGCATAATGAATGGGATGAAGCTGTTTAGGATAGATTGGATTATTTGGATGCTTTGTCATAGCTATTTCGGTCTTGAATTTTGTTACAATACAGAAGATTGAGCTACCTTAATGTGGGCGGTTGATTCGTGTCATTCTGAACTATAAATCAAACGTTACGGACGATTTAATGCGGACATGTCAAATTTATCGGCCAATTAAAATGATCATCCTATTCTGATCATTGGTGCTTATTGAGTAAAGGCTGATAAATGAATCATAATTGCATTGCATCATGCGGTTTGGGATACATTTAATTACTTGGAGGCTTTTTTGTAGCTCTTTTTATGTCTGAAATGTTCCACAATATAGAAAATTGAGCTTGCTTAACGTGGGCGTTTGACTGATGTCACTTTAGGCTCGAAATTAAAAGTTAAAGACGATTTAGTGCGGACATATCAAGTTGATCAGCTAGTTAAAAATGAACATTCTAAACTAATCATTGGTGCTCATTGAGTAAAGGTGTATAAATGAAGCATAATGCATAGCATCACCTAGTTTGAGATATATTGGATTATATAGAGTCTTTTTCGTAGCTATTTTGATATTAAATGTTTTTCACAATATAGAAAATTGAGTTAGCTTAGCATGGGCATTGGATTCCAGTCAATTTGAACTTGAAATCAAAAGTTACAGACCAATTACTATGGCAAGTGTATCGGCAAGTTAAAATGAAGCATAATGCATATCATCAAACAGTTTGGGATAGATTGGATTACTTGATGACTTTGTCGTAGCTATTTCTGTCTCCAATGCTATCACAATATAGAAAATTGAGCTACCTTAATATGGGCGTTGGATTCGTGTCATTCTAAACTCTAAATCAAAAGCTACGGACAACTTAGTGCATACATTTCAAGTTGGTCGGCCAGTTAAAATGATCATTATAAACTGATCATTGGTGCTCCTAGAGTAAAGGCTTATAAATAAAGCATAATGCATGGCATCACAAACTTTGGGATACATTGGATTACTTGGAGGCTATTTGCATAGCTCTTTCACTCTCAAATGTTCACAATATAGAAAATTGAGCAAGCTTAACATGGGCGTTCTACTCATGTCATTTTGAGCTCTAATTCAAAAGTTAAAGACGATTTAGTGCGGACATGACAAGTAGATCAGCTAGTTAAAAATTATCATTTTAAACTGATCATTAGTGCTCCTTCAGTAAAGGCTTATAAATGAAGCATAATGCATTGCATCACACAGTTTGGGATATATTGGATTACTTAAAGGCTTTGTCGTAGCTATTTTTGTCTCCAATGCTGTCACAATATCGAAAATTGAGCTACCTTAATATGGGTGTTGGATTCGTGTCATTCTAAACTCTATATCAAAAGTTACGGACGACTTAGTGCAGACATTTCAAGTTGGCCGGCCAAATAAAATGATCATTCTAAACTGATCATTGGTGCTCCTAGAGTAAAGGCTTATAAATGACGCATAATTCATGGCATCCCGAACTTTAGGATACATTGGATTACTTGAAGGCTATTTTCATAGCTCTTTCAACTCAAATGTTATCATAGTATGGAAAATTGAGCAAGCTTAACGTGGGCGTTGTACTCATGTCATTTTGAGCTCTAATTCAAAGGTTAAAGATTATTTAGTGCGGACATGATAAGTAGATCAGCTAGTTAAAAATGATCATTTTAAACTGATCATTAGTGCTCATTGAGTAAAGGCTTATAAATGAAGCATAATGCATAACATCACACAGTTTGGGATAGATTGGATTACTTGAAGGCTTTGTCGTATCTATTTTTGTCTACAATGCTGTCACAATATGGAAAATTGAGCTATCTTAATATGGGCGTTGGATTCATATCATTCTAAACTCTAAATCAAAAGTTACAGACGATTTAGTGCGGACATTTCAAGTTAGTCGGCCAGTTAAAATGATCATTCTAAACTGATCATTGGTGCTCATAGAGTAAAGGATTATAAATGAAACATAATGCATGGCATCACGAACTTTGGGATACATTGGATTACTTGGAGGCTATTTTCATAATTGTTTCAGTCTCAAATGTTGTCACAATATGGGAAATTGAGCAAGCTTAACATGGACGTCTGACTCATGTCATTTTAAGCTCTAATTCAGAGGTTAAAGATGATTTACTGCAGACATGTCAAGTTTATCAGCTAGTTAAAATGATCATTCTAAACTGACCATAGGTGCTACTTAAGTAAAGATTTATAAATGAAACATAATGCGTGGGATCATGCAGTTTGAGATATATTGGATTACTTGAAGATTTTGTCGTAGCTATTTTGGTCTTTATTTTTGTCACAATAAACTAAATTGAACTAAACATGGGCGTTATATTCGTGTCATTTTGAACTCTAAATCAAATGTTAATGACAATTTAGTGTGGATATGTCAAGTTGATCGGCCAGTTAAATTGATCATTCTAAACAGATCATTGGTGCTCCATGAGTAAAGGCTTATAAATAAAGCATAATGCATTGCATCACACAGTTTGTGATACATTGGATTTCTTGGAAGCTTTATCGTAGCTCTTTCAGTCTCAAATGTTGTCACAATATAGAAATTTGAGCTATCTTAATGTGAGCGTTAGATTCGTGTCATTTTAGGCTCTAAATAAAAACATAAAGACGATTTAGTGCGGACATGTCAAGTTGATCAGCATCAAAATGATTATTCTTAGCTTATGATTTATGCTCTTTGAGTAAAGGCCTATAAATGAAGCATAATGCATGGCATCACACAGTTCAAGATAGATTGGATTACTAAAATGCTTTGTCGTTGCTATTTCAGTGTTAATTTTTATCGAAATATAGAAAATCCTAGCTTAACGTGGGCATTAGATTCATGTCATTCTGAACTCTAAATCAAACGATATACACGATTTAGGGCAGACATGTCAAGTTGATTGGCCAGTTAAAATGAGCATTATAAACTTATCACTGGTGCTCCTAGAGTAAAGGCATATAAATGAAGCATAATGTATAGAATCACGCCGTTTGGGATATATTGGATTACTTATAGGCTTTTTCATAGCTATTTCCGTCTCAAATGTAGTCACAATATGGAAAATTGAGCAAGCGTTGGATTTATGTCATTTTAAGCTCTAAGTTAAAGGTTAACTACAATTTAGTGGGGACATGTCAAGTTAATCGCCGAGTTAAAATGATCATTCTAAACTGATCATTGGTGCTACTTGAGTAAAGGCTTATAAATGAAACATAATGCATGGCATGACACATTTTTGGATAAATTGGATGTTGAAGATTTTGTTGTATCTATTTTGGTCTTTAGTTTTATCACAATACAGAAAATTGAGCTACCTTAACGTGGGCGTGGATTCGTGTCAGTTTGAACTCTAACTAAAAAGTTATTGACGATTTATTGCGGACATGTCAAGTTGATCAGCGAGTTAAAATGATCATTCTAAACTGATATTTGGTGTTCCTTGAATAAAGCCTTATAAATGAAGCATAATACATGGCATCACGCAGTTTGGGATACATTAGATTACTTGAAAGCTTTGTCATAGCTCTTTCAATCTAAAATGTTGCCACAATATAGAAAATTGAGCTACCTTAATGTGGGTGTTGGATTCATGTCGTTCTAAACTATAAATCAAACGTTATGGACGATTTAGTGCGGACATATCAAGTTGGTTGGCCAGTTAAAATGATCATTTTAAACTGATCATTGGTGCTCCTAGAGTAAAGGCTTATAAATGAAGCATAATGCATGGCATCATGAACTTTGGGATATATTAGATTACTTGGAGGCTGTTTTCGTAGCTCTTTCAGTCTCAAATGTTGTCACAATTTCGAAAATTGAGCAAACTTAACATGGGCATTGGACACATGTCATTTTGAGCTGTAATTCAAAGGTTAAAGATGATTTAGTGCGGACATGTCAAGTAGATCAGCTAGTTAAAAATGATCATTATAAACTGATCATTGGTGCTCCATTGAGTAAAGGCATATAAATGAATCATAATACATAGCATCACGTAGTTTGGGATAGATTGGATTACTTGGACGCTTTTTCGTAGCTATTTCGGTATTGAATTTTGTTACAACACATAAAATTGAGCTACCTTGACGCGGACATTGGATTCGTGTCATTCTGAACTACAAATCAAATGTTATGGACGATTTAATGCAAAAATTTCAAATTTATTGGGCAATTAAAATGATAATTCTAAACTTATCACTAGTGCTCCTTGAGTAAAGGATGATAAATGAAGTATAATGCATGGCATCATGCACTTTGGGATACATTGGATTACTTGTTGGCTTTTTTCCTATCTGTTGCAGTCGGAAATGTTCCACAATATGGAAAATTGAGCTAGCTTAACGTGGGCGCTTGACTGATGTCATTTTAGGCTCTAAATCAAAAGTTAAAGACGGTTTAGTGGGGACATATATAGTTGATCAGCTAGTTAAAAATGATCATTCTAAACAAATCATTGGTGCTCATTGAGTAAAGGCATATAAATGAAGCATAATGCATATCATCACGCAGTTTGGGAAAGATTGGATTACATGGAGGCTTTTCATAGCTATTTTGATCTTAAATTTTGTCACAATATAGAAAATTTAGCTAGCTTAGCATGGGCATTGGATTCCTGTCAATTTGAACTCTAAATCAAAAGTTACGGACGATTAAGTGTAGACATATCAAATTTATCCGCCATTTAAAATGATCATTCTAAACTGAACATTGGTGCTTCTTGAGTAAGGGCTTATAAATGAAGTATAATGCTTGGCATCATGCACTTTAGGATACATTGGATTACTTGGAGGCTTTTTTCGTAGCTCTTTCTGTTTGAAATGTTCCACAATATAGAAAATTGAGCTAGCTTAACGTGGGCGTTTGACTGATGTCATTTAGGCTTTAAATCAAAAGTTAAAGATGATTTAGTGTGTACATATCAAATTGATCAGCTAATTAAAAATGATCATTCTAAACTAGTCATTGGTGCTCATTGAGTAAAGGCATATAAATGAAACATAATGCATAGCATCACGTAGTTTGGGATAGATTGGATTACATGGAGGCTTTTTTAGGTATTTTGATATAAAATTTTGTCACAATATAGAAAATTGAACTAGCTTAACGTGGCCGTTGGATTCCTGTCAATTTGAGCTCGAAATCAAAAGTTCCAGACCAATTACTACGGACATGTCAAGTGTATCGGTCAGTTAAAATGATCATTTTAAATTGGTCATTGGTGCTCCTTGAGTAAAGGCTTATAAATGAAGCATAATGCATGCATCACGCACTTTGGGATGCATTGGATTACTTGGACGCTGTTTTCATAACTCTTTCAGTCTCAAATGTTGTCACAATATGGAAAATTGAGCAAGCTTAACGTGGACTTCTGACTCATGTCATTTCGAGCTCTAATTCGGAGGTTAAAGATGTTTTAGTGAGGACATGTCAAGTTTATCAGCTAGTTAAAATGATCATTTTAAACTAATCATAGGTGCTCCTTAAGTAAAGGTTCATAAATGAAACATAATGCATGGCATCACGCAGTTTGGGATGTATTGGATTACTTGAACATTTTGTCGTAGCTATTTCGGTGTTTATTTTTGTCACAATAAATAAAATTGAGCTAAACGTGGGCCCTATATTCGTTTCATTTTGAACTCTAAATCAAATGCTACTGATGATTTAGTGCGGACATATCAAGTTGATCGGCCAGTTAAATTGATCATTCTAAACGGATCATTGGTGCTCCATGAGTAAAGGCTTATAAATAAAGCATAATGCATTGCATCACACAGTTTGTGATACATTGGATTAGTTGGAAGCTTTATCGTATCTCTTTCAGTCTTAAATGTTGTCACAATATAGAAATTTGTGCTAACTTAATGTGTGCGTTGGATTTGTGTCATTTTAAGCTATAAATCAAAAGTTAAAGACGATTTAGTGCGGACATGTCAACTTGATCAGTGTCAAAATGATTATTCTAAACTTATCATTTATGCTCTTTGAGTAAAGGCCTATAAATGAAGCATAATGCATGGTATCACGAAATTCGAGATAGATTGGATTACTAGAATCCTTTTTCGTAGCTATTTTGGTGTTAAGTTTTATCAAAATATACAAAATTGAGCTAGCTTAACGTGGGCGTATGACTGATGTCATTATAGGCTCTAAATCAAAAGTTAAAGACGGTTTAGTGCGGACATATCAAGTTGATCAGCTAGTTAAAAATGATCATTCTAAACAAATCATTGGTGCTCATTGAGTAAAGGCATATAAATGAAGCATAATGCATATCATCACGCACTTTGGGATAGATTGGATTACATTGAGGCTTTTTCATAGCTATTTTGATCTTAAATTTTGTCACAATATAGAAAATTTAGCTAGCTTAGCATGGGCGTTGGATTCCTGTCAATTTGAACTCTAAATCAAAAGTTACGGACGATTTAGTGCAGACATATCAAATTTATCCGCCATTTAAAATGATCATTCTAAACTGAACATTGGTCCTTCTTGAGTAAAGGCTTATAAATGAAGTATAATGTTTGACATCATGCATTTTGGGATACATTGGATTACTTGGAGGCTTTTTTCGTAGCTCTTTCTGTTTGAAATATTCCACAATATAGAAAATTGAGCTAGCTTAACGTGGGCGTTTGACTGATGTCATTTATGCTTTAAATCAAAAGTTAAAGATTATTTAGTGCGTACATATCAAATTGATCAGCTAATTAAAAATGATCATTCTAAACTAGTCATTGGTGCTCATTGAGTAAAGGCATATAAATGAAACATAGTGCATAGCATCACGTAGTTTGGGATAGATTTGATTACATGGAGGATTTTTGTAGGTATTTTGATATAAAATTTTGTCACAATATAGAAAATTGAACTAGCTTAACGTGGCCATTGGATTCCTATCAATTTGAACTCGAAATCAAAAGTTACAGACCAATTACTACGGACATGTCAAGTGTATCGTTCAGTTAAAATGATCATTTTAAATTGGTCATTGGTGCTCCTTGAGTAAAGGCTTATAAATGAAGCATAATGCATGCATCACACTTTGGGATACATTGGATTACTTGGAGGCTGTTTTCATAACTCTTTCAGTCTCAAATGTTGTCACAATATGGAAAATTGAGCAAGCTTAATGTGGACTTCTGACTCATGTCATTTCGAGCTCTAATTTGGAGGTTAAAGATGATTTAGTGAGGACATGTCAAGTTTATCAGCTAGTTAAAATGATCATTCTAAACTAATCATAGGTGCTCCTGAAGTAAAGGTTTATAAATGAAACATAATGCATGGCATCACGTAGTTTGGGATGTATTGGATTACTTGAACGTTTTGTCGTACCTATTTCGGTCTTTATTTTTGTAACAATAAATAAAATTTAGCTAAACGTGGGCCTTATATTCGTGTCATTTTGAACTCTAAATCAAATGTTACTGACGATTTAGTACGGACATGTCAAGTTCATCGGCCAGTTAAATTGATCATTCTAAACGGATCATTGGTGCTCCATTAGTAATGGGTTATAAAGAAAGCATAATGCATTGCATCACACAGTTTGTGATACATTGGATTACTTGGAAGCTTTATCGTAGCTCTTTCAGTCTTAAATGTTGTCACAATATAGAAATTTGAGCTAACTTAATGTGTGCATTGGATTCGTGTCATTTGAAGTTCTAAATCAAAAGTTAAAAACTATTTAGTGCGGCATGTCAACTTGATCAGCGTTAAAATGATTATTCTAAAATTATCATTTATGCTCTTTGAGTAAAGGCCTATAAATGAAGAATAATGCATGGTATCACGCAGTTCGAGATAGATTGGATTACTAAAATGCTTTTTCGTAGTTATTTTGGTGTTAAGTTTTATCAAAATATAGAAAATTGAGCTAGCTTAACGTGGGCGTATGACTAATGTAATTATAGGCTCTAAATGAAAAGTTAAAACGGTTTGTGCGGACATATCAAGTTGATCAGCTAGTTAAAATTGATCAGCTAGTTAAAATTGATCATTCTAAACTAATCAATTGTGCTCATTGAGTAAAGGCGTATAAATAAATCATAATGCATAGCATCACACAATTTGGGATAGATTGGATTACATGAAAGATTTTTTCGCAGCTCTTTCAGTCTGAAATGTTCCACACTTTGGAAAATTGAGCAATCTTTACGTGGGTGGTTGACTGATATCATTTTAGGCTCTAAATCAAAAGTTAAACACAATTTAGTATGGACATCTTAATTTGATTAGCTAGTCTAAAATGATCGTTCTAAAATAATCATTGGTGCTCATTGAGTAAAGGCGTATAAATTGGAATAAATGGAGGCTTTTTGGTAGCTATTTTGCTCTTAAATTTTGTCACAATATAGAAAAATTGAGCTAGGTTAGCATGGGCGTTGGATACCTTTCAATTTGATATCTAAATCATTAGTTACAGACCAATTAGTGTGGACATGTCAAGTTAATCGGCCAGTTAAAATGATCATTCTAGACTTAGCATTGGTGCTCCTTGAGTAAATGCTTATAAATGAAGCATAATGCATGGCATAACGCATTTTGGGATAGATAAGATTACTTGGAGGCTTTGTCACAGCTATTTTTCTCATGAATTTTGTCACTATAGAGAAAATTGAGCTACCTTGATGTGGCCATTGGATTCGTATCATTTTAGACTCGAAATCAAAAGTTACAAACGATTGAGTGCGTACATGTCAAGTTGATTGGCCAGTTAAAATGATCATTCTAAAGTGATCGTTGGTGCTCTTTGAGTAAAGACTTATAAATGAAGCATAATGCATGGCATCACACAGTTTGGGATATATTGGATTACTTGGAGGCTTTTTATTAGCTATTTTGTTTTCGAATTTTTTCACAATACAGAAAATTGAGCTAGCTTAATGTGGGTGTTGGATTCGTGTCATTTTGAATTCTAAATCAAAAGTTAGAAACATTTTAATGCGGACATGTCATGATTATCATTTATGCGAGTTAAAATGATCATTCTAAAGTGATCATTGGTGCTCCTTGAGTAAAAGGCTTATAAATGAAGTATAATGCATGACATTAAGCAGTTCGGGTTACATTACATTATTTGGAGGTTTTGTCGTAGCTCTTTCAGTCCCAAATGTTTTCATTGTATAGAAAATTGAGCCAGCTTAACGTGGGCATCAAATTCATGACATTTTGAATTCTAAATCAAAACTTACGGACGATTTAGTGCGGACATTTCAAGTTGATTAGCAAGTTAATGATCATTCAAAACTAATCAATGGTGCTCCTTGATTAAAGGCTTATAAATGAAGAATAATACATGACATCATGCACTTTCGGATACATTGGATTACATGGAGTCTTTTTTCGTAGCTCTTTCAATCTCAAATGTTCCACAATATTGAAAATTGAGCTACCTTAACGTGGGCCTTGCACTCATGTAATTTTAGGCTCTAAATAAAAACTGAAGATGATTTAGTGCAGAAATATCAAGTTGATCAGCTAGTTAAAAATGATACTTCTAAACTGATCATTGGTGCGCATTGAGTAAAGGCATAGCATCACGCAGTTTGGGATAGATTGGATTACTTATAGGCTTTTTCATAGCTATTTTGATCTTATATTTTGTGACAATATAGAAATTTGAGCTAGCTTAACGTGGGCCGTTCGATTCATGTCATTTTGAACTCTAAATCAAAAGTTACAGA
This sequence comes from Pugionium cornutum, assembly GCA_018901935.1. Lineage (NCBI taxonomy): Eukaryota > Viridiplantae > Streptophyta > Magnoliopsida > Brassicales > Brassicaceae > Pugionium > Pugionium cornutum. The sequence goes on along the minus strand of CM032165.1, from coordinate 21,237,747 downwards.
TGAACTACTACGGACATGTCAAGTTGATCGGCCAGTGAAAATGATCATTGTAAACTGATCATTGGTGCTTCTTTAATAAAGGTTTATAAATGAAGCATAATGCAAGGCATCAAGTATTTTGAGATAGATTAGATTAATTGTAGGCTTTGTCATAGCTATTTTGCTCATCAATTTTGTCACAATACTAAAAATTGAGCTAGCCTAACTTGGCGTTGGATTTGTTTCATTTTGAACTCTAAATCAAATGATACAAACAATTTTGTGAGGACATGCCAAGTTGATCGGCAAGTTAAAATGATCATTTTATAGTGATCATTGGTGCTCCTTGAGTAAAGGCTTATAAATGAAGCATAATGCATGGCATCGTGCAGTTTGGAATACATTGGATTGTTTGGAGGCTTTTTCGTAGCTCCTTCAGTCTCATGTTGTCATAATATAGAAAATTGGGCTAGATTAACGTGGGCATTAGATTCGTGTCATTCTGAACTCTGAATCAAAAGTTATGAGCAATTTAGTGCGAACATGTCAAATTGATTGGCTTGTTAAAATGATTATTCTAAACTGATCGTAGGTGCTCTTTGAGTAAAACCTTATAAATGAAGCATTATGAGTGGCATCACTCACTTTGCGATACATGAGATTACTTGAAGGCCTTGTCGTAGGTCTTTCAGTCTCAAATTTTGTCATAATATAGAAAATGGAGCTAGCTTAACGTGGGAGTTAGGTTGGTGTCATTATGAACTCTAAATCAAAAGGTACGGACGATTTACTGTGGACATGTTAAGTTTAAAATGATCCTTCTGAACTGATCATAAGTGCTCCTTGAGTAAAGGCTTATAAAAGAAGCATAATCCATGGCATCACGCACTTTGGGATTCATTGGATTACTTGAAGGCTTTTTTCATAGCTTTTTCAGTCTCAAATGTTCCACAATATGGAAAATTAAGCTAGCTCAACGTGGGCGTTGCATTCATGTCATTTTAGGCTCTAAATAAAAATTAAAGAGAATTTAGTGTGTACTTTTAAAGTTGATCAGCTAGTTAAAAATGATCATTCTAAACTGATCATTAGTGCCCATTGAGTAAAGGCGTAAAAATGAAGAATAATGCATAGTGTCATGCAATTTGGGATAGATTGGATTACTTGCAGGCTTTTTCGTGGCCTTTTCGATCTTAAATTTTTTCACAATATAGAAAATTGAGCTAGCTTAACGTGGGTGTTGGATTCCTATCATTTTGAACTCTAAATCAAAAGTTAGAGACTGATTACTACGGAAATGTCAACTTGATTATCCAGTTAAAATGATCATTCTAAACTAATCATTGGTGCTACTTGAGTAAATGCTTATAAATAAAGCATAATGCATGGCATCACGCATTTTGGGATAGATTAGATTACTTGGAGGGCCTTGTCGTAGCTATTTTGGTCATGAATTCTGTCTAAATAGAGAAAAATTGAGCTATCTTGATGTGGGCATTGTATTCGTGGTATTTTGAACTCAAAATCAAAAGTTATAAACGATTAAGTGCAGACATGTCAAGTTGATTAGCCAGTTAAAATGATCATTGTAAAGTGTTCATTGGTGCTCCTTGAATAAAGGCTTATAAATGAAGTATAATGCATTGCATCACATAGTTTTGGATATATTTGATTACTTGGAGGCTTATTCGTAGCTATATTGGTCTTGAATTTGCTCACAATACAGAAGATTGATCTAGTTTAATGTGGGCATTGGATTCGTGTTATTTTGAACAATAAATCAAAAGTTACAAACATTTTAGTGTGGACATGTCAAGTTTATCGGCCAGTTAAAACGATCATTCTAAAGTGATCATTGGTGCTCCTTGAGTAATGGCTTAGAAATGAAACATAAAGCATGGCATTACGAAGTTCGAGATTCATTGGATTACTTGGAAGCTTTGTTGTAGCTCTTTCAGTCCCAAATGTTGTTATAATATAGAAAAATGAGCTATCTTAACGTGGGCATCGGACTCGTGTCCTTTTGAATTCTAATCAAAACTTACGGACTATTTAGTGCGGACATTTCAAGTTGATCGGCCAGTTAAAATGATCATTCTAAACTAATCATTGGTGCTCCTTGAATATAAAAATGAAGCATAATGCATGGCATTATGCATTTTGAGATAGATTAGATTACTTAGAGGCTTTGTCGTAGCTATTTTGCTCATGAATTTTGTGACAATACTGAAAATTGAGCTAGCTTAACTGGGCTTTGGATTCGTGTCATTTTAAACTCTAAATCAAATATTACAAACAATTTAGTGCGTACATGTCAAGTTGATTGGCAAGTTAAAACGATCACTCTATATTAATCATTGGTGTTCCTTGAGTAAACGCTTATAAATGAAGCATAATGCATGGGATCATGCAGTTTGGGATACATTGAATTATTTGGAGTCTTTTTCGTAAATTTTTGGTATCAAATGTTGTCATAATATTGAAAATCGGGCTAACTTAACCCGAAATAGCTACGACAATGTTGTCATAATGTTGTCAATTTTCTATATTGTGACAAAAATTTAAGTCCGAAATAGCTACGACAAATCCTCCAAGTAATCCAATGTATCCCTAACTGTGTGATGCCATGCATTATACTACATTTATAAGCCTTTACTCAAGTAGCACCAATGATCATTTTGGAATGATCCTTCTAACAGGCCGATCAACTTGACATGTCCGTACTAAATCGTCTATAACATTTGATTTGGAGTTCAAAATGACACAATTCCAACACCCACGTTAAGCTAGTTCAATATTTTATATTGTGACAAAATTTAAAATCAAAATAGCTACAAAAAAGCCTCCAAAAAACCCAACCTATCCCAAACTACGTAATGTTATACATTATACTTCATTTATTAGCCTTTGCTCAAGAAGAACCAGTGACCAGTTTAGAATGATCATTTTGACTAGCTGATAAACTTAAATTTCCACTCTAAATCGTCTTTAACTTTTAATTAAGACCTCAAAATAACATGAGTCGAATGCCCACGTGAAGCTTGCTCAAATTTCGATATTGTGTCAATATTTGAGACGGAAAGAGTTACGAAAAATCCTCCAAGTAATCCAATGTATCCCAAGGTGTGTGATGCTATGCATTATGCTTCATTTATAAGAATTTACTCAATGAGCACCAATAATGAATTTAGAATGATCATTTTAACTGGTCGATCAAGTTGACATGTCCGCACTAAATCATCCTTAACTTTTGATTTAGAATTCAGAATGACACAAATACAAAGCCCACGTTAATCTAGCTAAATTTTCTATATTGTGACAAAATTTAAAATCGAAATAGCTACGACAAATCCTCCAAATAATCAAATCTATCCCAAACTGCGTGATACCATGCATTATGCTTCATTTATAGCCCTTTACTTACTAGAACGTATGATGAGTTTAGAATGATCATTTTAACTAACTGATCAACTTGACATGTCTCCAAAAAGTCGTCTTTAAGTTTTTATTTAGAGCTCAAAATGACATGAGTCCAACGCCCATGTTAAGCTAGCTCGATTTTCCATGCTGTGACAACATTTGAGGCTGATAGAGCTAGGAAAAAGCCTCCAAGTAATCTAATGTATCCCAAACTGAGTGATGCCATGCATTATGTTTCATTTATAAGCCTTTAATCAAAGAGCACCAATGATCAGTTTAGAATGATCCTTTTAACTGCCCTATCAACTGGCCGATCAACTTGAATGACAGAGCTACGATAAAGCTTCCAAGTAGTGCAAAGTATCCCAAATTGCGTGATGCTATGCATTACGCTTCCTTTGTAAGCCTTTACCCAAGGAACACCAATGATCATTTTAACTGGCCCATCAACTTGACATGTCTGTACTAAATCGTCCGTAACTTTTGATTTAGAGTTTAAAATGACCCAAATCCAATGCCCACGTTAAGCAAGCTCAATTTTCTATGTTGTGACAACATGTAAGACCAAAATTGCTACGACAAAGCTTCCAAGTAATCCAATCTACCCAAAATACGTGATGTTATGCATTATGCTTCATTTATTAGCCTTTCCTCAAGGAGCCCCAATGATCAGTTTAAAATGGTTATTTTAAATAGCTGATCAACTTGATATGTCCGCACTAAATCGTCCGTAACTTTTTATTTAGAGCTCAAATTGAAATTAATCCAATGCCCACAATAATCTAGCTCAATTTTCCATATTGTGTCAATATTTGAGACTGAAAGAGTTACGAAAAAGCCTCTAAGTAATCCAATGTATCCCAAGGTGCGTGATGCTATGCATTATGTTTCATTTATATGACTTTACTCAGTGATCACCAATGATCAATTTAGAATGATCATTTTAACTGGTCGATCAAGTTGACATGTCCGCACTAAGTCGTCCATAACTTTTGATTTACAATTCTGAATGACACAAATACAAAACCCAGGTTAAGCTAGCTAAATTTTCTATATTGTGACAAAATTTAAAATCGAAATAGCTACGACAAAGCCTCCAAATAATCCAATCTATCCCAAAGTGGGTGATACCATGAATTATGCTTCATTTATAAGCTTTTACTTAGGAGAACTAATTATGAGTTAGAATGATCATTTTAACTAGCTGATCAACTTGACATGACTGCACAAAGTCATCTTTAACTTTTTATTTAGAGCTCAAAATGACATGAGTCCAACACTCACGTTAAGCTAGCTCGAGTTTCCGTATTGTAACATCATTTGAGGCTGGTAGAGCTAGGAAAAAGCCTCCAAGTAATCTAATGTAATCCCAAACTGCGTGATGCCATGCATTATGCTTCATTTATAAGCATTTAATCAAAGAGCACAAATGATTAGTTTAGAATGATACGAACCAACGCCCACATTAAGCTCGCTCAAATTTCTATATTGTGACAAAATTTAAGACCGAAATAGCTAAGACAAAGCCTCCAAGTAATCCAATCTATCCCAAACTTTGTGATGCCATACATTATGTTTCATTTAAAAGCCTTTACTAAAGAATCACCAATGATCAGTTTAGAATGATGATTTTAACTAGCTGATCAACTTTCATGTCCGCAATAAATCGTATTTAACTTTTGATTTAGAGCTCAAAATGACGTGAGTCCAATGCCTATGTTAAGCTAGCTCAATTTTCTATATTTTGACAACATTTGAGATTGAAAGAGCTACGAAAAAACCTCCAAGTAATCCAATATATCCTAAACTGCGTGACAACATGCATTATGATTCCTTTATAAGCCTTTGCTCAAAGAGTGCCAATGATAAGATTATAATGATCATTTTAAATGGTCGATCATTTTAACTGGTCGATCATTTTGCATGTCCACAGTAAATCCTCTGTAAAATTTTATTTAGAGTTTAGAATGATCATTTTAACTAAGATCAACTTACATGCCCGCACTAACTCATCTTTAAATTTTGATTTAAAATTTAAAATGACATGAGTCCAACGTCAACTTTAAGCTACCTCAATTTTCCATATTGTGACAACATTTGAGATTGAAAGAGCTACCAAAAAGCCTCCAAGTAATCCTATCAATCCCAATCTACGTGATACCATGCAATAAGCTTTATTTATAAGCCTTTACCGAAGGAGCACCAATGATCAGTTTAGAATGATCATTTTAACTAGCTGATCATCTTGACTTGTCCGCACTTAATCGTCATTAACTTTTGATCTAGAGCCCAAAATGACATGAACCCAACCCCCACGTTAAGCTAGCTCAATTTTCCATATTCTTAAAACTTTTAAGACTGAAAGAGTTACGACAAAGCCTTCAATTAATCCAATATATCCCAGACTACGTGATGCAATTCATTATACTTCATTTATAAGCCCTTACTCATGGAGAACTAATGATCAGTTTAGAATGATCGTTTTTAACTTTACGATCAACTTGACATGTCCGAACTAAATCATCCGTAACCTTTGATTTAGAGTTCAAAATGACACGAATCCAACGTCCATGTTAAGCTTGCTTGATTTTCTCTATTATGAAAATAATTCAAGACCGAAATGGCTACAACAAAGCCTCCAAGTAATCCAATCTATACCAAACTGAGTGATGCCATGTATTTATACTTCATTTATAAGCCTTTACTCAAGCAGCACCAATGATCAGTTTAGATTTGTCAATTTAAATAGCTGATCAACTTGACATGTCCGCATTAAATCATCCGTAATTTTTTACATAGAATTCAGAATGAGACGAATCCATTGCCCATGTTAAGCTAGTTCAATTTTCAATATTGTGACAAGATTTGAGACTTAAAGAGATACAACAAATCCTCAAAGTAATCCAATGTATCCCAAACTGCATGATGCCATGCGTTATGCTTCATTTATAAGCCTCTACTCAAGGAGCACCAATGATCAGTTTAGACTGATCATTTTAACTTGGCGATCAACTTGACATGTCTGCACTAAATCGAATTTTTGATTTAGAGTTAAAAATGACACAAATTCAACACCCAGCAAGCACAATTTTCTTGTGACAAAATGTAAAATCAAAATACCTATGACAAAGTCTTCAAGCAATCCAATCTATCCCAAACTGGGTGATGCTATGTATTATGATTCATTTATACGACTTTACTCAATAAGCACCAATGATCAGTTTAAAATGATCATTTTAACTAGCTGATCATCTTGACATGTACGCACTAAATATTCTTTAACTTTTGATTTAGAGTGCAAAATGACATGAATCTAAAACTCACGTTAAGCTAACTCAATTTTCCATATTGTGACAACAATTGAGACTGAAAGACCTATGACAAAGCCTCCAAGTAATCCAATGTATCCCAAACTACGTGATGCCATGCATTATGCCTCATTTATAAGGCTTTAAACATGGAGCACCAATGATCAATTTAGAATGATCATTTTAACTTGGTGACCAACTTGACATATCTGCACTAAATTGTTCGTAACTTTTTATTTAGAGTTAAAAATGACACGAATCCAACATCCACGTTAAGCTAGCACAATTTCTTTGTGACAAAATGTAAGATCAAAATAGCTACTACAAAGCCTACAACCAATAAAATCTATCCCAAACTGCGTGATGCTATGCATTATGCTTCATTTATACGCCTTTACGTTATGAGCACCAATGATCATTTTAGAATGATCATTTTAACTAGCTGATCATCTTGACATGTCCGCACTAAATCGTGATTCACTTTTGGTTTAGAGCATAAAATTACAAGAACCCAACCCCCACGTTCAGCTAGCTCATTTTTCCATATTCTTAAAACTTTTGAGACTGAAAGTGTTACGACAAAGCCTCCAAATAATCAAATATATCCCAGACTACGTGATGCAATGCAATGTGCTTCATTTATATGCCCTTACTCATGGAGAACAAATGATCAGTTTAGAATGATCGTTTTAACTGTCCGATCAACTTGACATGTACGCACTAAATCGTCTCAAATCTTTGATTTAGAGTTCAAAATGACAGGAATCCAACGCCCATGTTAAGCTAGCTTGATTTTCTCTATTGTGAAAAATTTCAAGACCGAAATGGCTACAAAAAAGCCTCCAAGTAATCCAATGTATACCAAAATGTGTGGTGCCATGTTGATGAGGTCATCAGCCCAAACCCCGGCCAACTGCCCGGCCCGGCCGGCCCAAGGAACACAAAGGCGGCCAAATACGCGCAAAAGGATACATGGGTGTATCTTCATGAATCCAAGCTTAACCAAGAAGCGGCCAGCCAAGACCAAACCTGGCCTATAATCCTGACTCACAGAGGACACGCGGCGACATGCAGCTCACCCAAAACAAGGCCAGATCAAGTCATGCACCATACATCAAATTGGAGTTTTCGAAACTTACCATATTTGGAACTTTCCTTATATGAAAGTCTCCAAACGTTTCTTTGGAGACCGGGAGACTTTTTGGTACTTGTAGGAGTTCCCTTAAGCACTTCTAGAAGCTCAAACACGCCTTGGACCAGGCGGGTCCATCCGTGCCTTCAAATGAACCGATTGGAGCCGTTTATGGCAAGTGAGATGGCCAACTGGTTTAATCACTTGCAAACCAAAACATGGCGTCCAGGAAATATTATTAAGGCCCTAAGGAAGCCCAAAATTAACCTACCATGCACCAGCCACCAGAGGATCAGGCGAATCCCTTTCCTCCAAGACTTGCCATATATGGACCGAAGTGCACTTAATGTGTTCTGATTGCAATATCTCTATTCCTTGCAAATTGGGCACGTATTGAAGACTTTCCAAAGCATCCAGGATGTACCTAGACACCTTACATTCGCCCCAAAGCTCTCAAGATTCAAGCATATACACTTTCCTTGTTGGCCAAACTAGACATTAATGGCCAACAGCCATATATTTTAAATATATGATTTCCTTTTCTCTTTTTTAGGTTTAGGACCATTGCTAAGAGCACTATATAAGCTCAGCACGACCTCATTGTAAAGATAGACCAACATTGAAATAAAAGTTGAATACAAAGTATTTTCTTCAAAGCCTTCTCTTCGAACTTGTTCTTATTCTTTAGAAACTAAATGTGTGATTCACTTCCTTTCTATTGAAGCCACGGCCAGGTTAGTTTGAGAGATTCAAACTCCCTTGGTTCACCTTTGATCGTGTGATTCGATCAAAACCCCCTCCTTTTAGTTCCCTTGCCCGCTTAAGCCAAGAGAGATTCTCGGTCTTGCGAGTCACGGCCATACCGCTTGTGAGATTGATATTCAATCTTACATCATTTGGTATCAGAGCTAAAAGCTCCTATCTCAGGTTGTGTTAATCCAACCTTTATCCTTTATTTTTATGCTTTTTTGCTTTTTTCTTATTTACATCTTATCAAAAAAAACCAAATAAAAATATTTGTTCTTATTCTTTATTTGCATTGTTTCTTGTTGATTCTTGTTGTTTTTTTGTGTGCTCTCATATAAATCTAAAACCAACTCAAAAAAATTGTATTTCATGTTTACTTAATTTCGTTCATCATAAGGAAAAAAACCAAAAATATAAGCATCACTCATTTTGTTATTTTCGAATTTAGTTACTAGTAAAGTTAAAAAAAAGAAAGATTCATCGAATATTGTTTTTTCGTCTTAAATTAATTTAAAATATCAAAAACCAAAAAAATATTTTCTTTTAGTTTGCTTTAAAGTTAGTTTCCAAAAAAAACAAAAACAAAAACCTCAAAATATTTACTTGTATCGATTTTCCTTTTACTACTACTTATGTGTTAATATCATATATTCACTAGAGTGTAGTTCCCTTATTTGTTGATTTGGGCCTGATATCTCTTTTTATTGTTGTGCAAGGTACAAAATTTAATAATGGAGCACTATGATGAAGAATAAGACACCATGAGCATACCACAAACTGATTGTAGTCTACACAACGACTATGATCAATGTCTAAGCACCAGCGAGTGTGACTATGCAGAAGAGTCATGGAATCAAGACTATTTGGAGACTCATTTTAGGGAAGAATCAGATGGAGAAAACCTTGAACCAGAACCACTAGACTATGACCAAGACTTGTCCGACGTAGATGATTCTAATGGATATGGGACATGGCATGAAGACTATTCAGAATATCATTTTGACAATGAAACTAAAGTTGAAGAACTCAAACCAGAGCCACCAGACTACTATTCCACTGACAGAAGCTGGCCAAATAAAATTACACCTTGCCATTTCGTTGTGTCAAGCCGAGTGCCAACCTACACCACTCCAACTAGATCAAGAAATCAGACAAGTAAGGTATATATTTACAATTCCAAATCTCTAACCTTTTCAGGGTATAACAAGGACCCAGATGAATACCTCCGATGGGAAACCAACATGAAACAATGGCTGCGCTCAAACAACATCCCCAAAGAAGAGAAACTCTCATATGCTGTTGATATGCTTGTTGGAGATGCCTACAATTGGTGGTTGAAGGAAAGTGCACGGACCTTCTACAACAAACCAGTCCTTGATTGGGGAGACCTTAAGGCACGAATGTATAGAGAGTTTGTGAACAAGTACCAAACACGCAGAAACATCGCCACACAACCTATGCACCCAACAACATCGAGGAGTGAGATGTCTACACCAAACATGCAGCCCTTCCAAAAGGCCAAGATTGCCTACTGCTCTGAGCATAAAAACTTGTTTTCATACACCTTAGAAGGACAAAAGGTAGCTAAGCAGATGGTCCAACCAAAAATTGACCAGCAAGTTCGAAAGCCTCAAGCCATAGCACACATGCAACCATCAACGCCATTGCTTGGAATACACGGAAAGGGAACGCCAGGTAAGTCCTCTAACAATGTGAAACAGATGAAATTATATGCTATAGATGTCAAGAAAGAGGACACTTTGCTAAGACATGCCCAACTAGACAACTAATAACAAGCTTACAACTAGAACTCGAAAATATTAAGCCTAAAAGTGTTAAGGCAATGAAGGAGCTTCAATTTGAAATTTCCAGTACTAGCATAATGCACTTGTCTTTGCCAAAAGTTGTTGAAACAGGTGTAACAAAGCAAGGATTCAACAAAGATCAAGAAGACCCACCTCCTACATTAAACCGATGTTCGGAATCAAGAGGAGACCATGGAGAACCCAACACCTTGGAGGCAAAGCAAAGCAACCAGCTGCAATGGAAAGGAGTAATTTCTTTCTTTCTTATCAAGGAGCAACCGCCAGATGCACCATGGCCACATCCGAACCATATACGGGCCATAAACCAAGGTACTGCCCTAAACCCACAAGTAAATCAAGGTATTAACTTGCCTTCTCTATGTGCAGGCCAAACTGTTTTGAGGACAAAACATTTCGAAGATGGAGGGTATGATGAGGTCATCAGCCCAAACCCCGGCCAACTGCCCGGCCCGGCCGGCCCAAGGAACACAAAGGCGGCCAAATACGCGCAAAAGGATACATGGGTGTATCTTCATGAATCCAAGCTTAACCAAGAAGCGGCCAGCCAAGACCAAACCTGGCCTATAATCCTGACTCACAGAGGACACGCGGCGACATGCAGCTCACCCAAAACAAGGCCAGATCAAGTCATGCACCATACATCAAATTGGAGTTTTCGAAACTTACCATATTTGGAACTTTCCTTATATGAAAGTCTCCAAACGTTTCTTTGGAGACCGGGAGACTTTTTGGTACTTGTAGGAGTTCCCTTAAGCACTTCTAGAAGCTCAAACACGCCTTGGACCAGGCGGGTCCATCCGTGCCTTCAAATGAACCGATTGGAGCCGTTTATGGCAAGTGAGATGGCCAACTGGTTTAATCACTTGCAAACCAAAACATGGCGTCCAGGAGATATTATTAAGGCCCTAAGGAAGCCCAAAATAAACCTACCATGCACCAGCCACCAGAGGATCAGGCGAATCCCTTTCCTCCAAGACTTGCCATATATGGACCGAAGTGCACTTAATGTGTTCAGATTGCAATATCTCTATTCCTTGCAAATTGGGCACGTATTGAAGACTTTCCAAAGCATCCAGGATGTACCTAGACACCTTACATTCGCCCCAAAGCTCTCAAGATTCAAGCATATACACTTTCCTTGTTGGCCAAACTAGACATTAATGGCCAACAGCCATATATTTTAAATATATGATTTCCTTTTCTCTTTTTTTAGGTTTAGGACCGTTGCTAAGAGCACTATATAAGCTCAGCACGACCTCATTGTAAAGATAGACCACCATTGAAATAAAAGTTGAATACAAACCACGGCCAGGTTAGTTTGAGAGATTCAAACTCCCTTGGTTCACCTTTGATCGTGTGATTCGATCAAAACCCCCTCCTTTTAGTTCCCTTGCCCGCTTAAGCCAAGAGAGATTCTCGGTCTTGCGAGTCACGGCCGTACCGCTTGTGAGATTGATATTCAATCTTACATCACATGTATTATACTTCATTTATAAGCCGTTATTCAAGGAGCACCAATGATCAGTTTAGAATTATCAATTTAACTAGCTGATCAACTTGACATGTCCGCTCTAAATTGTCTTTAACTTTTGATTTAGAGCTGAAAATGACAAGAATCCAATGCACACGTTAATCAAGCTCAAATTTCCATATTGTGGCAACATATGAGAAGGAAAGAACAACGACAAAGCCTACGAGTAATCGAATGTATCCGAAACGGCGTGATGTCATGCATTATGTTCATTTATACGTTTTAAATAAAGGAGCACCAAGGATAAGTTTGGACTGATCATTTTAACTGGTTGATCAATTTGATATGTCCACACTAAATCATTCGTAACTTTTGATTAAGACTTTAATATGACATGAGTCCACCACCCACATTAAGCTAGATCAATTTTCTATATTGTAATAAAAATTAAGATCAAATAGCTACGATAAAGCCTCCAATTAGTCCAATCGTTCCCAATAAGCGTGATACCATGCATTATGTTTCCTTTATAAGCCTTTATTCAAGGAGCACCAATGATCAGTTTAGAATGATCATTTTAACCTGACGGTCAACTTGACATGTATGCACCAAATCGTTCGTAACTTTTGATTTAGAGTTTAAAATGACACAAATCCAAAACCCATGTTAAGCTCGCTCAATTTTCCTTATTGTGACAACATTTGAGACTGAAAGAGCTATGACAAAGCCTCCAAGTAATCCAATGTATCCCAATCTACGTGATGACATGCATTATGCTTCATTTATATGCCTTTAATCAAGGAGCACCAATGATCAGTTTAGAACGATCATTTTAACTTGGCAATCAACTTGACATGTCTGCACGAAATCGTTCGTAACTTTTGATTTTGAGTTAAAAATTAGACGAATCCAACACACACATTAAGCTAGCACAATTTTCTTGTGGCAAAATGTAAGATCAAAATAGATACGACAAAGCCTTCAAGCAATCCAATCTATCCCAAACTGCGTGATGCTATGCATTATGCTTCATTTATACGCCTTACTCAATGAACACCAATGATCAGTTTAGAATGATCATTTTAACTAGCTGATCAACTTGCCATGTTCGCACTAATCGTCATTAAATTTTGATTTAGAGCTCAAAATGACATGAACCCAATCCCCCACGTTTAGCTAGATCAATTTTCCATATTCTTACAACTTTTGAGAGTGAAAGAGTTACGACAAAGCCTCAAAATAATCCAATATATCCCAAACTACGTGATGCAATGCATTATGCTTCATTTATAAACGTTTAATAAAGGAGCACCAATGATTAGTTTAGAATGATCAATTTAACTGGCCGATCAACTTGACATATGCGCACTAAATAGTCCGTAACTTTTGACTTAGAGTTCGGAATGACATGAATCCAATGCCCAGGTTAAGCTAGCTGAATTTTCTATATTGTGACAAAATTAAAGACCGAAATAGCTACGACAAAGCCTCAAAGTAATCCAATAAATCCCATACTGCGTGATGCCATGCATTATGCTTCAGTTATAAGCATTTACTGAAGGAGCACCTGTGATCAGTTTAGAACGATCATTTTAACTAGCTAATCAACTTGACTTGTCCACTCTGATTTGTCTTTAACTTTTCATTTAGAGCTGAAAATGACAAAAATCCAATGCCCACGTGAAGCAAGCTCAAATTTCCATATTGCGGCAACATATGAACTGAAAAAACTACGACAAAGCGTCCGAGTAATCCAATCTATCCCAAACCGTATGATGGCATACACTATGCTAATTTATAAGTTTTAAATCAAGGAGCACAAAGGATAAGTTTAGAATGATCATTTTAACTAGCCGATCAACTTGATATGTACGCACTAAATCGTTCGTAACTTTTGATTAAGAATTCAAAATTACATGAGTCCACCACCCACATTAAGCTAGCTCAATTTTCTATATTGTGATAAAAATGAAAATCGATAAAGCCTCCAATTAATGAAATCGATCCCAATCTGCATGCTATCATGCATGATTTCATTTATAAGCCTTTAATCAAGGAGCACAATGATCAGTTTATAATGATCATTTTAACTTGGCGATCAGATTGAAATGTCTACACTAAATTGTTCGTAACTTTTGATTTAGAGTTCAAAATGACACGAATCCAACAACCATGTCAAGCTTGCTCAATTTTCCTTATTTTGACAACATTTGAGACTAAAAGAGCTATAACAAAGCCTCCAAGTAATCCAATGTATCCCAATCTACGTGATGGCATGCATTAGGCTTCATTTATAAACCTTTAATCAAGGAGCACCAATGATCAGTTTAGAATGATCATTTTAATTTGGCGATCAACTTGAGATGTCTTCACGAAATCGTTCGTAACTTTTGATTTAGAGTTAAAAATGACACGAATCCAACACCCCCGTTAAGCTAGCACAGTTTTCTTGTGAAAAAATGTAAGATCAAAATAGCTACGACAAAGCCTTCAATCAATCCAATCTACGCCAAACTGCGTGATGCTGCTATGCATTATTCTTCATTTATACACCTTTACTCAATGAGCACCAATGATCAGTTTATAATGATCATTTTAACTAGCTGAGCAACTTGTCATGTCCGCACTAAATCGTTTTTAACTTTTGATTTAGAGCTCAAAATGACATGAATCTAACACTCACAATAAGGTAGCTCAATTTTCTATATTGTGACAATATTTAAAACTGAAAGAGCTATGACAAAGACTCCAAGTATTCCAATGTATCCCAAAATACGTGATGCCATGCATTATGCTTCATTTATAAGCCTTTACTCAAGGAACACCAATGATCAGTTTAGAATGATCATTTTAACTTGGTG
>CM032165.1:21190236-21222503 GCA_018901935.1 Pugionium cornutum | reverse complement strand
GCTTCTCAACAACACAAGGAACATCAGATACTTGGGCTTTAGTGGCAAGAGAGGTCAGGGCCCAAAGATTTTTAACCCTACTCCAAGTCGAAGACTAGGAGCAAGGCGCGTGCATGCCACAAGGACCGCCACCTTCCATTTCTTGGCCATGAGGTGAGTTAAGGTAAGTTTACATTCGAATATATGCCTCTTTCTGTTTTGCAGGGTAGGATCTAGTTGCTTTACATTTTTGAGTCAAGAACATTTTAGGAATAGGTCCTTTTCGGTTATGCACTTTTGTATCTTTTCCTTTTGTGCACTTTTGTAAACTTTCCTTTTCTTTATTTGAGTCGACCCTAGAAGGTCAAGCTGTCGAGCATATTAATAAGGCTCCTTCCAGCATTGTAGTTAAACAACCTTTTTGATATTAATAAAGATCGAACTTTTCTTTACAAGTTATTCTCTCAAAAAGAAGCTTAGAACCTAGTTGAGACCAGCCCTCCTAGCTCTAAGTTTGTGATTTATCACGAGGTTCATCACCCTCGTGTGGTTCACTTCACCCTTCCATCTTTTACCAACCAGAAAACCCCCATCCAGAAGCCTAAGGTTGAGTTTCTCACCTAATCTTCTACAAACAGCCCACGCGCATACATCCTTGAATCAAGGCTTGTATCACATGTCCACACTAAATGGTCAGTAACATTTGATTTAGAGTTCAAAATGACACGAATATAACGGCCACGTTTAGCTTGCTCAATTTTCTATATTGTGACAAAAATAAAGACCGAAATAGCTACGACAAAATCTTCAAGTAATCCAATATATCACAAACTGCGTGATGTCATGCATTATGTTTCATTTATAAACCGTTACTTAAGGAACACCTATGATCACTTAAAAATGATCATTTTAACTAGCTGATAAACTTGACATGTCCGCACTAAATCATTTTTAACCTTTGAATTAGAGCTCCAAATAACATGAGTCGGACGTCCACGTTAAGCTTGCTCAATTTTCCATATTGTGACAACATTTGAGAATGAAAGACCTATGAAAACAACCTCCAAGTAAATCAATGTATCCCAAAGTGTGTGATGTCATGCATTATGCTTTATTTATAACCCTTTACTCAAGAAGCACCAATGATCAGTTTAGAATGATCATTTCAATTGGCCGTTAAATTTGTCATGTCCGCACTAAATCGTTCATAACTTTTGATTTATAGTTCGGAATGACACGAATCCAACTCCCACCTTAATCTAGGTCAATTTTCTATATTGTGATAAAGCTTACGACCAAAATAGCAACAACAAAATCTCCAACATCCAATTTATCCAAAAATGTTTCATGCCATGCATTATGTTTCATTTATAAGCCTTCACTCAAGGAGCACCAATGATCAATTTAGAATGATCAATTTAACTAGCTTATCAACTTGACATGTCCTCACTAAATCGTGTTTAACCTTTAAATTAGACCTCAAAATGACATGAATCCAACGCTTGCTCAATTTTCCATATTGCGTCAACTTTTGAGACTAAAAGAGCTATAAAAAAGCCTCCAAGTAATCAAATATATCCCAAACTGCGTGATTCTATGCATTATGCTTCATTTATATGCCTTTACTCAAGGAGCACCAGTAATAAGTTTAGAATGCTCATTTTAACTGGCCGATCAACTTGACATGTCCACACTAAATCTTCTATAACTTTTGATTTAGAGTTCAGTATGACACGAATCTAGCATCCAAGTTAACCTAGCTCAATTTTCTATATTTTGATAAAATTTAATACCAAAATAGGTATGACAAATCATTTTAGTAATCCAATCTATCTCGAACAGTGTGATGCCATGCATTATGCTTCATTTATAGGCTTTTACTCAAAGAGCATGAATAATAAGATTAGAATAATCATTTTGAAGCTGATCAAATTCACATGTCTGCACTAAATCATCTTTATCTTTTGATTTGGAGCCTAAAATGAAACAAATCCAACGCCCACATTAAGGTAGCTCAAATTTCTATATTGTGACAACATTTGAGACTGAAAGTGTTACGATAAAGCTTCCAAGTAATCCAATGTATCACAAACTGTGTGATGTAATGCATCATGCTTCATTTATAAGCCTTTACTCAAGGAACACCAATGATCCAGTAGAATGATCAACTTAACGGGCCGATCAACTTGACATGTCTGCACTAAATCGTCAATAACATTTGATTTAGAGTTCAAAATGACACGAATATAACGCCCACGTTTAGCTTTCTAAATTTTCTATATTGTGACAAAAAAAATCCGAAATAGCTACAACAAAATCTTCAAGTAATACAATACATCCCAAACTGCGTGATTCTATGCATTATGCTTCATTTATATGCCTTTACTCAAGGAGAACCAGTGATATGTTTGTAATTCTCATTTTAACTGGCCGATTAACTTGACATGTCTGCAGTAAATCGTCTATAACTTCTGATTTAGAGTTCAGAATGACATGAATCTAAAACCCACGTTAAGCTAGCTCAATTTTCTTTATTTTGATAAAATTCAACACCAAAATAGCTACGACAAAGCAATTTAGTAATCCAATCTATCTCGAACTGCGTGATGCCATGCATTATGCTTCATTAATAGGCCTTTACTCAAAGAGCATATATGATAAGTTTAGAATAATCATTTTGATGCTGATCAACTTCACATGTCCGCACTAAATCGTCTTTAACTTTTGATTTAGAGCCTAAAATGACACGAATCCAATGCCCACATCAAGGTAGCTCAAATTTCTGTATTGTGACAACATTTGAAACTCAAAGAGCTACGACAAAGCTTCCAAGTTATCCAATGTGTCACACTGTGTGATGCAATGCATTATGCTTCATTTATAAGCCATTAAGGTAGGAGCACGAATGATCAGTTTAAAATGATCATTTTAACTGGCCGACCAACTTGAAATGTCTGCACTAAATCCATCGCCCACATTTTCTGTTTAGAATGATTAATTTAACTGGCCGATCAACTTGACATGTCCACACTAAATGGCCAGTAACATTTAATTTAGAGTTCAAAATGATACGAATATAACGCCCACGTTTAGCTAGCTCAATTTCCTATATTGTGACAAAAATAAAGACCGAAATTGCTACGACAAAATCTTCAAGTAATCCAATATATCACAAACTGCGTGATGCCATGCATTATGTTTCACTTATAAACCTTTACTTAAGGAAAACGTATGATCAATTTAGATTGATTATTTTAACTAGCTGATAAACTTGACATGTCCGCACTAAATAATATTTAACCTTTGAATTAGAGCTCAAAATGACATGAGTCCAATGCCCACATTAAACTTGCTCAATTTTTCATATTGTGACAACATTTGAGGCTAAAAGAGCTATGAAAACAGCCTCCAAATAATCCAATGTTTCCCAAAGTGTGTGATGCCATGCATTATGCTTCATTTATAAGACTTTACGCAAGGAGCACCAATGTTCAGTTTAGAATGATCATTTTAAATGGCCGATACACTTGACATGTCCGTAGTAGTTGGTCTGTAACTTTTGATTTCGAGTTCAAATTGACAGGAATCCAACGCCCACGCTAACCTAGCTCAATTTTTTATATTGTGACAAAATTTAATATCAAAATAGCTACGAAAAAGCCCCCATGTAATCCAAAGTATCCTAACCTATGTGAGTCTATGAATTATGCTTCATTTATACTCCTTTACTCAGTGACCACCAATGATTAATTTAGAATTATCATTTTTAACTGGCTGATCAACTTCATATTTCAGCACTAAATCGTCTTTAACTTTTTATTTAGAGCCTAAAATTACATCAGTCAAACACCCACATTAAGCAAGCTCAAATTTCTATATTGTGGAACATTTTAGACAGAAAGAGCTACGACAAAAGCCTCCAACTAATCCAATGTATTCCAAAGTGCATGATACAATGCATTATGCTTCATTTCTCAGCCTTTACTCAAGGAGCACCAATGATCAGTTTAGAATGCTCACTTTAATTGGCCGATAAATTTGGCATGTCCGCACTAAATTGTCCGTAACTTTTGATTTATTGTTCAGAATTACACGAATCCAACACCCACGTTAAGCTAACTCAATTTTCTGTATTGTATCCAAATTCAAGCCCAAAATATCCATGACAAAGTCTCCAAGTAACCCAATCTATCCCGAACTGCGTGATGCTATGCATTATGCTTCATTTATATGCCTTTACTCAATGAGCACCAATGATCAGTTTAAAATGATCATTGTTAACTAGCTGATCTACTTGACATGTCCACACTAAATCATCTTTAACCTTTGAATTAGAGCTCAAAATAAAATGAGTCCAAAGCCCTCGTTTAGCTTGCTCAATTTTCCATATTTTGACAACATTTAAGATTGAAAGAGCTATGAAAACAGCCTCCAAGTAATCCAATATATCCCAAAGTTTGTGATGTCATGAATTATACTTCATTTATAAGCCTTTACTCTAGGAGCACCAATGATCAGTTTAAAATGATCATTTTAACTAGCTGATGTACTTGACATGTCCATGCATTATGTTTCATTAATAGGACTTCACATGTACTCACTAAATCATCTTTACCTTTTGATTTAGAACCTAAAATGACACGAATTCATTGCCCACATCAGGGTAGCTCAAATTTCTATACTGTGACAACATTTGAAACTGAAAGAGCTACGACAATGCTTCCAAGTTATCCAATGTATCAGAAACTGTGTGATGCAATGCATTATGCTTCATTTATACGCCTTTACTCTAGGAGCACCAATGATACGTTTAGAATGATCATTTTAGCTGGCCCACCAAGTTGAAATGTCCGCACTAAATCATGCGTAACTTATGATTTAGTGTTTCAAATGACACGAATCCAACACCCACATTAAGGTAGCTCAATTTTCTATATTGTGACAACATTTGAGATTGAAAGAGCTATGACAAAGCTTCCATGTAATCCAATGTATCCCAAACTGCGTGATCCCAAACTGCGTGATGCAATGCATTATGCTTCATTTATTTGGTTTTACTCAAGGAGCACCAATAATCTATTTAGAATGATCATTTTAACTGGCAGATCAACTTGACATGTCCGCACTAAATCGTCAATAATGTTTTAGTTAGAGTTCAAAATTACGTGAATCCAATGCCCACGTTAAGCTAGCCCAATTATCTATATTGTGACAAAACTTAAGACCAAAATAGCTACGAAAAATTCATCAGAATCCAATTTATCCCAAAATGTGTAATGCCACGCATTATGTTTCATATATAAGCCTTCCCTCAAGGAGCACCAATGATCAGTTTAGAATGATCATTTTAAATGGCCGATACATTTGTCATGTCCACCCTAAATCGTCCATAAATTTTGATTTATAGTTCAGAATGACACGAATCCAACGCACATATTAATCAATCTTAATTTTCTATATTGTGACAAAATTTAAAACCAAAATAGCTACGACAAAGCCTCCAAGTAATTCAATCTATCAAAAACTGCGTGATGCTATGCATTTATAAGCCTTTACTCAAGCAGCACCAATGATCAGTTTTAAATGATCATTTTTAACTAGCTGATGTACTTGACATGTCCGCACTAAATCGTCTTTAACCTTTGAATTAGAGCTCAAAATGACATGATTCCAACGCCCACGTTAAGCTTGCCCAATTTTCTATATCGTGACAACATTTGAGAGTGAAAGAGCTATGAAAACAGCCTCCAAGTAATCCAATGTATCCCAAAGTTCGTGATGCCATGCATTATGCTTCATTTATAATCCTTTACTCTAGGATCACCAATGATCTGTTTAAAATGATCATTTTAATTTGCCGATACACTTGATATGTCCGTAGTAATTGGTTTGTAACTTTTGATTTCGAGTTCAAATTGACTGGAATCCGATGCCCACGCTAAGGTAGTTCAATTTTCTATATTGTGACAAAATTTAATATCAAAAAAGCTACAAAAAGCCTCCATGTAATCCAATCTATCCCAAACTACGTGATGTTATGCATAATGCTTCATTTATACGCTTTAATCAATGAGCATCAATGATTAGTTTAGAATGTATCCCAATGTGCATGATGCAATGCATTATGCTTCATTTATCAGCCTTTTCTCAAGGAGCACCAATGATCGGTTTAGAATGATCATTTTAATTGGCCGATAAATTTGTCATGTCCACATTAAATCGTCCATAACTTTTGATTTATAGTTCTGAATGACACGAATCCAATGCCCACGTTAACCTAGTTTAATTTTCTATATTGTGACAAAATTTAAAACCAAAATAGCTACCATAAAGCCTCCAAGTAATCCAATGTATCCCAAACTCCGTGATGCTATGCATTATGCTTCATTTATAAGCCTTTACTCAAGGAACACCAATGATCAGTTTAAAATGATCATTTTTAACTAGCTGATGTACTTGACATGTCCGCGCTAAATCGAATTTAACCTTTGAATTAGAGCTCAACATGTCATGAGTCCAACGCCCACGTTAACCTTGCTCAATTTTCAATATCATGACAACATTTGAGAGTGAAAGAGCTATGACCTCCTGTGCCACACTCCTTGTAGCTCTCAGCAAAGTCAGGATGATCCTTGTATAGGTCCTTGATGTGCTCGAATCCTAGGACCTTTGCCTCCATGGTTGATATCAAGGCAAACCTCCTTGATAGTGCATCGGCTACCACATTGTCCTTGCCCTTCTTGTACTTGATGACGTATGGGAAGGTCTCTATGAACTCCATCCACCTGGCATGTCTCCTCTTGAGATTGGTTTTCCCTCTGAGGTGTTTGAGAGTCTCATGATCAGTGTGGATCACAAACTCCTTGCACAGCAAGTAATGCTGCCAAGTCTCCAATGCTCGGACAAGGGCATAAAGCTCCTTGTCATAAGTGGGGTAGTTCAGTGAGGCACCACCTAGCTTCTCACTGAAGTATGCCACTAGTCTCCCTTCTTGGGTTAGCACTGCTCCTATGCCTATTCCAGAGGCATCACACTCCACTTCAAACGTCTTGTTGAAGTCGGGAAGGACTAGCACTGGTGCATGTGTAAGGCTGTCTTTCAAGGCCTGGAATGCCTTCTCCTGAGCTTCTCCCCAGCTGAATCCCACGTTCTTCTTCACTACTGCCGTCAATGGTGAGGCAATACTGCTGAAGTTGGGCACAAATCTCCTATAGAAGCTGGCCAGTCCGTGGAAGCTCCTCACTTGGCTGATGTTGCGTGGTGTTGGCCACTCTTGTATGACTCGAATCTTCTCTTAATCAACCTGTAGGCCCTGTGAACTTACAACAAAACCTAAAAAGACAAGTTTATCAGTACAAAAGATGAACTTCTTGAGATTGGCATAAAGCTCTTCTTGTCGAAGGGTTTTAAGTACCATCTCAAGATGTGTGAGGTGGTCCCGTAGGCACTTACTATAAACTAATATATCATCAAAGTAAACCACTACAAACATACTGATGTACGCCCTAAGAACTTGGTTCATAAGGCGCATGAAGGTGCTTGGGGCATTAGTCAAGCCGAATGGCATGACTGTCCACTCGTATAGCCCTTGCTTTGTCTTGAAAGCAGTCTTCCATTCATCACCTTCCTTCATCCTGACCTGGTGGTATCCACTCTTGAGGTCTATCTTGGAGAAGACCATGGCTCCACTCAGTTCATCTAGAATGTCATCCAGCCGTGGTATCGGATGCCGGTACTTGACTGTGATGTTGTTGATTGCTCGGCAGTCCACGCACATTCGGCAAGTCCCATCCTTCTTGGGCACTAGTAGCACTAGTACGGCACATGGACTGGGCACTAGCAGTCCACGCACATTCGGCAAGCCTGCTGGTATCTCCTCTGGAAACACATCCTGGAACTTGTTGAGGATAGTTGCTACTTCAGGAGGTAGCTCTACCTGTCCTTTCTCTATATTCAACACTTCTTTGAAAACCATTAGTAGCATTAGATCCTTCGAGGCTAAAGCTCTCCGGACATGACTTGGTTGAATGAGAAAATTAGATTTAATGAGCTTCTTTTCCTTACTCATTTGCTGTTGAAGCTCATGTACCTGGGCAGGTGTGAGAGGAGCTAGGCTGACCTTTCTCTTGTCATGCACGAATGTGTAGAGATTGGTTCGGCCATCATGCTTGGTATCCTTGTCAAACTACCATGGCCTTCCTAGTAGAAGATGGCCAGCTTGCATGGGCACCACGTCGCACACGACTTGGTCTTGGTACTTGCCCACACTGAATGGCACAGTGACTTGCTCATGGATCTTGATCTCCACTTTGTCATCGAACCATCTCAGTCTATATGGTCGAGGATGCCTTGTCTTCTCTAGACCTAGTTTATCAACCATATATGTACTAGCAACATTAGTGCAAGAACCACCATCTATGATGAGGTTACATACCTTGCCCTTGATGGTGCAACAGCTGTGGAAGATGTTCTCCCTTTGGATGGTCTCTGAAGGATCCACCATTGCACTGAGGATGCGTCTAGTGACCAGCACTTCCCCCACATCACGGTACTCAATGTCACCATATTCCTCTTCTGGTTCATAGTCCTCTTGATCTTGGGACTCATATTCTCCAGCCTCTGTAATCAGCATGACCCGGTTGTTTGGGCACTCCCTTGAGATGTGTCCACGACCCCTACACTTGAAACAAGTGATGTCACGTGCTCTCTGTGGGTTAGAAGACTTACTAGGCTCTCTCTGGGTCACGGGTGGGTTCAGGAGGCTTGCTCTTGAACCTTGACTCGATCTCTATGCTCTTGCATTTGTCTACGGGCTTGGGAATGTTGCTTGGTGACCAAGGTGTCTTAGGCTTGCGGCGGATGTCTTGGCTCTTACATTTGATGTGCTGCTCAGCCTGGACAGATAGGTGGAACAAGTCTTTGAAGTCATTGTAGATTTGCCTTTCCAACTTGCGGCTGACTCTTTCTTGGAGTCCATCCAAGAATTGTGCCATCAATGCTTCTTCATCATCATTGAGCTCCAGCCTGTTCCTTAGCTTCTCGAACTCTTCATAGTACTCCTCTACTTATCTGGTACCCTGCTTAAGAGTACGAAAACGACGTTGCAAGTCTCTATGAAAGTAAGGTGGAACAAACCTTTTTCGCATGACATCTTTCATGTCGACCCATGAGTCTATGGGCCTCATTCTTTTCCTCCTTCTGTCAGATACCTCACGATCCCACCAGATGAGGGCATTGTCCGTGAGTTGTGCTACTGCCATTGAGACTCTCCTTGGCCCTGGTTGGTTGTAATGATCAAAGATATGATCCATTCTTCTCTCCCAATCTCGGTAAGCCTCGGGGTCTACTTTTCCTGCAAAGCTTGGAGGAGTTAGCTTAACATCAGGATGAGTTACCCAGTTGTAGGCGTGTTCATCTCCATTCTCATCATGTCTAGGAGGCATCCTTGGTCTCTGGTGAAGACCATATGGCTCGAAGCCATCATCCCCTGCCTCTGGTTGCCGTGGAGGTCCTCTCGGTTGGGGCTCCTCCTGCTCGTGCCGTGTCCAAAGGTGCTCAGGACCCTCAGCACGGTCTTGGTCAGCTCTCCTATGCCTTATGACCTGGAATCTCACAGGCCTCTCCACGCGCTCCAATCTCTCTCCTATGGATGCGAGTTGTGTTTGGAGGGTGGTGAACATGGCCATCATGGCTTCGGTTGCTTCTCTATTTTCTTCTGCCATTGCATAGTACAAAGATAGAAGACATGTTATGCTGCTCCTAAATTATTAAGAGGGTTTTCTTTTATAAGGGGATTCGAAAAAATGCAAAAAGGAAAAAATCTGAGAATTGGAAATTCGAAAATATGAAGATTTGAATAAAAAGGAAACTGACAACTATTGCTAGCTGTCCAATTCGAATCCTTTAGGTATTTTTCCTATTTTCTTTTTCTTTTCTTTTTAATTTAACTTAAAAATAATGGAAATATGATTCTAACAAAAAGGAATGTCGAATATAGCAATGCAAGAATGATTCTAGAACCTAGAGATGCACGTAGGATCTAGATGCACTCGGTATGAGTTTAGATGTTATTTTTTTTGATTTTCTTGAATGAAACTTAAACTAATGCAATAACAAGAAACAAAACAAGCTAAAGGATAGAAACAACCTGGTTTAGGAGCTTTAAGCTCTGATACCAAAATGATACAAGCCTCGATTCAAGGCTTATATTTGCGTGGGCTGTTTGGAGAAGGTTAGGTGAGAAACTCGACCTTAGACTTCTTGGATAGGGGGTTTTGGGTTGGTATTCGATGGAAGGGTGAAGTGAACCACACGAGGGGTGATGAACCTCGTGATAAATCACAAACTTAGAGCTAGGAGGGCTTGTCTCAACTAGGTTCTAAGCGCACAAGCTTCTTTGAGAGAAAAACTTGTAAAGAAAATTCGATCTTTATTGATTAGCAAAAAGGTTGTTGAACTACAATGCTGGAAGGAGCCTTATTAATATGCTCGACAGCTTGACCTTCTAGGGTCGACTCAAATAAAGAAAAGGAAAGTTTACAAAAGTGCACAAATGGAAAAGATACAAAAGTGCATAACCGAAAAAAGGACCTATTCCTAAAATGTTCTTGACTCAAAAATGTAAACAATCTAGATCCTACCCTGCAAAACAGAAAGAAGCATATATTCGAATTGAAACTTACCTTACTTACCTCACGGCCAAGAAATGGAAGGTGGCCGTCCTTGTGGCATGCACGCGCCTTGCTCCTAGTCTTAGATTTGGAGTAGGGTTAGGAATCTTTGGGCCCTGACCTCTCTTGCCACTAAAGCCCAAGTCTCTGAAGTCCCTTGCATTGTTGAGAAGTCTTTGGACTCCTCTTTGCACTTCTGGCCCATTGACCTTAGTCGATCTTCCTCTCTAGGAGCTTGTCGACCCATAAGCTGAACTTGTGGAAGAGTGCTCTTGATCTGCTCCTTGTCATTGCTTTTGGTGGCACTACTAGTGTGGAGACTTCCTCTAGATGCATGTCCTGAAGCTGGTAGTTTATCTTGTCTGAGTTCCCTTGTGTAGAAGTTGAAATGCTCGTGTACTCGGCTGGATCGGCTGTACCGGCTGGACTGTGTGAGGCACTGGCCGGAATGCCTTCAGGACCGGCCAAGTTGATCGCAGAATCAGCGGCATCATCAAGGGGACCAGCGGTGTCATCCACGTCGCCACCTAGTGTGCCGGAAGCTTGGGCCTCTCCGCCGGCAATGCTGATCGGTCTGGTGCTATTGGTCGAGGATCCGGCGGTACTGCTTGGGCCGGCAGACGTGCAAATGGCCCGGCTGTCTCGGGCAAGCTTCCTGGTCGGCCAGTCTGGTCTCCTGGCTGCACATACGACCTGATGTCCTCATCATCCCCTCCCTCTTCAGTAGGTTTTGACCTCAAAACTGGTTCATCTGCATGGAAAGGGGCTAAGTCAGTTACATTGAACGTGTTAAATCGTCAATAACTTTTAAGTTACATGCCGACACCCACATTAAGCTAGGTCAATTTTCTATATTGTAACAAAATTCAAGACCGAAAGAGCTACGAAAAGCCTCCAAGTAATCCAATCTATCCCAAACTACGTGATGCCATGCATTATGTTTCATTTATAAGCCTTTACTTAAGGAGCACCAATGATCAATTTAGAATGATCATTTTAACTAGCTGATAAACTTGACATGTCCGCACTAAGTCATCTTTAACCTTTGAATTAGAACTCAAAATGACATGATTCCAACGCCCACGTTAAGCTTGCTCAATTTTCCATATTGTGACAACATTTGAGGCTGAAAGAGCTATGAAAACAGCCTCAAAGTAATCCAATGTACCCCAAAGTACGTGATGCCATGCATTATGCTTCATTTATAAGTCTTTACTCAATGAGCACCAATGATCAGTTTAGAATGATCATTTGAACTAGATGATCAACCTTTGATTTAGAGTTCAGAGTGACATGAATCTAACGCCCACGTTAAGCTAGCTTGATGTTCTATATTTTCATAAAATTGAACACCGAAATAGCTACAACAAAGCATTTAAGTATTCGAATCTATCCCAAACTGCGAGATGCCATGCATTATGCTTCATTTATAGGCTTTTACTCAAAGAGCCCAAATGATAAGTTTAGAATGATTATTTGAATGCCGATCAACTTGACATGTCCACACTAAATTCTCTTTACTTTGGATTTAGAGCCTAAAATGACCTCAGTTATACGTCCACGTTAAGCTAGTTCAATTTTCCATGATGTGGAACATTTCCGACTGAAGAGCTACGAAAAAAGCCACAAAGAAATCCAATGTATCCCAAAGTGCATGATGCCATGCATTATGCTTCATTTATAAACCTCTACTCAAGAAGCACAAAGATCTGTTTAGAATGATCTTTTTCACTGGCCGATCAATTTGACATGTCCGCACTAAATCATCTGTAACTTTTGCTTTATAGTTCAGAATAACACGAATCCAACATCCACTTTAAGCTAGCTCGATTTTCTGTATTGTAACAAAATTCAAGACTGAAATAGATAGGAGAAAGCCTCCAAGTAATCCAATCTATCCCAAACTGTGTGATGCTATGCATTATGCTTCATTTATATGCCTTTACTCAACGAGCACCAATGATCAGTTTGGAATGTTCATTTTTAACTAGCTGATCAACTTGACATGTCCTCGCTAAATCGTTTTTAATTTTTGATTTAGACCCTAAAATGACATCAGTGTAACACCCATATTAAGCTAACTCAATTTTCCATATGATAGAACATTTGAGACTGAAAGAGCTTTGAAAACAACCTCCAAGTAATCCAATGTATCCCAAAGTTCGTGATGCTATGCATTATGCTTCATTTATAAGAATTTACTAAATGAGCACCAATGATCAGTTTAAAATGATCATTTTAACAGGCCGATACACTTGATATGTCCGTAGTAATTGGTCTGTACCTTTTGATTTAGAGTTCAAATTGAAAGGAATCCAACACCTATACCAAGCTAGCTCAATTTTCTAAATCGTGACAAAATTAAAGATCAAAATAGCTACGAAAAGCTTCCATGTAATCCAATATATCCCAAACTACGTGATGTCATGCATTATGCTTCATTTATACGCCTTCACTCAATGAGCACCAATGATTAGTTTAGAATGATAATTTTTAATTAGCTGATCAACTTGACATGTCCGTACTAAATCGTCTTTAACTTTTGATTTAGAGCCTAAAATAACATCAGTCATACGCCCACGTTAAGCTAGCTCAATTATCCATGATGTGGAAAATTTTAGTCTGAAAGAGCTACGAAAAAAGCCTCCAAGTAATCCATTGTATCCCAAAGTGCATGATGCCATGCGTTATGCTTCATTTATAAACCTTTACTCAATAAGCACCAAAGATCAGTTTAGAATGATCATTTTAACTGGCCGATCCATTTGACATGTCCGCACTAAATCGTCCGTAACTTTTGATTTCTAGTTCAAAATGACATGAATCCAACGCCCACGTAAGCTAGCTCAATTTTCTGTATTATAACAAAATTCAAGACCGAAATAGCTACAAGAAAGCCTTCAAGTAATCCAATCTATCCCAAACTGCATGATGCTATGATTATGCTTCATTTATATTCCTTTACTCAATGAGAACCAATGATCAGTCTAGACTGATCATTTTTAACAAGCTAATCAACTTGACATGTTCGCACTAAGTCGTCTTTAACTTTTTATTTAGAGCCTAAAATGACAAGAGTGCAATGCCCATGTTAAGCTAGCTCAATTTTTCATATTATAGAACATTTGAGATTGAAAGAGCTATGAAAACAGCCTCCAAGTAATCCAATGTATCCCAAAGTTCGCGACACCATGCATTATGCTTCATTTATAAGCCTTTACTCTGGGAGCACCAATGATTAGTTTAAAATGATAATTTTAACTGGCCGATAACCTTGAAATGTCAGCACTAATTTTTCCTTAACTTTTGATTTAGAGTTAGAATGACAAGAGTCGAACGCTCACATTAAGGTAGATCAGTTTTCTATATTGTGACAGCATTTGATACTGAAAGGGCTACGACAAAGCTTCCTTGTAATCCAATGAATGTCCGCACTAAAATCGTTTGTAACTTTTGATTTAGAGTTCAAAGTGACAATAATCT
Organism: Pugionium cornutum; assembly: GCA_018901935.1. Classification (NCBI taxonomy): domain Eukaryota; kingdom Viridiplantae; phylum Streptophyta; class Magnoliopsida; order Brassicales; family Brassicaceae; genus Pugionium; species Pugionium cornutum. The sequence goes on along the minus strand of CM032165.1, from coordinate 21,208,371 downwards.
AACACCCACGTTAAACTAGCTCAATTTTCTATACTTTCATAAAATTTAACACCGAAATAGCTACGACAAAGCATTTATGTAGTTCAATCTATCCCAAACTGTGTGATGCCATTCATTATGCTTCATTTATAGGCCTTTACTCAAAGAGCACAAATGATAAGTTTAGAATGATTATTTGGATGCTGATCAACCTGACATGTCCGCACTAAATTGTATTTAACTTTTGATTTAGATCCTAAAATGACATGAATCCAACGTCCACATTAAGGTAGCTCAAATTTCTATATTGTGACAACAATTCAGATTGATAAAGCTACGACAAAGCTTCCAAGTAATCCAATGTATCCCAAACTGCATGAAGCCATGCATTATGATTCATTTGTAAACCATTGCTCAATGACCACCAATGATAAGTTTAGAATAATCATTTTAACTAGCGTATAACCTTGGCATGTACGCACTTAATCGTCTTAAAAATTTTATTTAAAGCTCAAAATAATATGAATATAACGACAACGTTTATCTAGCTCAATTTTCAATATTGTGACAACATTTGAGACTGAAAGAGCTACGACAAATCCTCCAAGTAATCCAATGTATCCCAAACTGCGTGATGTCATACATTATGCTTTATTTACAAGGCTTTACTCAAGGAGAACCAATGATCAGTTTAGAATGATCATTTTAACTGGCCGATAACTTTTCCATGTATGCACTAAATCGTCTGTATCCTCTGATTTAGAGTTCAGAATGACATGAATCCAACACCCACATTAAGCTAGCTCAATATTCTATATTGTTACAACATATGAGGATGAAAGAGCTACGAAAAAGCCTTTAAATAATCCAATGTATCCCAAACTGCGTGATGCAATGCATTATGCTTCATTTATAAGCCTTTACTCAAGGAGCAACAGCGATCACTTTAGAATGATCATTTTAACTTGCCGATCAACTTAACATGTCGGCAATAAATCCTCCATAACTTTTGATTAGAATCTAAAATGACACAAATCCAACGCCCACGGTAAGCTAGCTTAATTTTCTATATTGTAACAACATTTGAGACTAAAAGAGCAACTACAAAGCCTCCACGGAAGTATCGCAAACTGCGTGATGCCATTCATTATGCTTTATTTATAAGCCTTTACTAAAGGAGCACCAATGATCAGTTTAGAATGATCATTTTAACTAGCCAATTAACTTGACATATACACACAAAATCGTGCGTACCTTTTTATTTAGAGTTCAGAATGACACGAATTGAACGCTCACATTAAGCTAGCTCAATTTTCCATTCTGTGACAACATTTGAGGCTGAAAGAGCTACTACAAAGCCTCCAGGTAATACAATGTATCCCAAACTGCGTGATACCATTCATTATGCTTCATTTATAACTCTTTAATCAAGGAGAAGCAATGATCAGTTTAGAATGATCATTTTAACTGGCCGATCAGCTTGACATGTCCACACTAAATCGTCCGTTACTTTTGATTTAGAGTTCTGAAAGACACAAAACCAACCCTCACGTTAATTCTCGCTCAATTTTATATATTGTTTCAAAATTTAAAACCGTAATATCTAGTCTAAGGCTCCAAATAATCAAATCTATCCCAAACTGCGTGATGCCATGTATTATGCTTCATTTAGAAGCCTCTACTCAAGGAGCACAAATTATCAGTTTAGAATGATAATTTTAACTGGCCGATATATTTGACATGTCCACAATAAATGGTTTGTAACTTTTGATTTAGAATTCAAAATTACACCAATCCAATGCTCATGTTAATTCTCGCTAAGTTTTCTATATTGTTACAAAATTTAAGACCGAAATATCTATGTTAAGGGCTCCAAATAATCCAATCTATCCCAAAACTGCGTGATGCCATGCATTATGCTTCATTTATAAGCCATTACATATGGAGCACCAATGATCAGGTTAGATTGATCATTTTAACTAGCTGATTAACTTGACATGCCCACACTAAATCGTCCATAACTTTTGATTTACAGTTCAGAATGACAGGAATTCAACGCTCACATTAAGCTTGCTCAATTTTCTATATTGTGATAAAATTTAACACCAATATAGCTATGACAAAGCCTCCAAGTAATCCAATCTGTCCTGAAATGCGTGATGCCATGCATTATGCTTCATTTAAAAGACTTGACTCAAGAAGCACCAATGATCATTTAAGCTGATGAACTTTAGATGTCCGCACTAAATCATGTTTAACCTTTGAATTAGAGATCAAAATTACACGAATCCAATACACACGTTAAGCTAGCTCCATTTTCTATATTGTGACAATATTTGAGACTGAAAGAGCTACTGGAGAGTCTCCATGTAATCCAATGTATTCCAAACTGCATGATAGCATGCACTATGCTTCATTTATAAGCCTTTACTCATGGAGCACCAATGATCAGTTTAGAATGATCATTTTAACTGGCTGATCAACTTCACATGTCCGCACGAAAATCTCCGGTAACTTTTATTTAGAAAAAGACATGAATCCAACGCCCACACTAAGCTAGCTCAATTTTCTATATTAAGATAAAATTTAACACCAAAATAACTATGACAAAGCCTCATAGTAATCCAATCTATCCCAAACTGCATGATGCCATGCATTATGCTTCATTTATAAGCCTTTACTCAAGGAGCACCAATGATTAGTGTAGAATGATCATTTTAGATAGCTGATCAACGTGAGATGTCCACATTAAATTGTCTTTAACTAATGATTTAGAGCTCAAAATGACATGAGTCCAACGCCCACATTAATCTAGCTCAATTTTCATATTGTGACAACATTTGAGACTGAAAGAGCGACTACAAAGCCTCCAGATAATACATCGTATCCCAAACTGTGTGATGCCATTCATTATTATTCATTTATAAGCGTTTAATCAAGTAGCACCAATGATAGTTTATAAGTACACGAATTCAACGCTAATGTTAAGATAGCTCAATTTTCTCTATTGTGACAAAATTTTAAACCGAAATAGCTAAAACAAAGCCTTCAAATAATCTAGTCATCCCAACCTTTGCAATGCCATGCATTATGCTTCATTTATAAGCCTTTACTCAAGGAGCACAAACGATTTGTTTAGAATGATCATATGAACTGGGCGATCAACTTGACATGTCCCGAATAAATCGTCCGTAATTTTTGAGTTAGAATTCAAAATGACACGAATAAAACTCACGCGTTAAACTAGCTCAATTTTCTATGCTGTGACAAGGTTTAAGACCCAAATAGCCACGAACAAGCCTCCAAGTAATCCAATCTATCCTAAACTGCGTGATGCCATGCAATATGTTTCGTTAATAATAATGATTTTACTCAAGAAGCACCAATGATAAGTTTAGAATGATAATTTTAACTAGCTGATCAACTTGAAATATCCACACTAAATCGTCTTTAACCTTTGAATTAGTGCTCAAAATGACATGAGTTCAACGTCCACGTTAAGCTAGCTCAATTTTCCATGTTGTGACAACATTTGAGATTGGAATAGCTACGAAAAAGCCTCCAACAAATCCAATGTATCCCAAAATGTGTGATACCATGCATTATGCTTCATCTATAAGCCTTTACTCAAGGAGCACCAGCGATCACCTTAGAATGATCATTTTAACTAGCCGATCAACTTGACATCTCCGCACTAAATCGTCCGTAACTTTTAACTTAAAATTTAGAATGACACGAATCAAACGCCCATGTTAAGCTATATCATTTTTCTATATTGTGATAAATTTTAACACCAATAGAGCTACGAAAAAGCCTCCAAGTAAATCCAATCTATCCCGAACTGCGTGATGCCATGCAATATGTTTCGTTAATAATAATGATTTTACTCAAGAAGCACCAATGATAAAATTAGAATGATAATTTAAACTAGCTGATCAACTTGAAATGTCCACACTAAATCGTCTTTAACCTTTGAATTAAAGCTCAAAATGACATGAGTTCAACGTCCACGTTAAGCTAGCTCAATTTTCCATGTTGTGACAACATTTGAGATTGAAATAGCTACGAAAAAGCCTCCAACAAATTCAATGTATCCCAAACTGTGTGATACCATGCATTATGCTTCATTTATAAGCCTTTACTCAAGGAGCACCAGTGATCGCCTTAGAATGATCATTTTAACTAGCCAATCAACTTGACATCTCCGCACTAAATCGTCCGTAACTTTTAACTTAAAATTTAGAATGACACGAATCGAACGCCCATGTTAAGCTATATCATTTTTCCATATTGTGATAAATTTTAACACCAATAGAGCTACGAAAAAGCCTCCAAGTAATCCAATATATCCCGTAATGCGTGATGCCGTACATTATGCGTCATTTATAAGCCTTTACTCAAGAAACACCAATGATCATTTTAATGCTGATCAACTTGAGATGTCTGCACTAAATCGTCTTTAATCTTTGAATTTGAGATCCAAATGACACACATTCAACGCCCACTTTAAGCTAGCGCAATTATCCATATTGTAACAACATTTGAGACTGAAAGAGCTACTGGAGAGCCTCCACATAATCCAATGTATCCAAAACTGCGTGATGCCATTCATTATGCTTCATTTGTAAGCCTTTACTCAAGGAGCACCAATGATAAGTTTAGAATGATCATTTTTACTGGCTGATCAACTTCACATGTCGGCACGAAAATCTCCTTTAACCTTTGATTTAGAGAACGACACGAATCAATTGCCCATGTTAAGCTAGCTCAATTTTATATATTGTGACAACATTTAACAACCAAATAGCAACGACCAAGCCTCTGAGTAATCCGATCTATCCCAAACTACATGATGCCATGCATTATGCTTCACTTATAAGCTTTTACTCAAGGAGCACCAATGAGCAGCTTAGAATGATCATTTTAAATAACTGATCAACTTGAGATGTATGCATTAAATCGTCTTTTACTATTGATTTATAGCTCAAAATGACATGAGTCCAACGCACACGTTAAACTAGCTGAATTTTACATATTGTGATAACATTTGAGACTGAAAGAGCTACTACAAAGCCTCCAGGTAATACAACGTATCCCAAAAAGCGTGATGCCATTCGTTATGCTTCATTTATAAACCTTTAATCATTGAGCACAACAGATCATTTTAGAATGATCATTTAAACTGGCCGATCAACTTGACATATCCGCACTAAATCGTCCGTAAAATTTGATTTTGAGTTCGGAATGATACGAATCCAACACTCACATTAATGCTCGCTCAATATTCTATATTGCTACAAAATTTAAGAACGAAATATCTACGTTAAAGGCTCCAAATAATCTAATCTATCCCAAGCTGCGTGATGTCATGCATTATGCTTCATTTTTAAACCTTTACTCAAGGAGCACCAATGATCAGTTTAGAATGATCATTTTAACTGGCCGATAAACTTGACATGTCCGCAATAAATCGTCCATAACTTTTGATTTAGAGTTCAAAATGACACGAATCCAACGACCACGTTAAAGTAGCCAAATTTTCTATATCGTGACAAAATTTAAGACCGAAATAGCTATAAAAAGCCTACAAGTAATCCAATCTATTCCAAACTGAGTGATGCCATGCATTATGTTTCATTTATAATTAAGCTTTTACTCAAGGAGCACTAATGATTATTTTAGAATGATAATTTTAACTAGCTGATCAACTTGAAATTCCACCCTAAATCGTCCGTAACTTTTGAATTAGACTTTAGAATGACAGGAAACGAACGTCCACGTTAAGCTATATCAATTTTCTATATTGTGATAAAATTTAACACTAATATAGCTACGACAAAGCCTCCAAATAATTGTTTTTAACTTTTGATTTTAACTGCGTGATGTCATGCATTATGCTTCATTTATAAGCCTTTACTCAAACAGCACCAATGATCAGTTTAGAATGATCATTTTAACTAGCTGACCAACTTGACATATCCGCAATAAATCATTTTTAACTTTTGATTTAGAGATCAAAATGACATGAGTCTAACGCAAATGTTAAACTAGCTCAATTTTCAGTACTGTGAAAACATTTGAAACTGAAAGAGCTACTAGAAAATCTCCAAGTAATCCAATGTATCCCAAAATGCGTGATACCAGACATTATTTTCATTTATAAGCTTTTAATCAAGGAGTAACAATGATCAGTTTCAAATGCCCACTTTAACTAGCCGATCAACTTGACGTGTCATCAGTAAATTGTCCGTAACTTTTGATTTAGAATTCAAAACGATACGAATCCAATGCTCAGTTTAAGCTAGCTCTATTTTCTATATTCTGAAAAAATTTAAGACTAAAATAGCTACGATAAGGCCGCTATATAATCCAATCTAAGCCAAACTGTCTGATGCCATGCATTATGATTCACTTATAAGACTTTACTCAAGGAGCACCAATGATCAATTTAGAATGATCATTTGAACTCGCTGATCAACTTGACATGTCCGCACTAAGTCGTTAATAACTTCTGATTTTGGACTTCAGAATGACATGAATCCAACACCCACGTTAAACTACCTCAATTTTCTATATTTTGATAAAATTTAACACCGTAATAGCTACGACAATGCCTTTAAATAATCCAATCTATCCCAAACTGCGTGATTGCATGCATTATGTTTCATTTATAAGTCTTTACTCAAGGAGCACCAATGATAAGTTTAGAATGATCATTTTAACGCTGATCAACTTGACATGTCCGCACTAAATTGTTTTTAACCTTTGAACTAGATATCAAAATGACATGAATCCAATGCCCATGTTAAGCTAGCTCAATTTTCCGTATTGTGACAACTTTTGAGACTGAAGGAGCTACGAAAATTTCTCCAAGTAATCCAATGTATCCCAAAGTGCGTGATGCCATGCATTATTCTTCATTTATAAGCCTCAACTCAAGGAGCACCAGTGATCAGTTTAAAATGATCATTTTAACGGGCTGATCAACTTGACATGTCCGCAATAAATCGTCAGTAACTTTTGAATTAGAACTCCGAATGACACGAATCCAATGCTCAAGTTAAGCTAGCTCAATTTTCTGTACTATGACAATATTTTAGACCAAAATAGCTACAATAAAGCCTCCAAATAATCTAATCTATCCCATCATGCGCGATGCCATGCATTATGCTTCAATTATAACCCTTTACTCGAGACGTACAAATTATTGCTATAGAATGATCATTTTAACTTGCCGATCAACTTGACATGTCCGCTGTAAATCGTCCGTAACTAATGATTTAAAATTCAAAACGATATGAATCCAACGCCCACTTTACCCTAGCTGTATTTTCTATATTCTGACAAAATTTAAGACTGAAATAGCTACGAAAAGGCCTCCAAGTAATCCAATCTATTAATTTAGAATGACAATTTTATCTAGCTGATCATCTTGATATGTCGGAACTAAATTGTTGTTAACTTTTGATTTAATCTATCCCAAGATGCGTGATGCCATGCATTATGCTTCATTTATAAGCCTTTACTCAACAAGTAGCAATGATCATGACTTGACCGCACTAAATCGTCATTAACCTTCGAGTTAGAGATTAAAATGACACGAATCCAACGCCCACGTTAAGCTAGCTCAATTTTCCATACTTTGACAACATTTGAGACTGCAAGAGCTACTGGAGAGCCTCCACGTAATCCTAAACTGCGTGATGCCATTCATTATGCTTCATTTATGAGCATTTACTCTAGGAGCACCAATGATCAGTTTAGAATGATCATTTTAACTGACTGATCAGCTTGACATGTCCGCACGAAAATTCTCCTGTAACTTTGGATTTAGAGAACGACACGAATCCAATGCCCACGTTAAGCTAGTTCAATTTTCTACTTTGTAATAAAATTTATCACCAAAATAGCTACTACAAAGCCTCCAAGTAATCCAATCAATCCCAAAATGCGTGATGCCTTGCATTATGCTTCATTTATATGCCTTGTCTCAAGGAGCACCAATGATCAGTTTGGATGATCATTTTAAATAGCTTATCAACTTGACTTGGATGATCATTTTAAATAGCTTATCAACTTGACAAATCCGCACTAAATCATCTTTAACTATTGATTTAGAACTCAAAATGACATGAGTCCAACACCCACGTTAAGGTAGCTCAATTTTCCTTGTTGTGACAATATTTTAGAATGAAAGAGCTACTACAAAGCCTCCAAGTAATACCATGTATCCCAAACTGTGTGATACCATTCATTATGCTTCATTTATAAGCATTTAATAAATGAGCACCAATGATCATTTTAGAATGATCTTTTTAACTGGCCGATCAACTTTATCTAGCTGATCATCTTGATATGTCTGAACTAAATTGTTGTTAACTTTTGATTTAGAGCTCAAAACGACATGAGTCCAACGCCCACTTTAAGTTAGCACAACTTTCCACATTGTGACAACATTTGAGAATGAAAGAGCTACGGAAAAACCTCCAAGTAATCCCAAATTGCGTGATTCCATGCATTATGCTTCATTTATAAGATTTTATTTAAGGAGTACCAGTGATCACTTTAGAATGATCATTTTAACTGGCCGATCAACTTCACATGTACGCACAAAATCGTCTGTAATTTCTGATTTAGAGTTCAGAATGACACAAATCCAACGCTCATGTTAAGCTAGCTTAATTTGTATATTTTGACAAAATTTAAGACATAAATAGCAATGACAAAGCCTACAAGTAATCCAATGTATCCCAAACTGCGTGATGCTATGCATTATGCTTCATTTATAAGCCTTTACTCAAGGAGCACCAATGATCATTTTAGAATGACAATTTTAACTAGCTAATTATCTTGACATGTCCGCACTCAATTGTCTTTAATTTTTGATTTAGAGCTGAAAATCACATGTGTCCAATGCCCACTTTAAGTTAGCTCAACTTTCCATATTGTGACAACATTTGAGAATGAAAGAGCTACGAAAAAGCCTCCAAGTAATCCCAAATTGTGTGATGCAATGCATTATGCTTCATTTATAATCTTTTACTCAAGGAGCACCAATAATCACTTTAGAATGGTCATTATAACTTGCCAATCAACTTGACATGTACGCACTAAATCGTTCGTAACTTTGGATTTAGAGTTCAGAACGACCCGAATCCAACACCTACGTTAAGGTAGTTCAATTTTCTATATTGTGATAAAATTTATCACCGAAATAGCTGCGACAAAGCTACACAAATATCCAATCTATGCCAAACTGCGTGATGCCATGCATTATGCTTCATTTATAAGCCTTTAATCAAGGAGCACCAATGACCACTTTAGAATGATCATTTTAACTAGCTGATCAACTTGAAATGTCCACATTAAATCGTCCATAACTTTTGACTTAGAGTTCAGAATGACACGAATGCAACGCACACGTTAAGCTAGCTCAATTTTCTATATGGTAACAAAATTTAGACCGAAATAGCTACGACAAAGCCTCAAAGTAATCCAATCAATCCCAAATTGCGTGGTGCCATGCATTATGCTTGATCTATAGGCTTTTTCTCAAGGAGCACCAATGATCAATTTAGAAGGATCATTTTACCTAGCTGATCAATTTGATGTGTCCGCACTAAATGTCCGTAAGTTTTCATTTAGAGTTCATAATAACATGAATTCAACATCCACGTTATGCTAACTCAATTTTCTATATTGTGACAACATTTGGGACTGAAAGAGCTTTGAAAACGCCTCCGAGAAATCCAATTTTTCCCAATTGCACGATGCCATGCATTATACTTCATTTATAAGCCTTTACTCAAGGAGCACCAATGATCAGTTTAGAATGATCATTTTAACTTCCTTATCAATTTGACATGTCCGCACTAAATCATTTTTAACTTTTGATTTAGAGCTTAAAATGACATGACTCCACCGCCCACGTTAAGATACCTCAATTTTCCATATTGTGACAACATTTGAAACTGAAAGAGAAAGGAAAAAGCCTCCAAGTAATCCAATCTATCCCAAACTGCGTAATGCCATTCCTTATGCTTCATTTATAAGCCTTTACTCAAGGAGAACCAATGGTCAGTTTAGAATGATCATTTTAACTGGCCGACTAACTTTACATTTCCGCACTAAATTGTCCGTAACTTTTGATTTATAGTTCAAAATCACACAACTCCAACACTCACGTTAAGGTAGCTCAATTTTCTATATTTTGACAATATTTAAGACCGAAATAGCTGCGAAAAAGCCTCCAAATAATCCAATCTATCCTAAACTGTGTAATGCCATGCATTATGCTTCATTTATAAGCCTTTACTCAAGGAGCACCAATGATAAGTTTAGAATGATCATTTTAACTGGCCCATCAACTTGACATGTCAACACTAAATCGTCTATAACTTTTGATTTAGACTTAAGAATGACATGAATATAACGTCCACATCAATCTAGCTCAATTTTCTATATTGTGGCAGAATTTAACATCGAATACAAGTAATCGAATTGATCCCCAATTGCGTGATGCCATGCATTAGGCTTCATTTATAATCCTTTACTCATGAGCACCAATGATCAGTTAAGAAGTATCATTTTAACTAGCTTATCAACTTGACATGTCAGTAATAAATCATCTTTAACTTTTCATTTGGAGTTTAAAATTACATTAGTACAACGCTAACGTTAAGTGAGCTTAATTATCCATATTGTGACAACATTTAAGAATGAAAGAGCTATGATAAAGCCTCCAAGAATTCCAATATATCTTAAACTGCCTGATGCCATGCAATATGCTTCATTTATACACCTTTACTCAAGGAGCACCAGTGGTCAATTTAGAATGATTATTAACTAGCTGATCAACATGACATGTCCGCAATAAATCGTCTTTAGCTTTTTGATTTAGAGCTCAAAATGACATGAGTCTAATGCTAACGTTAAGCTAGCTCAATTTTCAATATTGTGACACCATTTGACACTGCTTATGAGAAAGCGTCCATGTAATCCAATATATCCCAAAACTGCATGATGTCATGAATTACGCTTCATTTCACAAGGCGGACCAACTTGAAATATTGGAACTAATTTGTCAATAAGATTTGATTTAGAGTTCAAAATGATACGAATTCAACGTCCACGTCAACCTACCTCAAGTTTCTATACTGTGGCAGAATTTAACATCGAAATAGCAACGACAAAGCCTACAAGTAATCCAATTTATCTCCAATTGTGTGATGCCATGCATCGTGCTTCATTTATAAGCATTTACTCAGGAGCACCAATGATCAGTTTAGAAGTATCATTTTAACTAGCTTATCAACTTGACATGTCAGCAATAAATCGTCTTTAACTTTTCATTTGGAGCTTAAAATTACATGAGTCGAACGCTAACATTAAGCGAGCTCAATTTTCCATATTGTGACAATATTTGTGAATGAAACAGCTATGACGAAGCCTCCAAGAATTCCAATGTATCCAAACTGCATGATGTCATGCAATATGCTTCATTTCTAAGCCTTTACTCAAGGATCAACAATGGTTAGTTTAGAATGATCATTTCAACTAGCTGATCAACTTGACATTTCCGCATTAAATAGTCTTTAACGTTTTGATTTAGAGCTCAAAATGACATGAGTCCAACGCTAATGTTAAGCTAGCTCAATTTTCAATATTGTGACAACATTTGAGACTAAGAGAGATACGACAAAGCCTCCAAGTAATCCAATGAAAGAATATTGAGATTATAGAGGAGAAATGTGAAGAATTGAATCTGAAAACTCAAAGAGAAGTATGAGAAAATGAGAAATGACTTAGACTTATGGAGAAGAATCTCCTAAGAGTATTTTAATACATTGAGTCTTTACAGCCCTTTTATAGAGGATTTACAATGTGAACACAAAAGAAAACGAATTCAAACTTGTGGATGAGTTTGAATAGAGGAGGAGCCTGTCAACAACCAATGAGAAGAGAGGAGACAGCAGGCATGACTGTTTGGTGTGGTTACCAAGACTGTGTGCAGCAGGCATGACTATTTTGTGTGGTTACCAAGACTGTGTGCAGCAGGCATGACTGTTTGGTGTGGTTGCCAAGACTGTGTGCAGCATGAACATGTCCTTTTCACCTTGATTCTTCTCCCAAGGTAGCTATTTAACCATTTTAACCATGTGGTTAATAATAACTCCATCCTTTTTCATTTCCCTTGTTATTCAAACTGAATTTTCGTGCTCACACTTGCCTTGTAGGTCAAGATAGGTCTTATTTGATTTTCCTATGTCAATACTCCCCCTCAAGCTAAAGACTTTGGAATCACCCTAAAGTCTTAAGTTTGGGAACCCAAGGCAACACCTCATTAAAAACCTTATTAAGGAAAACCACTTGGGACAAAACCTTAATAAGGGAAAAAGAGTGTGCTGCTCTTGGATTAGGAGACCTTTGATCATGGGTGTGATAAATCAACAAGCCCAAGTTTGCTAAAGATGTTCTTGCAAACTTTGAGACTTGCTGCCTTTGTGAAGATGTCAGCTAGTTGGTCTTCACTCCGTGTATAACATGGCAGAATGGTTCCATCTTGAACTTTCTCCCTAACCTTATGGCAGTCGATCTCTATGTGCTTGGTCCTCTCGTGAAACACTGAGTTTGAAGCTATGTGAATGGCTGCCTGATTATCACAATGGAAGGTAATTGGCCTTGGTTGTGCAATACCGAAATCTTTCAAGAGTGCTTTGAGCCAAGTTACTTCATTTGTCAGCTTCCTCATAGCCCTATATTTTGCTTCAGCACTAGAACATGATACCACCTTTTGCTTCTTAGTCTTCCAAGTGACTAAGTTCCCACCAACGAAGGTGCAATACCCAGTGGTTGATTTCCTATCCACCCTATCACCAGCCCAATCCGCATCACAATACCCGACAATCTCAGTGTTCCCATTGTTGCCCATCCATATACCTTGACCAGGAGATCCTTTGATGTATCTAAGGATCCTTTCTACCATGCTCCAATGATATACAGTAGGCTTTTGCATATGTTGACTCACTTGATTCACAGCAAAACACAAGTCTGGTCATGTGAGGGTGAGGTAGATCAGCTTCCCAACTAGTCTCCTATACTGAGAAACATCCTTAAATAACTCATCAGCTTTCTCCCCCTTTCCGTTGACCTTGTAGCCATCTTCAAGAGGAGTTTTGGCCGGTTTAGCCCCAAGCTTTCCTGTGTCTGTCAACAGATCAAGAGCATACTTTCTTTGGGATAGAAAGAGCCCTTCTTGAGACCGACACACTTCAATACCCAAGAAGTACTTCAACTCCCCAAGATCCTTGATGTCAAATGATCTGTTTAAGAAGGCCTTTGTGGACTGAATTCCTTCCTTATCATCTCCTGTGATGATAAGGTCATCCACATAAACCAAGACCGCCACGATTCCTTTGGAGTTTTGACGAGTGAACAAAGTATGATCTGGATGGGATTTCCTAAACCCATTATCAGTAAGTGTGGAGCTTAATTTGTGATACCAGGCCCTTGGTGACTGCTTCAACCCATATATTGCCTTCCTAAGTCTTAGAACCTGTCCCTCTTTGCAAAGATCTTCAAGGCCTGGTGGTGGAGTCATATACACTTCCTCTTCAAGTTCTCCTTGTAGGAATGCGTTCTTGACATCCATTTGCCATAAGTCCCAAGTCAGATTCGTAGCTAGTGAAAGAACAACCCTTACAGTGTGTAGCTTAGCCACCAGTGCAAATGTATCAGTATAGTCCTCTCCATATGTCTGAGTGAAACCTCTTGCAACTAGACGTGCCTTGTACCTTTCTATGTCCCCATTGCTCTTATACTTGATGGTGAACACCCACTTGGAACTCACAGCCTTCTTGCCTTTGGGAAGTTCTTGTATATCCCATGTATGATTCCTTTCCATAGCTCCCTTCTCATCTCTTACTGCATCTAACCATTCTTTCTTGCTCTTAGCTTCTTCATAAGTCCTTGAAATCTGACTTTGTTCAATCTTTCCAAGGAATGCTTGATGACTAGATGGCAAGAGGTCAAGGGAACAAACAGCTTGTATGGGATGAGCCACGGCCTGGTTGTTGTAGAAGACCCTAGTGTTTACCCAATTGGACGGGTCTTTCCTAAGTCTAGTACTCCTCCTTAAATGCTGAACAGGTGGTGCAGCCTCCTCTACAACCGTTTCCTCTTCCATTTGGTGAATAGGTTCCTCTATACCCACTTCCAAGTCGTCTTGTTCTTGATTTTGGGCCATAGCTTCTTCTTGGATTGGAGTTGGTTCTTGAGTTACCACCCTTGTTCATTCTCTTGGGTATCTTGTGAACTACTTAAGGTTCTTGTTTCTTCGTGTCTTGAATCCTTTGGCAGATCATTTCCCAAATGATTCAAGAGAAACCTCAAACTCGTAGCCAAATCAGAAGGTGACCTTGAGAGATCTTTCAATCCTTCCCAATCTTTCTGATCATAATAGCCTTGTTCTTCTATGAACTTGACATCTCTAGACACATATGTCCTGTTGTTGCTCGGATCATAGCACTTATAACCCTTTTGTGTTGTCGAATATCCAAGGAACATACACTTGATGCTTTTTGCCTCCAACTTGTTTCTTAGATCACCTGGAACATACACAAAGCACACACACCCAAATACACGTAAATGATCAATGGAAGGTTTAGTTTTATTGAGTACCTCAAATGGGGATATATCTTGCAAGACTTTGGTTGGAATCCGATTGATGAGGTAGCAAGCAACCAAGACTGCATCTCCCCAAAACTTTTAGGAACATTGGTATGAAACATCATGGATCTTGCTACTTCCATTAAGTGTCGGTTCTTCCTTTCAGCAACTCCATTTTGTTGTGGTGTGTGTGGACAGCTAGTTTGATGTAGTATTCCATGTTTGTTTAGATGAGCTTTGAATCTTTGACTTGTGTATTCCCTCCATTATCTGATCTTAACACTTTGATCTTGGCATTGAATTGATTAGTAACATAATTATGAAAGTTTATAAATGCCTCATAAACCCTATCTTTAGATGGAAGTAATGTAACCCATGTATATTTCGATTTCTCATCTATAAAGGTCACAAAGTATTTATTCCTATCTCTAGACATGCAAGGTGAGGTCCAAACATCGAAATGTACTAAATCAAAGCAATGCTCATAAATGGTAGACGATTTAGGGAAAACAACACGACAATGTTTGCCAAGGATACAAGCCTCACAAACTGAGTGATCATAAGCAACATTAGGCATTATTAAGCTTAAAGCACGAGCATGAGGATGTCCTAATCTAGCATGCCATAAGACATCTTTATTAGCAAAAACACAGGATTTGAAAGCTAAGGAATCCAAATTGCTTGGAGGAGTGTCCTCAAGAACATAGAGCTCATTTTGAGTCCCACCACTTCCAAGTATCTTACCACTCTTAATATCGTGAAAGTAAACATTGTTAGGTCCAAAAGTAACATTGCAATTCAGGTCTTTAGTAGCCCTTTTGACCGAAACTAGATTAGACTTAAACTTAGGTACAAAGAAAGCATTACTTTCTTTGTGAAATAGTCTTAATTTTCCGGTTCCTTCAATTGGAATACCCTTACCATCAGCTATAGTTACTTGTCCTAGACATGGTTCAATGTTCTTTAACAACCTAGAATTGCTAATCATATGGTGAGAAGCACCCGAATCCACTACCAACTTATGATCCGGTTTATCAAGCAATTTATGGGAGTAGAGTGTGATACCGGAGAGTTTTGAGGCATAGGCCTTGATGAGATCCTCCAAGTCACTCTTCTTAACATACTCCATGGATACATTCATAGCTAGCTCCCCTCCTTGGTTGGATGAACTTGCCGGTTCAGTCACAACCTTTTCAGAGATGTTAGCCTTTGAATCCTTGAACCGGTTTGGCTTGAGATGAGGATGAAGTATCCAGCACTTGTCCTTGATGTGGCCATTCCTCTTACAATGTTCACACATCACACTCTTCCTATCCTCTTGCTTAAACACGCTCTTGTTGGCCATGACTAGTTCTCCTTTTCCACCAAACAAACGAATGTTGCCTTGCTCCTTCTGAATCCATGAGCACACCTCTTCGAAATCAGGGAGTTTTGGCTCTCTTAGGATGGACTTAATCACATCCTTAAAGGCTGGATTTATTGACATAGGAAAATCAAATAAGACCTATCTTGACCTACAAGGCAAGTGTGAGCACGAAAATTCAGTTTGAATAACAAGGGAAAAGAAAAAGGAGGGAGTTATTATCAACCACATGGTTAAAATGGTTAAATAGCTACCTTGGGAGAAGAATCAAGGTGAAAAGGACATGTCCATGCTGCACACAGTCTTGGTAACCACACCAAACAGTCATGAGACAGTCTGCAGCTCTTCTCCTCTCTTCTCATTGGTTGTTGACAGGCTCCTCCTCTATTCAAACTCATCCACAAGTTTGAATTCGTTTTCTTTTGTGTTCACATTGTAAATCCTCTATAAAAGGGCTGTAAAGACTCAATGTATGAATATACTCTTAGGAGATTCTTCTCCATAAGTCTAAGACATTTTCTCATCTTCTCATGCTTTTCTTTGAGTTTCTGGATTCAATTCTTCACATTTCTCCTCTCTAATCTCAATATTCTTTCATGGTATCAGAGCATAAGATCATTCTCTCATCTTTTCTACTCAAATCTCTCAGTTTCTAATCTAAAATTCTGTCAAAAATCTCTCAGCTTTTAAACTAAAAACTCACAGTTTTATTCAACCATAAAAGCTGCCTCCTTTGAGCTCTTCAAAGCCTAACAATGGAGGATACAGTTCAAATCAGTTCCAGCCTGAAACCTACGGTGATACCAGTAGTTCTCAAAGGCTTGAACTACACATTATGGTCAAGAACCATCAAGACAGCCATTTGTGGCAAAGGACTTTGGAATCACATCTTGGAGGATAATACTCCATCTATAGATGATCCAAAGGAGAAGAAGGATGAGGCAACAAGAAAAGAAGAAGCTAGGTGGTTCCAAGAAGATCAATCAGTCCTTTGATTCCTCCAAAATTCATTGGACCCATCCATTCTTGAAGCTTATTCACATTGTGAAACTGCCAAGTCTCTTTGGGACACTCTCAAGAGGGTGTATGGGGATGTTTCAAACCTCAGCCGTGTATATGAGGTTAAGAAGGCTCTCAATGATCTACACCAAGAGGATATGGAGTTCACAAAATTCCTGGGCAAGTTCCAGTCAACATGGTCCGAGCTTGACATGTTGAGACCAAGTTCTATGGATCCAAAGGTGCTTAATGAAAGGAAGGACTAAGACAAGATATTTGGGCTCCTTCTCAACCTAAATCCAGCCTTTAAGGATGTGATTAAGTCCATCCTGAGAGAGCCAAAACTCCCTGATTTCAAAGAGGTGTGCTCACGGATTCAAAAGGAGCAAGGCAACATTGGTTTGTTTGGTGGTAAAGGAGAACTAGTCATGGCCAACAAAAGCGTGTTTAAGCAAGAGGATAGGAAGAGTGTGATGTGTGAGCATTGTAAGAGGAATGGCCACATCAAGGACAAGTGCTGGATACTTCATCCTCATCTCAAGCCAAACCGGTTCAAGGATTCAAAGGCTAACATCTCTCAAATGGTTGCGACTGAACCCGCAAGTTCATCCAACCAAGGAGGGGAGCTAGCTATGAATGTATCCATGGAGTATGTTAAGAAGAGTGACTTGGAGGATCTCATCAAGGCCTATGCCTCAAAACTCTCCGGTATCACACTCTACTCCCATAAATTGCTTGATAAACCAGATCATAAGTTGGTAGTGGATTCAGGTGCTTCTCACCATATGCTTAGCAATGCTAGGTTGTTAAAGAACATTGAACCATGTCTAGGACAAGTAACTATAGCTGATGGTAAGGGTATTCCAATTGAAGGAACCGGAAAATTAAGACTATTTGACAAAGAAACTAATGCATTCTTTGTACCTAAATTTAAGTCTAATCTAGTTTCTGTCAAAAGGCTACTAAAGACCTCAATTGCAATGTTACATTTGGGCCTAACAATGTTTACTTTCAGGATATTAAGAGTGGTAAGATACTTGGAGGTGGTGTAACTCAAGATGAGCTCTATGTTCTTGAAGACCCTCCAAGCAATTTGGATTCCTTAGCTTTCAAATCCTGTGTTTTTG
>CM032165.1:21122849-21189736 GCA_018901935.1 Pugionium cornutum | reverse complement strand
TCATCCTCATCCCAAGCCAAACCGGTTCAAGGATTCAAAGGCTAACATCTCTCAAAAGGTTGTGACTGAACCGGCAAGTTCATCCAACCAAGGAGGAGAGCTAGCTATGAATGTATCCATGGAGTATGTTAAGAAGAGTGACTTGGAGGATCTCATCAAGGCCTATGCCTCAAAACTCTCTGGTATCACACTCTACTCCCATAAATCGCTTGATAAACCAGATCATAAGTTGGTAGTGGATTCAGGTGCTTCTCACCATATGATTAGCAATGCTAGGTTGTTAAGAACATTGAACCATGTCTAGGACAAGTAACTATAGCTGATGGTAAGGGTATTCCAATTGAAGGAACCGGAAAATTAAGACTATTTGACAAAGAAACTAATGCATTCTTTGTACCTAAATTTAAGTCTAATCTAGTTTCTGTCAAAAAGGCTACTAAAGATCTCAATTGCAATGTTACATTTGGGCTAACAATGTTTACTTTCAGGATATTAAGAGTGGTAAGATACTTGGAGGTGGTGTAACTCAAGATGAGCTCTATGTTCTTGAAGACCCTCCAAGCAATTTGGATTCCTTAGCTTTCAAATCCTGTGTTTTTGCTAATAAAGATGTCTTATGGCATGCTAGATTAGGACATCCTCATGCTCGTGCTTTAAGCTTAATAATTCCTAATGTCGATCACTCAGTTTGTGAGGCTTGTATCCTTGGCAAACATTGTCGTGTTGTTTTCCCTAAATCGTCTACAATTTATGAGCATTGCTTTGATTTAGTACATTCTGATGTTTGGACCTCACCTTGCATGTCTAGAGATAGGAATAAATACTTTGTGACCTTTATAGATGAAAAATCAAAATATACATGGGTTACATTACTTCCATCTAAAGATAGGGTTTATGAGGCATTTATAAACTTTCATAATTATGTTACTAATCAATTCAATGCCAAGATCAAAGTGTTAAGATCAGATAATGGAGGAGAATACACAAGTCAAAGATTCAAAGCTCATTTAAACAAACATGGAATACTACATCAAACTAGCTGTACACACACCACAACAAAATGAGATGCAGTCTTGATTGCTTGCTACCTCATCAATCGGATTCCAACCAAAGTCTTGCAAGACATATCCCCATTTGAGGTACTCAATAAAACTAAACCTTCCATTGATCATTTACGTGTATTTGGGTGTGTGTGCTTTGTGTATGTTCCAGGTGATCTAAGAAACAAGTTGGAGGCAAAGAGCATCAAGTGTATGTTCCTTGGATATTCGACAACACAAAAGGGTTATAAGTGCTATGATCCGAGCAACAACAGGACATATGTGTCTAGAGATGTCAAGTTCATAGAAGAACTAGCTATTATGATCAGAAAGATTGGGAAGGATTGAAGGATCTCTCAAGGTCACCTTCTGATTTGGCTACGAGTTTGAGGTTTCTCTTGAATCATTTGGGAAATGATCTGCCAAAGGATTCAAGACACGAAGAAACAAGAACCTTAAGTAGTTCACAAGATACCCAAGAGAATGAACAAGGGGTGGTAACTCAAGAACCAACTCCAATCCAAGAAGAAGCTATGGCCCAAAATCAAGAACAAGACGACTTGGAAGTGGGTATAGAGGAACCTATTCACCAAATGGAAGAGGAAACGGTTGTAGAGGAGGCTGCACCACCTGTTCAGCATTTAAGGAGGAGTACTAGACTTAGGAAAGACCCATCCAATTGGGTAAACACTAGGGTATTCTACAACAACCAGGCCGTGGCTCATCCCATACAAGCTGTTTGTTCCCTTGACCTCTTGCCATCTAGTCATCAAGCATTCCTTGGAAAGATTGAACAAAGTCAGATTCAAGGACTTATGAAGAAGCTAAGAGCAAGAAAGAATGGTTAGATGCAGTAAGAGATGAGAAGGGAGCTATGGAAAGGAATCATACATGGGATATACAAGAACTTTCCCAAAGGCAAGAAGGCTGTGAGTTCCAAGTGGGTGTTCACCATCAAGTATAAGAGCAATGGGGACATAGAAAGGTACAAGGCACGTCTAGTTGCAAGAGGTTTCACTCAGACATATGGAGAGGACTATACTGATACATTTGCACCGGTGGCTAAGCTACACACTGTAAGGGTTGTTCTTTCACTAGCTATGAATCTGACTTGGGACTTATGGCAAATGGATGTCAAGAACGCATTCCTACAAGGAGAACTTGAAGAGGAAGTGTATATGACTCCACCACCAGGCCTTGAAGATCTTTGCAAAGAGGGACAGGTTCTAAGACTTAGGAAGGCCATGGGTTGAAGCAGTCACCAAGGGCCTGGTATCACAAATTAAGCTCCACACTTACTGATAATGGGTTTAGGAAATCCCATTCAGATCATACTTTGTTCACTCGTCAAAACTCCAAAGGAATCGTGGCGGTCTTGGTTTATGTGGATGACCTTATCATCACAGGAGATGATAAGGAAGGAATTCAGTCCACAAAGGCCTTCTTAAACAGATGATTTGACATCAAGGATCTTGGAGAGTTGAAGTACTTCTTGGGTATTGAAGTGTGTCGGTCTCAAGAAGGGCTCTTTCTATCCCAAAGAAAGTATGCTCTTGATCTGTTGACAGACACGGGAAAGCTTGGGGCTAAACCGGCCAAAACTCCTCTTGAAGATGGCTACAAGGTCAACGGAAAGGGGGAGAAAGCTGATGAGTTATTTAAGGATGTTTCTCAGTATAGGAGACTAGTTGGGAAGCTGATCTACCTCACCCTCACACGACCAGACTTGTGTTTTGCTGTGAATCAAGTGAGTCAACATATGCAAAAACCTACTGTATATCATTGGAGCATGGTAGAAAGGATCCTTAGATACATCAAAGGATCTCCTGGTCAAGGTATATGGATGGGCAAGAATGGGAACACTGAGATTGTCGGGTATTGTGATGCGGATTGGGCTGGTGATAGGGTGGATAGGAAATCAACCACTGGGTATTGCACCTTCGTTGGTGGGAACTTAGTCACTTTGAAGACTAAGAAGCAGAAGGTGGTATCATGTTCTAGTGCTGAAGCAGAATATAGGGCTATGAGGAAGCTGACAAATGAAGTAACTTGGCTCAAAGCACTCTTGAAAGATTTCGGTATTGCACAACCAGGGCCAATTACCTTCCATTGTGATAATCAGGCAGCCATTCACATAGCTTCAAACTCAGTGTTTCACGAGAGGACCAAGCACATAGAGATCGACTGCCATAAGGTTAGGGAGAAAGTTCAAGATGGAACCATTCTGCCATGTTATACAAGGAGTGAAGACCAACTAGCTGACATCTTCACAAAGGCAGCAAGTCTCAAAGTTTGCAAGAACATCTTTAGCAAACTTGGGCTTGTTGATTTATCACACCCATGATCAAAGGTCTCCTAATCCAAGAGCAACACACTCTTTTTCCCTTATTAAGGTTTTGTCCCAAGTGGTTTTCCTTAATAAGGTTTTTAATGAGGTGTTGCCTTGGGTTCCCAAGCTTAAGACTTTAGGGTGATTCCAAAGTCTTTAGGTTGAGGGGGAGTATTGACATAGGAAAATTCAAATAAGACCTATCTTGCCCATCCATATACTTGGCTCAAAGCACTCTTGGTAACCACACCAAACAGTCATGCCTGCTGCACACAGTCTTGGTAACCACACCAAACAGTCATGCCTGCTGCACACAGTCTTGGTAACCACACCAAACAGTCATGCCTGCTGTCTCCTCTCTTCTCATTGGTTGTTGACAGGCTCCTCCTCTATTCAAACTCATCCACAAGTTTGAATTCGTTTTCTTTTGTGTTCACATTGTAAATCCTCTATAAAAGGGCTGTAAAGACTCAATGTATGTATATACTCTTAGGAGATTCTTCTCCATAAGTCTAAGTCATTTCTCATTTTCTCATACTTCTCTTTGAGTTTTCAGATTCAATTCTTCACATTTCTCCTCTATAATCTCAATATTCTTTCAGACTTATGGAGAAGAATCTCCTAAGAGTATTTTAATACATTGAGTCTTTACAGCCCTTTTATAGAGGATTTACAATGTGAACACAAAAGAAAACGAATTCAAACTTGTGGATGAGTTTGAATAGAGGAGGAGCCTGTCAACAACCAATGAGAAGAGAGGAGACAGCAGGCATGACTGTTTGGTGTGGTTACCAAGACTGTGTGCAGCAGGCATGACTGTTTGGTGTGGTTACCAAGACTGTGTGCAGCAGGCATGACTGTTTGGTGTGGTTACCAAGACTCTGTGCAGCAGGCATGACTGTTTTCACCTTGATTCTTCTCCCAAGGTAGCTATTTAACCATTTTAACCATGTGGTTAATAATAACTCCCTCCTTTTTCATTTCCCTTGTTATTCAAACTGAATTTTCGTGCTCACACTTGCCTTGTAGGTCAAGATAGGTCTTATTTGATTTTCCTAGGTCAAGATAGGTCTTACTGTGGCAGAATTTAACATCGAAATAGCAACGACAAAGCCTACAAGTAATCCAATTTATCTCCAATTGTGTGATGCCATGCATCGTGCTTCATTTATAAGCATTTACTCAGGAGCACCAATGATCAGTTTAGAAGTATCATTTTAACTAGCTTATCAACTTGACATGTCAGCAATAAATCGTCTTTAACTTTTCATTTGGAGCTTAAAATTACATGAGTCGAACGCTAACATTAAGCGAGCTCAATTTTCCATATTGTGACAATATTTGTGAATGAAACAGCTATGACGAAACCTCCAAGAATTCCAATGTATCCAAACTGCATGATGTCATGCAATATGCTTCATTTCTAAGCCTTTACTCAAGGATCAACAATGGTTAGTTTAGAATGATCATTTCAACTAGCTGATCAACTTGACATTTCCGCATTAAATAGTCTTTAACGTTTTGATTTAGAGCTCAAAATGACATGAGTCCAACGCTAATGTTAAGCTAGCTCAATTTTCAATATTGTGACAACATTTGAGACTAAGAGAGATACGACAAAGCCTCCAAGTAATCCAATGTATCCCAAACTGCATGATGCCATGCGTTATGCTTCATTTATTACACTTTACTCAAGGAATACCAATGATCAGTCTAGAATGACCATTTTACAAGGCAGACCAACTTGAAATGTCGGCACTAGTAAGTCAATAACATTTGATTTAGAGTTCAAAATTATACGAATCCATCGCCCACGTTAAGCTAGCTCAATTTTTTTTGTCACAAAATTTAAGACCAAAATAGCTACGACAAAGCCCGCAAGTAATTCGATCTATCCCATACTATGTGATGCCATGCATTATTCTTCATTTATGAGCCTTTTCTCAAGGAGCATCAATGATCAATTTAGAATGTCATTTTAACTAGCTGATAAACTTGACATGTCTGTATTAAATCGCCATTAACTTACGATTTAAAGCTCAAAATGACTTGAGTCAAATGCCCACGTTAAGCTAGCTCAGTTTTCCATACTGTGATAACATTTGAGACTGAAAGAGCTACTACAAAGCCTCCAAGTAATCCAATGTATCCCAAACTGCATGATGTCATGCATTATCCTTCATCTATAAGCCTTAACTCAAGGAGCACCAATGTTCAGTTTAGAATGATCATTTAACTGGCCGATCAACTTGACATGTCCACACTAAATCTTTTGTAACTTTGATTTAGAGTTCAGAATGACACGAATCTAACGCCCACATTAAGCTACCTCAATTTTCTATATTGCGACATCATTTGAGACCGAAAGAGCTACAACAATGCTTCCAAGTAATCCAATGTATCCCAAACTGAGTGATGCGCATTATGCTTCATTTACAATCCTTTACTCAAGGAGAACCAATGAAAAGTTTAGAATGATCATTTTAACTGCCCGATCAACTTGACATGTCCCAACTAAATCTTTTGTAACTTTTGATTTAGAGTTCAAAATGTCACGAATCCAACGCCCACATTAAGGTAGCTCAATTTTCTATAATGTGTCAAAAAATAAAACCGAAATTGCCAAGACAAAGTCTTTAAGTAATCCAAACTATCCCAAACTGCATGATGTAATGCATTATGATTCATTTATTAACCTTTACTCAAGTCGCACCAATGATCCGTTTAGAAAGATCATTTTAACTCGCTGATCGACTTGACCTGTCCACAATAAATCGTTTCTAACTTTTGATTTAAAATTCAGAATGACATGAGTCCAACGCTAACGTTAAGCCAGCTCAATTTTCCATATTGTGACAGCATTTGAGGCTGAAAGAGCAAGGAAAATGCCTCCAAGTAATCCAATGTATCCCAATCTGCGTTATGCCATGCGTTATGCTGCATTTATAAGCCTTTACTCAATATGTACCAGTGATTAGTTTGGAATGATCATTCTAACTACACTATCAACTTGACATGTCCGCAATAAATTGTCCATACCTTTTGATTTAGAGTTCAGAATGACATGAGTACAATGCCCACGTAAGCTAGCTAAGTTTTCCTGTGACAACATTTGAGACTGAGAGAGCTACGAAAAAGCCTCCAAGTAATCCAATTTTTCTCAATTGCATAATCCCATGCATTATGCTTCATTTACAAGCCTTTACTCAAGTAACACCAATGATCAGTTTAGAATGATCATTTTAACTGCCCGATCAACTTGACATGTATGCACTAAACAGCCCGTAACTTTTAATTTCGAGTTCAGAATGACATGAGTCGAATGCTAACATTAATCTAGCTCAATGTTTCATATTGTGACAACATCTGAGGCTGAAAGAGCAAGGAAAAAGCCTCAAAGTAATCCAATGTATCCCAATCTGCGTGATGCCATGCATTATGCTTCATTTATAAGCCTTTATTTAAGGTGTACCAATGATCAGTTTAGAATGATCATTTCAACTAGTCTATCAACTTGACATGTCCACCCTAAATCATCTCTAACTTTTGATTTAGAGTTAAAATGACATGACTCCAACGCCCACGTTAAGCAATCTCAATTTTCCATATTGTGACAACATTTGGCACTTAAAGAGCAACGAAAAAGCCTCCAAGTTATCCAATATATCTCAAACTGCGTAATGCCAAGCATTATGCTACATTTATAAGCATTTACTCAAGGAGCACCAATGATCAGTCTAGAATGATCATTTGAACTGGCCGTTC
Organism: Pugionium cornutum; assembly: GCA_018901935.1. Taxonomy (NCBI): domain Eukaryota; kingdom Viridiplantae; phylum Streptophyta; class Magnoliopsida; order Brassicales; family Brassicaceae; genus Pugionium; species Pugionium cornutum. Next base: position 21,182,602 of record CM032165.1, on the reverse strand, counting down.
AACTTTACATGTCCGCACTAAATTGTTCGTAACTTTTGATTTAGGGTTCAAAATCACACGAATCCAATGCCCACGTTAAGCTACCTCAATTTTCTATATGGTGACAACATTTGAGACTGAAAGAGCTTCGACAAAGCCTCAGTGTAATCCAATGTATGCCAAAGTGTATGATGCCTTGCATTATGCTTCATTCATAAGCCTTTACTCAAGGGGCACCAATGATTAGTTTAGAATGATCATTTTTACTGGCCGATCAATTTGACATGTCCCCACTAAATCATCTGTAACTTTTCATTTAGAGCTCAAAGTGATACGAATCCAACGCCCACATTAATCTAGCTCAATAATCTATATTGTGACAAAATTTAAAACCAAAATGGCTACCACAAAGCCTTTAAGTAATACAATCTATCCCAAACTTTGTTATGCCACGCATTATGCTTCATTTATTAGCCTTTACTCAAGTAGCACCAATGATCACTTTAGAATGATCATTTTAACTAGTTGAACAACTTACATGTCTGCACTAAATCGTCTTTAACTTTCGATTTGGTGCTCAAAATGACATGAGTCCAATGCCCACGTTAAGCTAGCTGAAACTTACGTATTGTGATAACATTTGACACTGAAAGAGTTATGAGAAAGCATCCACGTAATCCAATGTATCCCAAACTGCGTGATGTCAGGCATTATACTTCATTTATAAGTCTTTACTCAAGGAGCACCAATGATCAGTTTAGAATGATCATTTTAACTGGCCAATCAACTTGACATGTCCGCACTAAATCGTGCGTAACTTTTGATTGAAAATTCAGAATTAAATGAGGCCAACACTAACATTAAACTCGCTGAATTTTCCATATTATGACAACATTTGAGGCTGAAAGAGCAAGGAAAAATCCTACAAGTAATCCAATGTATCCCAATCTGCGTGATGCCATGCATTATGCTTCAATTGTAAGCCTTTACTCAAGGTGTACCAATGATCAGTTTAGAATGATCATTTTAACTGGCCTATCAACTTGACATGTCCGCACTAAATCGTCTATAACTTTTGTTTTATAGTTCAGAATGATATGAGTCCAACACCCACGTAAACTAGCTTAGTTTTCCATATTATGATAACATTTGAGATTTTGAGAAAAAACCTCCAAGTAATCCAATTTTTCCCAATTGCACGATCTCATGCATTATACTTCATTTATAAGTCTTTACTCAAGTAGCACCAATGATCAGTTTAGAATGATCATTTTTACTCCCTTATCAATTTGACAGGTCCGCACTAAATCGTCTCTAACTTTTGATTTAAAGCTTAAAATGACATGACTCCAACGCCCGCGTTAAGCAACCTTAATTTTCCATATTCTGACAACATTTGACATGAAAGAGCAAGGAAAAAGCCTCCATGTAATCCATTCTATCTCAAATTGTGTAATGCCATGCATTATGATTCATTTATAAGCCTTTACTCAAGGAGCACCAATGATCAGTTTTGAATGATCAGTTTAACTGGCCGATCAACTTTACATGTCCGCACTAAATTGTCCGTAATTTTTTATTTAGAGCTCAAAATGACATGAATAACAGGATCACGTTAAGCGAGCTCAATTTTCTATACCGTGACAACAATTGTCACTAAAAGCGCTACGAAAAAGCATCCAAGTAATCCAATGTATCCAAACTGTGTGATGCCATGCATTATGCTTCATTTATTAATCCTTATTCAAGGAGCACTAATGATTGTTTAGACTGAGCATTTTAACTGGTCGATCAGTTTCACATGTCCCCACTAAAAATCGTGTAACTTTTGATTTAGAGCTCAAAGAAACACGAATCCAACGCCCACGTTAAGCTAGCTCAATTTCCTATATTGTGACAAATGTTAAGACCGAAATAGGTACGAAAAAGACTTTAAGTAATCTAATCTATCCCAAAATTCGCTATGCCATGCATTATGCTTCATTTATAAGCCTTTACTCAAAGAGTACCAATGATCACTTTAGAATGATCATTTTAACTAGTTGAACAACTTACATGTTCGCACTAAATCATCTTTAACTTTTGATTTAGAGCTCAAAATGACATGAGTCCAACGCCCACGTTAAGCCAGCTTAATTTTCCGTATTATGACAACATTTGACACTGCTTATGAGAAAGCGCCCACGTAATCCAATATATCTCAAACTGCATGATGTCATGCATTATACTTCATTTATAAGTCTTTTCTCAAGGAGCACCAATGATCAGCTTAGAACGATCATTTTAACTTCCTTATCAATTTGACATGTCCTAACTAAATCATCATTAACTTTTGATTTATATCTTAAAATGACATGACTCCAAAGCCCATGTTAAGCAACCTCAATATTCTATATGGTGACAACCTTTGAGACTGAAAGAGCGGACAAAGCCTCCAAGTAATCCAATCTATCCAAACATAAATGAAGCATAATGTCATGTATTATGCTTCATTTATAAGCCTTTACTTAAGGAGCACCAATTATCAGTTTAGAAAGATCATTTTAACTGGCCGATACACTTTATATGTCCGCACTAAATTGTCTGTAACTTTTGATTTAAAGTTCAAAATGACACGAATCCAATCCCCACGTTAAGCTAGCTCAATTTTCTATATTGTGACAATATTTGAGATTGAAAGAGCTACGACAAAACCTCCAAGTAATCCAATGTATCGCAAAGTGCGTGATGCCATGCATTATGCTTTATTTATAAGCCTTTATTCAAGGAGCACCAATAATTAGTTTAGAATGATCATTTTAACTGGCGGATCAATTTTACATGACCCCACAAAATTGTACGTAACATTTGATTTCGAGCTTAGAATGACACGAATCCAACGCCCATGTTAAGCTAGCTCAATTTTCTATACTATGACATAATTTAAACCAAAATAGCTACGACAAAGCCTTTAAGTAATCCAATCTATCCCAAACTGCGTTATGCCATGAATTATGCTTCATTTTTTAGCCTTTACTCTAGGAGCACCAATGATCACTTTAGAATGATCATTTTGACTAGCTGAACAACTTACATGTCCGCACTAAATAGTTTTTAACTTTTGATTTAGAGCTCAAAATGACATGAGTCCAACGCCCACATTAAGCTAGCTGAATTTTCCGTATTGTGACAACATTTGACACTGTTTATGAGAAAGTGTCCATGTAAACCAATACATCCCAAACTGCATGATGTCATGCATTATACTTCATTTATAAGTCTTTACTCAAGGAGCACCAATGATCAGTTCAGAATGATCATTTTAACTGGCCGATCAACTTGCATGCCCGCTGATTTAGAGTTCAGAATGACACGAATCCAACACCGACGTTAAGCTAGCTCAATTTTCCATATTGTGACAACATTTGTGACTACAAGAGCAACGAAAAAGCCTCCAAGTAATCCAATGTATCCCAAAATGCACGAGGCCATGCTTTATGCTTCTTTTATAAGCATTTACTCAAGGAGCACCAATGATCAGTTTAGAATGATCATTTTGACAGGCCGATCAACTTGACATGTCTGCACTAAATTGTTTGTAACTTTTGATTTAGAGTTCAAAATGACACGAATCCAACGCCTACATTAAGCTAGCTCAATTTTCTATATTGTGAAAAAAATTAAACCGAAATAGCTATGACAAAACCTCCAAGTAATCCAATATATCTAAAACTGAGTGATGCCATGCATTATGCTTCATTTATTAGCCTTTACTCAAGGCGCACCAATGATCCGTTTAGAATGATCATTTTAATTGGCCGATCAACTTGACATGTACGCACTAAATCGTCTCTAACTTTTGAATTAGAGTTTAGAATAACACGAATCCATTACCCACGTTAAGCTAGCTCAATTTTCTATATTGTGACAATATTTGAGACTTAAAGAGATATGACAAAGCCTCCAAGTAATCCAATGTATTCCAAACTACGTGATGCCATGCATTATGATTCATTTATAAGCCTTCACTCAAGGAGCATCAATGATAAGTTTAGAATGATCATTTTTACTAACATAATAATTTTATTAATCAGAAATATCGTGAATTACAATTGATCGTAAAAAAGATGGAAAAATACCAAGTAAACTCCAATCGACCGATGATAATATAGAACCCTTGGCCAATGCATAAGCAACTTCATTGAATATGGTTGATGAAGAAACTGGATAGCATCAAATTTTAGAATCCATTGGTTAATTGTATGAATGTAATGATAACATTGTAAATTAACAACGCACTGTTGGAGAAGCATATTTAAAGCTAAATTATCTCCTTCGAAAATAACCTTACGATATCCCAACGACCATGTAGGTTCGAGAGCCCATATCAAAGCCGAAAATTCTACTTCAATAACCGTATATCGTCCTTGGAATTTACCCATACCAGCCAGAAGGAAAACCCCTAAACCATTTCGTATAATCCACCCTAGACCTGAAGTCGCATTTCATCTTTATGGGCAGCATCATAGTTACGTTTGACCAATCCCCGCTGCGGACTTTTCCAACGCCTGTTAAAAATGACATTTTGGGAAGTATGCTACTTATTGAATTTCTCCAGTGAACATAGCCACTCTTGAACATCATCTTGACAATTTTGGAGTAGGGAATGAACGGATTTATCCTTAGCTTGAAAAATAAGCACATTTATGGTTTTCCAAATACGCCAAAGGATATGAAACAGCAAGTATTTTTCTGCTGATGTAGAATCAAAATTATTGTAGCTTGATATAAAAAATCTGAATTGTCTCGAAGAGCCGAAACTGGATCATAAACGGTAGTAGTTAAAATACCCAACTTTCTCCAGATCATCTGAGCATAAGGACATTGGAAAAAAGATGAATCTCTATTTCTTCGGAATCACAACATCGAGGACATTTATTGTCAGATATTATTTTCCTTGAAAATAAATGCGTTTTAAGTAGGAGAGGTTGTGATAATAGACGCCATAAGAAATGTTTGATCTTTGGAGCCACCTCAATGGACCAAATATCTTTAGCTAGATCCGGAAAGTTAGAAAGAATTGGCTTGACATCAGGAGAGGAATAATTAACATCATGAACTGCACTCCGATAGCCGGACTTGACTGAATATACACCATTAGAAGTATGCTTCCAAATACAATCGCCCAATGTAGCACTTAGTGGGAGATAGATCTTCAAAAGAAGATGATGATCCTATTTTTCAATTAGATCAGAAATCATCTCTGCATTCCATTGTCCAGTAGATTTATTGAAAAATACATCCACTGTAAGAAGAGGATTTGTATAGGGTAATAATTTAGGTGCATGGGCCGGGTAGATAGGAAGCCAATTTTTATCTCCAATGCATGTAGATGTACCATTACCAATCAGATGATGAAGACCCGAATTTAATAAATCCCGTCGATATATAATTGACTATCAACCAAAAGATGGACGGTTGCCTTTTGTAGCTGATAAGAGATCCCCTTTACTGTAATATCGACTCTTTAAAATTCTGGAGAGAAGGCAATCCGGTCTCCCCATTATTTTCCAGCACAGATTACTTAAGAGAGCATGATTATTTTTTTTTAAATCGTGAAATCCCAAACTATTGTTTAATTTTGGTGTAGCCATCTTTTTCAAAGAAACCCATGATATTTTGCTATTGTTTTCTGTGTAGCCCCACTAGAACCGAGATAATGATTTGTTGATAATATTGCATATATCTTTATGAAGCTTGAACACATTCATCGAATATACTGGCAAAGCAAAAGCAATAGCTTTAATCAGAGTTTCTTTCCCAACCAGAGATAGAAATTTGGATTGCCATCCCGAGATTCGTGATGATACTTTGTCGTAAAGGTAACGTAACATATATCTTTTATTAGGTCCAAATTATTCAGGTAACCCCAAATACTTTCCACCGCCCCCAACATTTGATATTCCCAACATGTGATGATTCTAAACTTATCATTGGTGTTCATTGAGCAAAGGTTTAAAAATGAAGCATAATCCATGGCATCAAGCAATTTGGATTACATTGGATTACTTGGAGGCATTGTCGTAGCTCTTTCAGTCTCAAATGTTGTCAAAATATAGAAAATTGAGCTCAATTAATGTGGGCATTGGATTCATGTTAGTTTGAACTTTAAATCAAATGTTAAAGACAATTTAGGACATGTCAAGTTGATCAGCTAGTTAAAATAATCATTCTAAACTTATCATGGGTACTCGTTGTGTAAAGGCATATAAATGAAGCATAATGCATGGCATCACACAATTTGGGATACATTGGATTTATTGGAAGCTTTCTCGTAGCTATTTTGGTCTTTAATTTTGTCACAATATAGAATATTGAGCTACCTTAACGTGCGTGTTGGATTCGTATCATTCTGAACTCTAACTCAAAAGTTATGGACGATTGAGTGCGGACATGTCAAGTTTATCGGCTAGTTAAATTGATCATTCTAAACAGATCATTGGTGCTCATGGAGCAAAGGTTTACCAATGAAGCATAATCCATGGCATCCCGCAGTTCAGAATACATTGGATTACTTGGAGGCATTGTTGTAGCTCTTTCACTCTCAAATGTTGTCACAATACAGAAAAATTGAGCTAGATTATGTGTGCGCTGGATTCATGTCAGTTTGGGCTCTAATCAAATATTAAAGATAATTTAGTGCGAATATGTTAAGTTGATCAGCTAGTTAAAATGAACATTCTAATGTGGTCATCATTGCTCATTGAGTAAAGGCGTATAATTGAAGCAAAATGCATGGCATCACGTAATTTGGGATATATTGGATTACTTGGAGGTTTTGTCATAGGTATTTCGATCTAAATTTTTTTTCAAAATATAGAATACTGAGCTAGCTTATCGTGGGCATCGGATTCGTGTCATTCGGAACTCTAAATCAAAAGTTATGGAGATTTAGTGTGGACATGTCAAGTTTATCGGATAGTTAAATTGATCATTCTAAACTAATCATTGGTGCTCATTGCGCAAAGGTTTACAAATGAATCATAATGCATGACATCAGGCAGTTTGGGATAGACTGGATTACATGGAGGTGTTGTCGTAGCTATTTTAGTCTTAAATTCACAATATCGAATATTCAGCTAGCTTTACGAGGGCGTTGGATTTGTGTTATTCCGAACTGTAAATGAAAGTTACAGAAAATTTAGTACGGACATGTCAAGTTTATCATCTAATTAAATTGATCATTCTAAACTGATCATAGGTGCTCATGGAGCAAAGGTTTACCAATGAAGCATAATCCATGGCATCCCACAATTTGGGATACATTGGATTACTTGGAGGCATTGTCTTAGCTCTTTCACTCTCAAATGTTGTCACAATACAGAAAAATTGAGCTAGATTTTGTGCGCATTGGATTCATGTTAATTTGAGCTCTAAATCAAATTTCAAAGACAATTTAGTGTGGACATGTCAAGTTGATCAGCTAGTTAAAATGAACCTTCAAAGGTGATCATTGGTGCTCATTGAGTAAAGGCGTATAAATGAAGCATAATGCATGGCATCATGTAATTTGGGATAGATTGGATTACTTGGAGGCTTTGTCGTAGCTATTTCCGTTTTAAATTTTTTCACAGTATATAATACTGAGCCAGCTTAACGTGGACGTCGGATTCATGTCATTCTGAACTCTAAATCAACAGCTATGGATGAATTAGTGTAGACATGTCAAGTTTATCAGATAGTTAAATTGATCATTCTAAACTGATCATTGCTGCTCATTGCGCAAAGTTTTACAAATGAAGCATAATGCATGGCATCACACAGTTTGGGATAGATTGGATTACGTGGAGGCGTTGTCGTAGCTATTTTAGTCTTAAATTCACAATATAGAATATTCAGCTTGCTTAACGTGGGCGTTGGATTTTTGTCATTCTGAACTCTGAATGAAAGTTACAGAAAATTTAATGCGGACATGGCAAGTTTATCAGCTAGTTAAATTGATCATTCTAAACTGATCATAGGTTCTCATGGAGGAAAGGTTTACCAATGAAGCATAATCCATGGCACCCCGCAGTTTGGGATACATTGAATTACATGGAGGCATTTTCGTAGCTCTTTGACTCTCAAATGTTGTCACAATACAGAAAAATTGAGCTAGATTGTGTGCGCGTTGTATTCATGTCAGTTTGAGCTCTAAATGAAAATTTAAATACAATTTAGTGCGGAAATGTCAAGTTGATTAGCTAGTTAAAATGAACATTCTAAAGTGATCATTGGTGCTCATTGAGTAAAGGCGTATAAATGAAGCATAATGCATGGCATCACATAATTTGGGATAGACTGGATTACTTGAAGGTTTTGTCGTAGCTATTTCGGTCTTATATTTTTCACAATATAGAATACTCAGGTAGCTTAACTTGGGCGTCAGATTCGTGTCATTCTGATCTCAATATAAAAAACTATGGACGATTTAGTGTGGACATGTCAAGTTTTTTCATAATATATGGCATCACGCAGTTTGGGATAGATTGGATTACTTTGAAATTTTGTCGTAGTTATTTCTTTCATAAATTTTCTCACAATATAGAAAATTGGGGTAGCTTAACGTGGTTGTTGGATTCGTGTGATTCTGAACTCTAAATCAAAAGTGACAGATGATTTAGTGTGAACATGTCAAATTGATCGACCAATTAAAATGATCATCCTAAACTGATCATTTGTGCTCCTTGAGTAAAGGCCTATAAATATAGTATAATGCATGGCATCACGCAGTTTGTGATACATTGGATTACTTGGAGGCTTTGTCATAGCTCTTTCAGTGTCAAATATTGTCACAATATCAAAAATTGAGCTAGATTAACATGGGTGTTGGATTCATATCATTTTGAGCTCTAAATCAAATGTTAAAGAGGATTTAGTGCGGACATTTCAGGTTGAACAGCTAGTTAAAATGATCATTATAAACTGATCATTGGTGCTCCTTGAGCAAATGCTTATAAATGAAGTATAATGCATGGCATCACGCAGTTAGGGATAGATTGGATTACTTGGAGGCATTGTCGTAGCTACTTTGGTGTTACATTTTGTCACAATATAGAATATTCAGATAGCTTAACGTGGGCGTTGGATTCGTGTCATTTTGAACTCTAAATCAAAAGTTACGAACAATATAGTACGGACATTTCGAGATTACCAGCTCAGTAAATTGATCGTTCTAAACTGATCATTGGTGCTCATTGAGCAAAGATTTACAAATGAGGCATATTGCATGGAATCCCACAGTTCAGGATACATTGGATTACTTGGAGGCTTTGCCATAGTTCTTTCATTCTCAAATGTTGTCCCAATATAGGAAATGGAGCTAGATTAATGTGGGTGTTGGATTCGTGTCGTTCTGAACTCTAAATCAAAAGTTACGGACGATATAGATGAGACATGTCAAGTTGATCGACCAATTAAAATGATCATTCTAGACTTATCATTGGTGCTCATTGAGTAAAGGCGTAAAAATGAACCAAAATGCATGGCATCACCGGATTTGGGATAGTTTGGATTAGTTGGAGGCTTTTTCGTTGCTATTTTGGTCTTAGGTTTTGTCAAAAATACAGAATATTAAGCTAGCTTAACGTGGGCGTAGGATTCTTATCATTCTGAACACTAAATCAAAAGTTATGGACAATTTAGTGCTTACATGTTAAGTTTAACGGCTACTAATATGGATCATTCTAAACTGATCATTGGTGCTCATTGAGCAAAGATTTACAACCGAAGCATAATGCATGGCATCACGCAGTTTGGGATATATTTGATTACTTGAAAGTTTTGTCGTAGCTCTTTCATTCTCAAATGTTGTCACAATATAGAAAATTGAGCTATATTAATGTGGGTGTTGGATTCATATCGGTTTGAGCTCTATATCTAATGTTAAAAACAATTTAGTGTGCACATGTCAAGTTGATCAGCTAGTTAAAATGATAATTCTAAAGTAATCATTGGTGCTCATTGAGTAAATGCGTGTAAATGAACCATAATGCATGGCATCACACAATTTGGGATAGATTGGATTACTTGGAGGCTTTGTCGTAGCTATATAGGTCATAAATTTTGTCACACTATAAAATATTGAGCTAGCTTAACATGGGCATTGGATTCATGTCATTCTGAACTCTAAATCAAAAGTTACGGACAATTTAGTGCGGAAATATCAAGTTTAACGACTAGTTAAATTGATCATTGTAAACTGATCATTGGTGCTCATTGAAAAAAGGTTTACAAATAAATCATCACACAGTTTGAGATAGATTGGATTACCTAGAAGATTTGTTGTAGCTATTTAAGTATTAAATGTTGTCACAATATAGAAAATTAAGGTAGGTTAACATGGCCGTTGGATTCGTGTCATTCTGAACTCTAAATAAAAAGTTACGGACAATTTAGTTCGGACATGTCAAGTTAATCGACCAATTAAAATGATCATTCTAAACTGGTCATCGGTGCTCCTTGAGTAGAGGCGTATAAATGAAACATTATGCATGGCAACACGCGGTTTCAGAAATATTGGATTACATGAAAGCTTTGTCATAGCTGTTTCAAACTCAAATGTTGTCACAATATTGAAAATTGAGATAGATTAACATGGGTGTTGGATTTGGTGCGGACATGACTGGTTGATCACTAGTTAAAATGATCATTCTAAACAGATCATTGGTCTTCCTTGAGTAAAGGTTTACAAATGAAGCATAATGCATGGCATCACACAGTTTGGGATAGATTGGATTATTTGGAGGCATTGTCGTAGCTATTTTGGTGTTACATTTTGTCACAATGTAGAATATTCAGCTAGAATAACGTGTACGTTAGATTCGTGTCATTCTGAACTCTAAATCAAAAGTTACAGACAATTTAGTGCAGACATGTCAAGATTACCAGATAGTTAAATTGATCATTCTATACTGATCATTAGTGCTCATTGAGCAAAGGTTTATAAATGAAGCGTAATGCATGACATCCCACAGTTTGGGATACATTGGATTACTTGGAGGCCTTGTAGTAGCTCTTTCAGTCTCAAATGATGTCAAGATATAGAATATTGAGCTATATTAACGTGGGCGTTGGATTCACGTTTGTTTGAGCTGTAAATCAAATGTAAAAAGATTATTTAGTGCGGACATGTCAAGTTGATCAGCTAGTTAAAATGATTATTCTAAATTGATCATTGGTGCTCATTGAGTAAAGGTGTATAATAAACCATAATGCATGGCATCACGCAATTTGGGATTTTTTGGATTACTTGGAGGATTTTTGGAGCTATTTCGGTCTTAAATTATGTCAAAATATAGAATATTGAGCTAGCTCAACGTGGGCGTTGGATTCATATCATTCTAAATTCTAAATCAAAAGTTATGGACGATTTAGTGCTCATATGTCAAGTTTAACGGCTAGTAATATTGATCATTCTAAACTGATCATTGGTGCTCATTGAGCAAAAGTTTACAAATGAAGCATAATGCATGACATCACGCAGTTTGGGATATATTGGATTATCTGCAAGCTTTGTCGTAACTCTTCATTCTAAAATTTTGTCATAATACAGAAAATTGAGCTCGATTAATGTGGGCGTTGGATTCATGTCTGTTTGAGCTCTATATCAAATGTTAAAGACAATTTACTTCGGACATGTTAAGTTGATCAGCTAGTAAAATATGATAATTCTAAACTGATCATTGGTGCACATTGAGTAAAGGCGTACAAATGAACCATAATACATGGCATTACGCAATTTCGGATAGATTATATTACTTAGAGGCTTTTTCATAGCTATATTGGTCATAACTTTTGTCACAATATAGAATATTGAGTTAGCTTAACATGGGTGTTGGATTCGTGTCATGTAGAACACTAAATCAAAAGTCACGGACAATTTAGTGAGGACATGTCAAATTTAACGACTAGTTAAATTGATCATTCTAAACTGATCATTTGTGCTCATTGATCAAAGGTTTACAAATGAAGCATAATGCATGGCATCACGCAGTTTGAGATAGATTGGAATACTTAGAAGCTTTGTTGTATCTATTTAAGTCTTAAATTTTATCACAATATAGAAAATTGACGTAGCTTAACATGGTCGTTGGATTCTTGTCATTCTGAACTCTAAATCAAAAGTTACGAAAGATTTAAAGTGGACATGTCAAGTTAATCGACCAATTAAAATGATCATTTTAAACTGATCATTGGTGCTCCTTGAGTAAAGGCCTACAAATGAAGCATAATGCACGGTATCACGCGGTTTGGGATACATTGGTTTACTTGAAAACTTTGTCGTATCTTTTTCAAACCCAAATGTTGTCACAATATTGAAAATTGAGCTAGATTAACATGGGTGATGGATTCATATCATTTTGAGCTCTAAATCAAATATTAAACACGATTTGGTGCGGACATGATAGGTTGATCCGCTAGTTAAAATGATCATTCTAAACTGATCATTGGTGCTCCATGAGCAAAGGTTTACAAATGAAGCATAATGCATGTCATCACGCAGTTTGGGATAGATTGGATTACTTGGATGCGTTGTCATAGCTATTTTGGTCTTACATTTTGTCACAATGTAGAATATTCAGCTAGCTTAACATGGGCGTTGGAGTCGTCTCCTTCTGAACTCTAAATCAAAATTTTGCAGAGAATTTAGTGCGCGCATGTCAAGTTTACCAGCTAGTTAAATTGATCATTCTAAACTGATCATTAGTGCTTACTGAGCAAAGGTTTACAAATGAAGCATAATGCATGACATCCCGCAGTTTGGGATACATTGGATTACTTGGAGGCTACTATGAAATATTTACTCATCACTCAGTTTCAGATAGATTGGATTACTTGGAGGCTTTGTCGTAGCTATTTTGGTCTTTAATTTTATCACTCTATTTAAAATTTAGATAGCTTAACGTGGGCGTTGGATTCATGTCATTCTGAATTCTAAATCAAAAGTTATGGACGATTTAGTGCGGACATGTCAAGTTTCTCAGCTAGTTAAACTGATCATTGGTTCTCATTGAGGAAAAGTTTACAAATAAAGCATAATGCATGGTATCACGCAGTTTTGGATAGATTGGATTACTTGGAGGGTTTGTCGTATATATTTCAGTTTTAAATTTTATCACAATATAGAAAATTGAACTAGTTTAAGTGTCATTTGAACTCTAAATTAAAATTTACGGACAATTTAGTGTGGACATCTCAACTTGAGTGACCAGTTAAAATGATCATTCTAAACTGATCATCGGTGCTCATTGAGCAAAGGTTTGCAAATGAAGCATAATGCATGGCATTCAAGAGTTTGGTATATATTGGATTATTTAGAGGCTTTCTCGTAGCCCTTTCATTCTCAAAGGTTGTCACAATGTGGAAAATTGAGCTAGGTTAACGTCGGTGTTGGATTCATGACATTTTGAGCTAGGTTAACGTCGGTGTTGGATTCATGACATTTTGAGCTCTAAATCGAAAGTTACAAAGCCCTTATTCAAGAAGAACCAATATCAAATTAAAATGATCATTTTAACCGGTCACTCAAGTTGTGAATGATCATTTTAACTAGCTGATCATTTTAGAATGATCATTTTAACTAGCTGATCAAATTGACATGTCCACACTAACTCATCTGTAACTTTTGATTTAAAGTTCAAAATGACATGAATTAAACACCCACGTTAAGCTAGCTTAATTTTCTATATTCTGACAACATTTGAGACTAAAAGAGATACGATATAGCCTCCAAGAAATCCAATCTATCCTAAACTGTGTGATGCCATGCATTATGCTTTATTTGTAAAACTTTGCTCAATGAGCACCAATGATCAGTTTAAAATGATCAATTTAACTACCTGGTATACTTGACATGTGCACACTAAATCGTCCGTAACTTTTGATTTAGAGTTCGGAATGACATGAATCCAATGCCCACGTTAGGCTAGCTCATAATTGTGATTAAATTTAAGGCCGAATTAGCAATGACAAAGCTTCCAAGTAATCCAATCTATCCCAAACTGCGTGATGCCATGCATTATGCTTCATTTGTAAACCTTTTCTCAATGAGCACAAATGATCAGTTTAGAATGATCATTTTAACTTGCCTATCAATTTGACATGTACGCACTAAATCGTTCGTAATTTTTGATTTAGAGTTTGGAATGACACGAATCCAACTCCCACATTAATCTAGCTTAATTTTCTATATTATGACAACATTTAAGACTGCAAGAACTACTATAAAACCTTGAAGAAATCCAATCTATCCTGAACTGCGTGATGCCATGCATTATGCTTAATTTAGTAGCTTTTACTCAAGGAGTACTAATGATCACTTTAGAATGATAAGTTTAGAATGATCACTTTAACTGGCTGATCAATTTGACATGTCCACACTAATCTTCTGACACTTTTGATTTATAGTTCACAATCACACGAATCCAACGCCCACGTTAAGCTAGCTCAATATTCTATATAATGACAAAATTTAAAACCGAAACAGCAAGACAAAGCCTCCAAGTAATCCAATCTATGCCAAACTGCATGATGTCATGCATTATGCTTCATTTGTAAATTTTTGCTCAATGAGCACCGATGATCAGTTTAAAATAATCAACTTGACATGTTTGCACTAAATCGTGTTTAACTTTTTATTTATAGCTCAAAAGGATATGAATCCAATTTCCATATTAATCTCGCTCAATTTTCAATATTGTGACAACATTTGAGATTTAAAGAGCGATGACAAATCGTCCAAGTAATCCAATGTATCCCAAACTGCGTGATGCCATGTATTATGCTTCATTTATAAGCCTTTACTCAAGTAGCACCAATGATCAGTTTAGAATGATCATATTAACTAGATGATCAACTTGACATGTCCGCACAAAATCGTCTTGAACATTTGATTTAGAGCTTAAAATGACATGAATTTAACGCCCATGATAATATAGTTCAATTTTCAATATTGGGACAACATTTGAGATGGAAAAAGCTACCACAAAGGCCCCAAGTAATCCAATCTATCCCAAAATACGTGATGCCATGCATTATGCTTCATTTGTAAACTTTTGCTCAACGAGCACCAAGGATCAGTTTAAAATGATCATTTCAACTAACTGATCAAATTTTCTGCTCTAATTCGTCTTTAACTTTTGATTTAAAGCTCAAAATGACATAAATCCAACGCCCACATTAATCTCGCTCAATTTTCAATATTTTTACAACATTTGAGACTAAAAGAGCTACGACAAAGCCTCCAAGTAATGCAATCTATTCAAAACTGGGTGAAGCCATGTATTATGCTTAATTTTTAAACCATTGCTCAATGAGCACCAATGATCATTTTAACTAGCTGATCAACTTGAAATGTCCACACTAAATTGTCTTTAACATTTGATTTAGAGTTCGGAATGACACGAATCCAATGCCCACGTTAAACTAGCTCAATTTTCTATATTGTGATAAAATTTAAGACCGAAACACAGCTATGACAAAGCTTCCAAGTAACCCAATCTATCAAAACTGGGTGAATTCATGTATTATGCTTAATTTGTAAACCATTGATCAATGAGCACCGATGATCAGTTTAGAATTATCATTTTAACTAGCTGATCAACTTGACATGTCTGCACTAAATCGTCTGTAACTTTTGATTTAAATTTCGGAATGACACGAATCCAAAGTCCACGTGAAGGTAGCTTAATTTTGTATATTGTGACAAACTTTAAGACTGAAATGGTTATGAAAAAGCCTCCAAGTTACCTAATCTATCCAAACTTGGTGAAGTAATGTATTATGCTTAATTTGTAAACCTTTGCTCAATAAGCACCAATGATCAGTTTGGAGTGATCATCTTAACTAGCTGATCAACTTGACATGTCCGCACTAAATCGCCAATAAGTTTTGATTAAAAATTCAGAATAACACGAATCCAACGCTCACATTAAGCTATCTTAATTTTCTATATTGTGACAACATTTGAGACTGAAAGAGCTACGATAAAGCCTCCAGGTAATCCAATCTATTTTATACTACGTGATACCATGCATTATGCTTCATTTGTAAAGCTTTGCTCAATGAGCACCAATGATCAGTTTATAATGATTAACTTAACTAGCCGATAAACTTGACATGTCAGCACTAAATCCTCCGTAACTTTTGATTTAGAGTTGGGAATGACATGAATCAAATGCCCACGTTAAGCTAGCTCAAATATTGTGATTAACTTTAAGGCCAAAATAGCTACGACAAAGCCTCCAAGGAACCCAATCTATCCCAAACTGCGTGCTGCCATGCATTATGCTTCATTTGTAAATCTTTGCTCAATGAGCATCCAAGATTAGTTTAGAATGATCACACTAACTGGCCTATCAACTTGACATGTACGCACTAAATCATTTGTAACTTTTGATTTAGGGTTCGTAGTGACAAGAATCCAACACCCACATTAATCTAGCACAATTTTCTATATTGTGACAGCATTTGATACTGCAAGAACTACCACAAAGCCTTCAAGTAATCCAATCTATTCTAAATTGTGTTGCCATGCATTATGCTTAATTTAGTAGCCCTTACTCAAGGAGCACTAATGATCGGTTTAGCATGATCAGTTTAGAATGATAAGTTTAGAATGATCACTTTAACTGGCTGATCAACTTGACATGTCCGCACTAAATCTTCTGAAACTTTTGATCTAGAGTTCATAATTACAGGAATCCAACCCCGACGTTAAGCTAGCTCAATATTGTATATTATGAAAAAATTTAAGAACAAAATAGCAACGACAAAGCCTTCAAGTAATCCAATCTATGCCAAACAGGGTGATGCCATGCATTATGCTTCATTTGTAAACTTTTGCTCAATGAACACCGATGATCAGTTTAAAATGATCAACTTGACATGTCTGCACTAAATATCTTTAACTT
This sequence comes from Pugionium cornutum, assembly GCA_018901935.1. NCBI lineage: Eukaryota > Viridiplantae > Streptophyta > Magnoliopsida > Brassicales > Brassicaceae > Pugionium > Pugionium cornutum. The sequence goes on along the minus strand of CM032165.1, from coordinate 21,165,692 downwards.
TTGATTTAGAGCTCAAAATGTCATGAATCCAATGCCAATGTTATGCTAGCTCAATTTCTATATTTTAATAAAATTTAAGACCAAAAAATAGCTACGACAAAGCCTCCAAGTAACCCAATCTATGCAAAACATGGTGAAGCCATGTATTATGGTTAATTTGTAAATCATTGCTCAATGAGCACCAATGAGCAGGTTAGAATGATCAATTTAACCTGCTGATCAACTTGATATGTCCGCAATAAATCATCTGTAACTTTTTATTTAAAGTTCAGAATGACACGAATCCAATGCCCACTTTAATCTAGCTTAATTTACTATATTGTGACAAAATGTAAGACCGAAATAGCTATGAAAAAGCCTCCAAGTAATCCAATTTATCCCAAACTGCGTGATGCCACACATTACGCTTAATTTGTAAACTATTGCTCAATGAGTACCAATGATCAGTTTAGAATGATCAATTTAAATGGCCAATCAACTTGACATGTACGCACTAAATCGTCTGTAACTTTTAATTTAATGTTTAGAATGACATGAATCCAACACCCTCGTTAAGCTAGCTTAATTTTCTATATTGTCACAAAATTTAAAACTTAAATAGCTACGACAAAGCTTCCGATTAATCCAATCTATCCTAAACTGCGTGATGCCATGCATTATGCCTTCATTTGAACACCTTTGGTCAATGAGCTCCAATGATCAGTTTAGAATGATCAATTTAACTAGCCGATAAACTTGACATGTCAGCACTAAATTGTCCGTAACTTTTGATTTAGAGTTCAGAATGACATGAATCCAATGCCCACGTTAATCTAGCTCAATTTTGTATATTGTGACAAAATTTAAGACCGAAATAGTTATGGAAAAGCCTCCAACTAATCCAATATATCCCAAACTGTGGGATGTCAGCATTATGCTTGTTTTATAAGCCTTTATCCAAGGGGCACCAATGATCAGTTAAGAATGATCATTTTAATTGGCCGATCAACTTGATATATATGCACTAAATCGTCCATAATTTTTGATCTAGTGTTCAGAATGACACGAAACGCCCACGCTAAGCTAGCTCAATTTTCTATATTGTGCCAACATTTGAGACTGAAAGAGCTACCGCAATGCCTTCAAGTAATCCAATATATCCTATATTATGTGATGCCAATCATAGTGCTTCATTTATAAGCCTTTACTCAAGGAGCACTAATGATCAGTTTAGAATTATCGATTTAGAAAGATCACTTTAACTGGCCGATCAACTTGACATGTACACACTAAATCGTCCGTAACTTTTTATTTGGAGTTCAGAATGACACGAATCCAATACCCACGTTAAGCAACCTCAATATTCTATATTGTGATAAAATTTAAGACTGAAATAGCTACAACAAAGCATCCAAGTAATCCAATCTATCCCAAACTTCGTGATGCCATGCATTATGCTTCATTTGTAAACATTTTCTAAATTAGCACCAATGGTCAGTTTAGAATGATCATTTTAACTAGCTGATCATCATGACATTTCTGCTTTAAATCGTTTTTATTATTTGATTTAGAGCTTAAAATAACATGAACCCAATGGTGATGCAGGAACACGAGGCTTGTTTGATCAAGGGGAATTACTGGAGAGACTCTCCACAGAGTTGTCGAACATCTTACTAAGATTTCTTGTGCCTGATGTTGTTCTTGCAGCTTGTCTCATAATAGGTATATTAATGGGCTCTTCCTCAGCTTCTAGTGAGCTGGTATTGATGTCCTCATCATCTCCTTCCTCTTGAAAAGGTTATGTCCTCAGAACAGGTCCATCTCTATGAAAAGGAGCAAGATCAGTAATATTAAAAGTAGGAGATATGGTCAAGCTTGTAGGTATTGTTGTTGGTCTTATGTAATACACGAAAGGACCATCTTCTCTTTGGGAAAGCTTGGATTCCCTTTGGTTGGGGACTCTTTCATGTCTCATGTGCAACCAGACCCAATCTCCAGGTTCAAATGATATGTCTTTTTGGTGTTCATTTGCATTTCTTTTGTGCTGCTTGGTTCTCTTTTCCATGTTGTCCTTGACCTTTTGATGAATCTTCTTAACATAATCTGCCATGGTTTCTCCTTCACTAGACATAGCATCTTTAGGTAAAGGTATAAGATCTAGTGAGGTAAAGGTATAAAATCCATAAACAACTTCAAAAGGAAAAAGTTTAGTTGCTGAATGTTTAGCATGAATATAAGTAAACTCAATGTAAGGTAACCAATTTCTTAGATTCTTACAGACCGTGGCTCTCAACAATGTTGAAAGAGTTATGTTTACTACTTCTGTTTGACCATCGGTATGTGGGTGGCAAGTAGCTAAGAAGAGTATCTTAGTTCCCAAATTTTTCCATAAGGTCTTCCAGAAAATGCTTAGAAGTTTGGTGTCACGATCTGAAACGATTGTTCTGGGCGCTCCATGTAGGTGCAGTAATTCTTAAAAAAACGATTGCGTAGCATATTGGTCTTGTTGCATGTTATAAAATGAGCCATCTTTGAGAACCTGTCTACAACTACAAAGATAGAATCCTTGTGGTTGATCTTTGTCAGATCTAAGACAAAGTCCGTAGAGATATCTACCCAAGGTAGGTTAGGAATGGGAAAAGGCATCTAAAACCTAGATTTTGCTTTCAAGCATGTAATGCACTTAGCACATAATCTTTCAACATCTCGTTTTAGATGTGGCCAGTAGAAATGTTCCATAAGTACATTGAATGTCTTATCTCAGCCAAAATGTCCCATGAGTCCTCCACTACAAGAAAACACGGCTTTTGCGACCACGCATGTAGTCGCAATGTGGTCAAAAATCCCAAATCCCAAATTAGATGGCGAAAAATGTTGGTGAAGCGTTCGACTGTCCAGCTGGCACATTATTATCACGCAAAATGATGCGAAAGCTTTTAATCCAACTCTGGTTTTCCTTTTGCAGCTCCTGCTGCTGTCTACATTCTTCAGCGAACCGTTCCTCCATTCTCCGATTGGCTTCGATCATCTTCGCATTATGTTCTTCAATCCGCATATTCCGTGAATTTTGTTCTTCGATTTGTCACTGCAGGGCTCGGAGTTGATCCTAAAGCGCAACTAAGTCAGAGGTAGTGGATGAGAAGCCACTACGCCTGCCTGACCAGTGAATGCGGTTCAGACTACCGAGTTTGTAATGATGGCCTCGGTCATCCGCAACGGAGGACTACAAAATAATATTAAAAAAGTCAAAAGAAATTAAATAAATTTAGTGTAAATAAAAAAAATTAGAAATTTTTTTAATGAAGTTCTCATTCTTTTCATTTTGGGTCAGATCAATTCGACGGGAAGTACCGTCGGATGTTTCAGTTTGATCGACCTCCACGATCGCCATCTTTTCTTGGATGTTTCTTTCGTATGCTTCACCAATTTGTTTAGCTTTCAAATCGACATATGTACCATCCTGCCGAGTGTGAGTCTTTATAAAGATTTTACCAATTGAGACCGGTCGTCCCAAATTATTATTCTAAATTTTGAAATAAATTATTAATAAATAACAAATAAATTTAAATATAAATACTTTAAAGTACTTACCATTTCTTGTTGGATCTGGATGTAGGAGTTTTGGCCCGAAAAATGCTTGTATGGTCCAAGGTCATCCCAAGAGGAGTTATGATTATTGGACGATTTGCTACTGCTCTCATTAGACGTTTGTGTTTCCAAATAGTCTGTCGTTTTTTTTACAGACTAGGGGATAATCCATTTGGGACGTTTGCTGGTAGTATTAACCCTGCTCACCATCTCTTTCATCTGTCTTACATAGAAGGATTCAAACTATTTCCGTACAACCGAGGTGATCACATGATCCCAAGTGTACGTTTGGTTGCAAATTTAAAATATTTTAACTTTATTAATTATTAAATTTTATTAAATAAAAAATAAAAATAAAAGTATACCGCAAATTCGATGAAGTATTTCTTTTGTCCTTGAGTTGGTATGATCGTCCAAGTATTGTAGGGTCTGTCGAATTTTTATTTTATTTTATTTTTTAAAATTTTACGGGTTATAGCCCATTTGTCCCGGTCAAACTAATATTCTAAACAAATTAAAATTTTTGAATTTCAAATAAATTTTAATAAATTTTAAATAATTAATAATTTTATTAATTTGATTAATTATATTTTTAAAATATAAATAAATAATTTTAATTAAATAAATTAAAATAGATCATTTTAAATTTTGACTAGGTCGTGTTTGGTGACGGCATTGGAGACATCACTGTCAAGTACTGGTCCCGCCCCGGGGTTCGTAACAAACTATCTAATGTGATAGTTTCTTCCCCCATTTGTGTTTCGGAAGGCGGAACCTCTTTCTCTTCATGCTCCTCGGACTCTTTAAACTGATTAGATAGTTTGGTTTTAGGAACCGTGCGAGGAGTAAAGGTATATTGGGGCGGTAGACGGGATGTCGCTCTATAAGCAGTGGGTGAGGGGTTCGAAGAGGCCGATGAGTTACCACTGCCAGAAGACGACGGGATTTGTCGTCTTCCACAACCTCTCAACGACCTACCGCTACTTGCCATTGGGTATTGGTTTTTTTTGGTTGGGAATTTTGTTGATGTGTTTGAGAGGATTTTTAGAAAGTTGGAAGATTGTGTGAAGTGTGAAAATGAGGGAAAAGAGACATATTTATAGAAAATATTTGTGACCACACATGAGGTGGCAAATCAGTGGCAAAATGTAAAATTAAATACGTGGTAGCAAATCAGTCGCAAATTTGCGACTGATTTGTTACCACCAATTAATTTGGTGGGAGTTGAATATTCCAAAAAATTTTAAACTCCCACCAAATTAATTGGTGGTCGCAAATCAGTCGCAAATTTGCGACTGATTTGTTACCACCAAATAATTTGGTGGGAGTTGAATTTTCGAGAACTTTCAAACTCCCACCAAATTTACGACTGATTTGCGACAACCATAATAATTGGTAGTCGCAAATCAGTCGCAAATTGGCGACTTATTTGCGACTACCATTAAATGGAGGAGTTGAAAATTTTTGGAAATTTTCAACTCCTACCATTTTCATAGTGGTCGACTGATCAGTTGCACATTTGCGACTGATTTGTGACTACATTTTAAAATAATGAATTTAACCTGAGTTTTAATAGGTGGTCACAAATTTATCACAGTTTTTGCGACCCATTTGCGACTACTATTTCATCTTTGTTATGTGGTGGCAATGCGGTGGCAAATTGGTAACAAATTAGTGACAAATGATACCCTAAACCCTAAATTATAAGAATTTGGTGAATACTATGAATTATACAAGATCGATAACATCATTATGAGCTGTATAAAAGTTCAATAACTAAGTAAATAACAACAATTTACACATTTACGAAATTTACATATCATTTACCTAAAACACTTAACACATTCCCTTAACCTTATACCACTTATATATAGTTCATACGTTTCTTAAATTTACGTAAACATAATTATGATTTTTTTTATATTTTGCCACCTATAATGGTTAGTAATTACCTAAAATTGAAAAAACTAAGTTGTAAATGTGAAAATTACATAGGGAAAATGTAAATTTGCAATTGTGGTCTCAAATTGGTCGCTAATTTGCGACCGATTTGTGAAAACAAAAGAAATTTTGAACATGTAGTTGCAAATTGGTCGCTAATTAGTGACTAGTTTGTGACTACAACTTATTTTGTGACCAATTTGCCACCATATTCCCAATGTTGTTGCAATGTGGTGGCAAAGTAGTCACAATTAATACCCTAAACCCTAAATTATACGATTTTTGTGAATACTATGAATTATATAAGATTGATAACATCATTATGAGTTGTATAAACTTCAATTACTAAGTAAACAACAACATTTTACAAAAATATATAAGAATTCAATTAAAAAATACATAAAAAGTCAAATATATTACATCTTTTCGTCCTCATCGTCATCTGAAGATGAAATATTATACTGAAATTCATCTTCTAGTTCGTCATCTCCAACATCAAAATCAATTTATGTGGTATGATTAACTCTACCAAACGATCCATTTCTATCTCTTCAACCACCATTATCTCTTTATCGTTTTTTGTTGCAAAATGCCAATCTCATCTTTGTTTTTGCATTTCGCCAAAATGTTAGATCTAGGATTAACTTTGAGAACACTGAGCCATGTTTGTTTTGATGATGATTTGGTGTACGGATAAGGAATATAACAAACTTGATTTTTTTGAGAGCCTGGTACATCATAATTAATGAAATGTAAATTAGTTAATTATATAAACGAATTAATTTATAGAGTTTCACGTACATAATATATATAAATTAACATATATTTATTGTTAATTATTTACGTATGTACCTAAAATAAATTTTTCGTATTTGTAGTATTTCCCTGATGATAAAACATCAGCGACGCCATTTTCCGACTTCCGAGTTCCCTTCGAAAGCGTAGGATCATACCACTCACATTTAAAAATTATGATCTTCAAATTCAGGAGTCCAACACACTCAAGTTGAATGATATCTGTTAAAATCTCGTAGAAATCAGCTTCATCAGATGCATCTTCGTAATTGTCACCCTTGAAAAAATGACATAGTTACATGTCTTTCTCCTGTGTCCATGGTTCTTTGTGTGGAACATATCACCTCTTGTAAAATAGATCGGCAAAGTTAACCCTTTATTCATCGGGCCTTGCACTAATTTTTGAGCCATATCGGAAGGGCGCGTAGATCTGTTGAAGAGCTTGCATTGACCTATGATCATATACATTTACTCAGTAATTAGTATTTCAAAAGTAAAAAAATTAATATAAAAATATACACATCTGAATTAATTATGCATACATAATCTCGAACCCATATGTGGAACTTTTCCTCTCTTTTTGGTGAAATATCATCTTTCGAAAGATATGGATACGTACAACGAATGTGAACTCCAAGCATGATACAAAATTAAAAATGAAAAAGTAATGAAATTGTAATGTAATAAATGAATTTTTTTCGTAGTATTTACCTACGAAAATATTCACAATTTCGCAAAACATATGTATGTGCATTTTTGTATTCGTTTTCGGAGAGCCATATTTCTTTACTTTTACCACTTGCATGACCCATGTGAGTAAATATATCCGGCACTCCGGGATCCGGATACACGGGGACGTCACCTTCATCAAATCTAGTAAACCTATATATATGTTATACATGATTCAACACAAAAATATAATTACTTAACCTTACAATTAAAATAATCTCATCATTAACATATTATTCAACAATCGACCATACAATATATCGTTTGTTCTTCGCCTTGCTTTTAAGTTTTTTAAAAAACCTTTCAAATGGATACATCTACCTATATTGCACAGGTCCACCCAAATTTAGCATTTTATGGTAGATGTATAGGTAGGTGCTCCATGACGTAGAAAAATACATGTGCAAAGATCTTCTCCAAATTGCATAAAATTATGACTATGTTTTCATTTAGAACTCGGACACGGCTTTGTTGCAATGATATAGAGCATAGATCTCGAAAAAATCCTACAATCCCTACATTAAAATATGTTTAATGGTATATACCTGACAATGCTAGATGAACGTTTCATTGCAAAAGTTTTGCAAAAATAAAAGGGAGAAGCCTCTCTATAAAATCGTGGCAGTCATGGCTTTTCATGCCCGACAACTTCAGTGCATCCATATCCACACAATTTGCTAAATCTGCCACGTAGCCATCCGGAAATTTGACATAATTTTTTAATACATTCCAATAAGCGTTGTTTGGCTTTTTGTGTCAATCTAAATATAAGGAATGGAGCATTACCCCGACCATCCACAGTATCAATATCACAACCATGACTTATTTTCATCTTTTGATTTATCCTTGACATTCATAACAGTATTAATGATATTATTGAAGAAATTATTCTCTATATGTATCACATCAAGATTATGTCATAGGTTAAGATCCGTCCAGTACAACAACTCCCAAAATTTGCTTTCTTTGTGCCAATTATGCCAGCTTCCATAACCTTCTTCTTTAGTTTCATGACCTTTTCCACCGCACTTAGATGTTCTTAGAGGATTGACAGTTTTTATTCTCTCGTATAAAACTTGTTCCCCTTTCAATGATTATGGAGGATAGTCGTTCAAAGCATGCTTGCCCTTTAATAAATTTGTTTTATTTTTCCATAATGGATGACCCTGAGGAAGAAACCTTTTGTGACAATCAAACCAACACGTCTTTCTACCATTTGGTAATTGAAATACCTTCGTATCATCCATACAAATTGGACACGACGGTCTACCATGCGTTGTCCATCCTGACAACATTCCATACGCTGGAAAATCGCTTATCGTCCATAGTAACATGACTTTTAGATTGAAATTTTGATTCAACGACACATTGTATGCGTCAACTCTCGTATACCACAATTCTTTCAGCTCATAAATCAAAGGTCGGAGGAATATATCCAGACTAGCGCGCGGATGATTTGGTCCCGAATTCAGAATTTTTAGAAAGAAGTACTCTTTTTTCATACACATATCGGGTGGCAAGTTAAATGGAGTGATAATCACCAACTATAATGAATGATTTCGAGACATCTCAAAAGGATCGAACCAATCAGTATATAAGCCAAGATAAAAATTTCGAGATTCAACAGCAAATCTTGGATGTAGATATTGAAAAATTTTCCACTCCGCAACATCATATGGATTACTCATTTCTCTGACTCTGATCCATGCTCTACATGCCACCTCATTGCCTCTGCGGTTTTCTCGCTTTGATATATTCTCTTAAGTCTATCACCTATGGGTAAATACCACACACGACTTTAAGTTATTCTCATCCTACCCTCGCTTGGCTTATATCTGGGGGAGTCGCAAAATTTACATTTTCCCATTTTTCATCTTCTTTCCAAAAGATCATACAATTGTGAACACACACGTCAATTATATAAAACGGGAGCCCTAAATTTCGCATCAGTTTTTTGGTTTCATAATATGAACCTGTTGCCTGATTCTCCTCGGGCAAATATTCAGTAAACAGCTTCGCACAAGAGTCCATGCATTTTTCAGATATATTAAAATCAGACTTAATGTTCATGACCGAGCAGCTAAAGATAAATGTGAGTGCCCTTCATGACAACCATCATACAATAGATTTTTCGTAGCTTCTAACATGTTGTAAAATTCTTGTGCTTCTGAATTTGGTTATTCTACATTATTAAATTCATCCTCATGCTGATTATTGTACTCATCTGTCGTAGTCTCACAAATTGCATCCGTCACCATTTCAATATATCTATTACGGGATGTCCCTACTGTTTCTTCACTAGTACGGAATGTACCTCTTTGATTTCTTTGGACATCATCACCCCGACTACTCGTGCCTAACTGAACATTCAGCCTTCTCCATGTTTATACCAAATATAATATTTTGGCATAAATCCTCGACTATATAGAAGATTGTATATTTTGCGTCCCGGAATAAATTTATCATTTTTGCAATTAATACATGGACAGCCAAACTTACCTCCGCTACTATGAGCTATTGGTTGACTAATTATAAAATTCATGAACTGCTCCATGCCTTATGCAAATTCCACCGATATATTTCTTGTTTGACTATCAATCTTTTTGTACATCCAATCTCTTGAATTACTGTAATTTCCCCACATGCTTGAAATTTTTTTCCTTTTGATTCTACAAATGAGAGAATGGGACATGGGGGCATATATATAAGACTTTGCCACTACTTTGCCACTACATTGTCACTACTTTGCCACCACAACAGCGTCGTCACTTATATGTCGGTCTACCTACCTCGCACATGTTTTTTATATTGTGGCTTTGCCACCACTCTGCGACTGAAGACCCACTCCCACCGTGGTCGCAAATTGGTCGCATATTTTGCAACCAATATGCAACACAAATTCTGATAGATTGGATTACTACGAGGCTTTGCCGGAACTATTTTGATCTTCAATTCTTTCCCAATATAGAAAATTGAGCTAGTTTAACGTCGGCGTTGGATTCGTGTCATCCGAAACTCTAAATCAAAAGTTACAAATGATTTAGTGCGTATATGTCAAGTTTATCAATTAGTTAAGTTGATCATTCGGAACTGATCATTGGTGCTCATTGTGCAAATGTTTACAAATGAAGTATGATTCATGACACCACGCAGTTTGAGATAGATTGGATTACTTGGAGGCTTTATCGTAGCTATTTCGGTCTACAATTTTGTCCCAATATAGAAAACAGAGCTAGCTTAACGTGGGCGTTGTATTCGTGTCATTCGAAAGTCTAAATAGAAAGTTACTAATGATTTAGTGAGGACATATAAAGTTTATCGGCTAGTTAAATTGATCATTCTAAAGTTTTCATCGGTGCTCATTGAGCAAAGGTTTACAAATGAAGCATAATGAATAGCACCATGCAGTTTGAGATAGATTGGATTACTTGGAGGCATTATCGTAGGCATTTGGGTCTTAAATTTTGTCACAATATAGATAATTAAGCTAGCTTAATGTGGGCATTGGATTCGTGTCATTTGGAAGTCTAAATCAAAAGTTACGGACGATTTAGTCTGGACATATCAAGTTGATCGGCTAGTTAAATTGATCATTCTAGAATTATCATTGGTGCTCACTGAGCAAAGGTTTACAAATGAAGCATAATGCATGGCACCACGTAGTTTGAGATAGATTAGATTCCTTGGAGGCTTTGTCCTAGCTATTTCGGTCTTAACGTTTTTCACAATATAGAAAATTGAGCTAGATTAACGCGGGCCTTCGATTCGTGTCATTCGGAACTATAAATCAAAAGTTACGGACAATTTAGTGCGGACATGTCAAGTTGATTGGTTAGTTAAAGTGATCATTCTACACTGATTATTGGAACTCATTGCACAAATGTTTACAAATGAAGCATGATGCATGACACCATGCTGTTTGAGATAGATTGGATTGCGTCTAGGCTTTGTTGTAGCTATTTTGGTCAAAAAATTTGTCCCAATATAAACTGAGCTAGCTTAACGTGGGCACTGGATTTGTGTCATTCGGAAGTCTAAATCAAAAGTTACACACGATTTAGTGCGGACATCTAAATCAAAAGTTTATGGGCCATTTAAATTGATCATTCTAGACTGATCACTAATGCTCATTAAGTAAAGGTTTACAAATGAAGCATAATGCATGGCACCATGGAGATTCTGAAAGATTGGATTACTAGGAGGGGAAAACGGCCGATTTCACCATGAACTTCATTCGTTTGGATTATATATACATGAAATACATCATAATGCTAATAACGACATAAAATTTGGATAATTTTGAATACACTACATGAAGTTACGGAACGGGGTTAAAAGCCTCAATTAAACGGAATCCGTTATATTGCACTGTTAATAATGCTGACTGGACAAACACGTAAGCAAGAGTAAAAAACAGTGTCGAATAAGGGGGAAAATAAGGCTTCGTGGTTATATATATATATCAAATGTTTTGCGATTATTAAGTTCGTTGTTTATAATTTTTGTGAATAATTGACCTTTTTCGTCTTCAGATATTGACAATGAATATATGAATCATGCTGAACAAAAGCTTCTCTGTGATGCCAAAGAAGCAGAGGATGAGGATGATGATACAAGCTTTTAATTCGTCAACCTCGAGCAATCCATGTCTCGATGATCGATCTATGCTTCTTGTCCGCCGTGAATCCAGATAATAATCCCTCGTTTGAGCTGTCCCGCCTGGGTTCTTCTCCTCCTCTTCGTCGTATCCAGCGCTGGTTTTCTTCTCCAGTGAGGCTTTAGCATCTTCAGTTACAGAGGACAATGGAATCATCTTCGGATACGTTTTTCCAGTCAAGCATCCGTCCCACGAAGCCCTAGGCTCCTCGAACGAGACTCGACCTGCGTCAAGAGACAACCTAGGATCTACATCACATGAGCGACGAGCTAGGGAGAAAAAAATTCGTCCCCCTCATGAGAGTGAATTTAAGAAACAAATTCGACGGGAGTTACCTCATTTTCGAGACTGAGGAATTGATTTTCCACGAGAAGCAAACTGATTTTCGACACTCGAGATCACTTGCGGAAGCGATTTTCGAGCATCAAACGGATTTTCGAGCCCTAGTTCAACGATTCATGAACCCTAATTTCCCAGCAACAGTTCGATTTGAGGGGATTTGAGAGTGAGAATTTTTCGTTTGGGGTAAAAATCTATCACGGTTTTGGATAAAAATTAGCTACGGTTTGGATAAAATCGGCTATGGTTTGGGATAAAATCGGCCACGGTTTAGGATAAAATCGGCCACGGTTTAGAATAAAATCGGCCACGGTTTGGGATAAAATCGAACCCTAATTCGCCTAAATAACACGACGTCGTTTCCTTTAGTTATCGAGTTGGCATCCTAGTCATCACTATTAACGGTGCAATACACGGCCACCGTTAAAATGATGGTTTCAACCACATTTTTATTGTTTGTGTAGGCATTTTAAAATTTAATACAATATATGTTGTTATTAGCATTATGATGTAGTTTATGCATATATAATCCAATCTAATAAAGTCCATGGTGAAATCGGCCGTTTTCCCTTACTAGGAGGCTTTGTCGAAACTATTTCGATTTCCAATTTTATCCCAATATAGAAAATTGATCTAGCTTAACGTCAGCGTTGGATTCGTGTGATTCTGAACTCTAAATAAAAAGTTACAGAACATTTTGTGCGGACATGTCAAGTTTATCGGCTAGTTACACTGATCATTCTAAAATTATCATTGGTGCTCATTGAGAAAAGGTTCACAAATCAAGCATAATGCATGGCACCGAGCAGATTCTGATAGATTGGATTACTAGAAAACTTTGTCAAAATTTCGATCTTTAACTTTTTTCCGATATGGAAAATTGAGCAAGCATAACGTTGGCTTTGGATTGGTGTCATTCGAAACTCAAAATAAAAAATTACGAACGATTTAGTGCGGACAAGTCAAGTTCATCAGCTAGTTAAAATAATCATTCTAATCTGATCATTGGTGCTCATTTAGTAAAGGCGTATAAATGAAGCATAATGCATGGCATCATGTAGTTTGGGATGGATTGGATTACTTGGAGGCTTTGTCATACCTATTTCAGTCTTAAATTCCGTCATAATATAGAAATTTGAGCTAGTTTACTTGGGTGTTAGATTCGTGGCACTCTGAACTCGAAATCAAAAGTTATACACGATGTAGTGCGGACATGACAAGTTTATCGGCTTGTTAAAATGATCATTCTAAACTGATCATTGGTGCTCATTGAGTAGAGGATTTTAAATGAAGCATAATGAATGGCATCACGCAGTTTGGGATATATTGGATTACTTAAAGGCTTTATCGTAGCTGTTTCGATCTTAAATTTTATCACACTATAGAGCATTGAGCTAGTTTAAGGTGGACATTGTATTTGTGTAATTCTGAACTCTAAATTGAAAGTTACAGACTATTTAGTGCGTACATCTCAAATTTATCAGCTAGTTAAATTGAACATTCTAAACTGATCATTTCTGGTCATTGAGCAAAGGTTTACAAATGAAGTATAATGAATGGCACCACGTAGTTTGGGAAAGATTGGATTACTTAGAGGCTTCGCACAGCTATTTCGGTCTTCATTTTTCACAATATAGAAAATTGAGCTAGCTTAATGTGGGCGTTGGATTCGTGTCATTCTAAACTCTAAATCAAAAGTTAAAGACGACTTAGTGCGGACATATCAAGTTGATCAACAAGTTAAATAATCATTCTCAACTGATCATTGGTACTCATTACGTGTAGATGTATAAATGATGCATAATGCATCGCATCACGCAGTTTGGGATAGATTGGATTATTTAGAGGATTTGTCCTAGCTCATTCAGTCTTAAATGTTGGCACAATACGGAAAATTTAGATGACTTAATGTGGTTTTAGATTCTTCTGATTTTGAGATATAAATCAAAAGTTAAAGAGGACTTTGTGAGGACATGTCAAGTTGATCAGATAGTTAAAATAATCATTCTAAATTGATCATTGGTTCTTGTTTAGTAAAGGTGTATAAATGAAGCATAATGCATGGAATCACGCAGTTTGGGATACGTTAGATTACTTGGACGCTTCGCCATAGCTGTTTCAGTCTCAAATGTTGTCACAATACGGAAAATTTAGCTAACTTAACGTAGGAATTAGCTTCATGTCATATTAAGCTATGAACCAAAAGTTCATGTCATTTTGAGCTATGAACCAAAAGTTAAAGAAGACTCAGAAGTTGATAGGCTTGTTAAAATGATCATTCTAAACTGATCATTGGTGCTCACTAAGCAAAGGTTTACAAATGAAACATAATGCGGCATCATGCCGTTTCAGATAGATGGGATTACTTGGAGGTTTTGTCGAAGCTATTTCGGTCCTAAATTTGTTCACAATATAGAAAATTGACCTAGATTAATGTGGGCGTTGGATTCGTGTGATTCTGAACTCTAATTCAAAAGGTATGCTTGATTTCGTGCGAACATGTCAAGTTTAACGGCTAGTTAAACTGATCATTTTAAAATGATCATTGGTGGCTCATTGAGAAAAGGTTCACAAATGAAGCATAATGCATGGCACCACGCAGATTCTGATAGATTGGATTACTAGGAGGCTTTGTCGAAACTATTTTGATTTTAAATTTTCTCCCAATATAGAAAATTGAGCTAGATTAACGTTAGCGTGGGATTCGTGTGATTCTGAACTATAAATCAAAAGTTACGGACCATTTCGTGCGGACATGTCAAGTTTATTGGCTAGTTACAATGATCATTCTAAAATGATCATTGGTGCTCATTGAGAAAATGTTCACAAATGAAGCATAATGCATGGCACCAAGCAGATTCTGATAGATTGGATTACTAGGAAGCTTTGTCGAAATTTCGATCTTTAACTTTTTTTCGATATGGAAAATTGAGCAAGCATAACGTTGGCTTTGGATTGGTGTCATTCGAAACTCTAAATCAAAAGTTACGAACGATTTAGTTCAGACATGTCAAGTTCATCAGCTAGTGAAAATAATCATTCTAATCTGATCATTGGTGCTCATTTAGTAAAGGCGTATAAATGAAGCATAATGCATGGCATCATGTAGTTTGGGATAGATTGGATTACTTGGAGGCTTTGTCATACCTATTTCAGTCTTAAATTCCATAACAATATAGAAATTTGAGCTAGCTTTACTTGGGTGTTAGATTCGTGGCACTCTGAACTCGAAATCAAAAGTTATAGATGATGTAGTGCGGACATGACAAGTTTATCGGCTTGTTCAAATGATCATTCTAAACTGATCATTGGTGCTCACTAAGCAAAGGTTTACAAATGAAACATAATGCGGCATCATGCAGTTTCAGATAGATGGGATTATTTGGAGGTTTTGTTGAAGCTATTTCGGTCCTAAATTTGGTCACAATATAGAAAATTGACCTAGATTAATATGGGCGTTGGATTTGTGTTATTCTGAACTCTAATTCAAAAGGTATGCACGATTTCGTGGAAACATGTTAAGTTTAACGGCTAGTTAAACTGATCATTTTAAAATGATCATTGGTGCTCATTGAGAAAAGGTTCACAAATGAAGCATAATGCATGGCACCACCCATATTCTGATAGATTGGATTACTCGGAGGCTTTGTCGAAACTATTTTGATTTTAAATTTTCTCCCAATATAGAAAATTGATCTAGCTTAACATCGGCGTTCGATTCCTGTCATTCGGAACTCTAAATCAAAAGTTACAAACGATTTAGTGCGTACATGTCAAGTTTATCAACTAGTTAAGTTGGTCATTCTAAACTGATCATTGGTGCTCATTGAGCAAATGTTTACAAATGAAACATGATGCATGACACCACAAAATTTGAGATAAATTGAATAACTTGGAGGCTTTGTCGTAGCTATTTTGGTCTTAAATTTTGTCCCACTGTTCAAAATTAAGCTACCTTAACGTGGTCATTGGTTTCGTGTCATTCGAAAGTCTAAATCAAAAGTTACAGATGATTTAGTGCGGACATATCAAGTTTATCGGCTAGTTAAATTGATCATTCTAAAATTATCATTGGTGCTCATTGAGCAAAGGTTTACAAATGAAGCATAATCAATGGTACCACACAGTTTGACATAGATTGGATTACTTGAACGCTTTATCGTAGCTATTTCGGTATTAAATTTTGTCCCAATATAGAAAATTGACCTAGCTTAACCTGTGCGTTAGATTCCTGTCATTCTGAAGTCTAAATAAAAAGTTACGGACAATTTAGTACGGACATGTCAAATCTATTGGCTAGTTAAATTTATCATTCTAGAATTATCATTGGTGATCATTGAGCAAAGGTTTACAAACAAAGAATAATGAACGGCACCACGCAGTTTGGATAGATTGGATTACTTGGAGGCATTGTCGTAGCTATTTTGGTCTTAAAGTTTTTCACAAAATAGAAAATTGAGTTCGCTTAACGTGTGCCTTTAATTCATGTCATTCAGAACTCTAAATCAAAAGTTACAGACGATTAGGTGCGGACATGTCAAGTGTATCGGCTAGTGAAATTGATCATTCTAAACTCATCATTGGTGCTCACTAAGCAAAGGTTTACAAATAAAGCATAATGCATGACATCACACAGTTTGGGATAGACAGGATTACTTGGGGCTTTGTCGTAGGTATTTCGGTCTTAAATTTTGTTCCAATATAGAAAATTAAGCTAACCAAACATGGGCGTTTGATTCATGTAATTCATAAGTCTAAATCAAAAGCTACGGACAAATTAGATCGTACATGTCAAGTTGATCAGCCAGTTAAAATGATCATTCTAAACTGATCATTGGTGCTCCATGAGTAAAGGGTTATAAATGAAGCATGATGCATAGCTTCACGCAGTTTGGGATACATTGGATTACTTGGCGGCTTTGTCGTATCTCTTTCAGCCTCAAATGGGGTCACAGAAAATTGAGCTAACTTAACGTGGATATTAGATTCATGTCATTTTGAGCTCTAAATAAAACGTTAATGACTACTTAGTGCGGATATGTCAAGTTGATCAGCTATTTAAAATATTCATGGTAAACTGATCATTGGTGATCATTTAGTAAAGGCGTATAAATGAACCATAATGCATGACATCACACAGTTTGAGATTTGTGGCACTCTGAACTCTAAATCAAAGGTTACTGACGATTTAGTGCGGACATGACAAGTTTATCGGCTTGCTCAAATGATCATTCTAAACTGATCAATGGTGCTCGTTGAGCAACATATTTTAAATAAAGCATAATACATGGTATCACACAGTTTGGGATAGATTGAATTACCTGGAGGCTTTATCGTAGCTATTTCGGTTTTAAATTTTTCAACAATATTGAAAATTGAGCTAGCTTAACTTGGGCATTGTATTAGTATAATTCTGAACACTAAATCGAAAGTTACGGACGATTTAATGCAGACATCTCTGGTTTATCGACTAGTTAAATTGAACATTGTAAACTGATCATTTGTTCTCATTGAACAGAGGTTTATAAATGAAGCATAATGCATAGCATCGCGCAGTTTTGGAAAGATTGGATTACTTGAAGGCGTTTTTGTAGCTACTTTGGTCTTAAATTTTTGTCACAGTATAGAAAATTGACCTAACTTAATGTGGGCGTTGGATTCGTGTAATTCGGCACTTTAAATCAAAAGTTACAAAGGATTTAGTGCGTATATGTCAAGTGTATCGGCTAGTTAAATTGAGCATTTTAAACTGATCATTGGTGCTCACTGAGAAAAGGTTTACAAATGAATCATAATGCATGACATCACGCAGTTTGGGATACATTCATTACTTGGAGGCTTTGTCGTAGCCCTTTCAGTCTCAAATGTTGTCACAATACGGAAAATTTGGCTAACTTAACGTTGGTATTAGATTCATGTCATTTTGCGCTCTAAATAAAAAGTAAAAGATGACTTAGTGCGGACATGTCAAGTTGATCAGCTAGTTAAAGTAATCATTCTAAACTAATCATTGGTGCTCGTTTAGAAAAGGTGTAATAAGGAAGCATAATGTATGGCATCACGTAGTTTGGGATAAATTGGATTACTTGGAGGCTGATACAAGCCTCGATTCAAGGCTTATATGCGTGTGGGCTGTTTGGAGAAGGTTATGTGAGAAACTCGACCTTAGACTCCTTGGATAGGGGTTTTTGAGTTGGTGTTCGATGGAAAGGTGAAGTGAACCACACGAGGGGTGATGAACCTCATGATAAATCACAAACTTAGAGCTAGGAGGGCTGGTCTCAACTAGATTCTAAGCGCACAAGATTCTTGAGAGAAAACTTGTTGGAAGAAAAGTTCTACTTTATTAATATCAAAAAGGTTGTTGAACTACAATGCTGGAAGAAGCCTTATTAATATGCTCGACAGCTTGACCTTCTAGGGTCGACTCAAATAAGAAAAGGAAAATTTACAAAAATGCACAAAAGGAAAAGATACAAAAGTGTATAATCGAAAAAGGACCTATTCCTAAAATTTCTTTGACTCAATAAATGTAAATATTCTAGATCCTACCCTGCAAAACAGAAAGAGGCAAATATTCTTATTGAAAACTTACCTTACTTACCACACGGCCAAGAAATGGAAGGTGGCCGTCCTTGTGGCATGCACGCGCCTTGCTCCTTGTCTTCGACTTGGAGTAGGGTTAAGAATCATTGGGCCCTGACCACTCTTGCCACTAAAGCCCAAGTCTCTGATGTCCCTTGTGTTGTTGAGAAGCCTTTGGACTCTACTTTGCACTTCTGGCCCATTGTCCTTAGTCGATCTTCCTCTAGGAGCTTGTCCACCCATAAGCTGAACTTGTGGAAGAATGCTCTTGATCTACTCCTTGTCATTGCTCCTGGTGGCACTACTGGTGTGGATACTTCCTCTAGATGCATGTCCTGAATCTGGTAGCTTATCTGGTCCGAGTTTCCTTGTGTAGAAGTTGAAATGCTCGTGCACTCGGCTGGATCGGCTGTACCGGCTGGAATGTGCGAGGTGCTGGCCCGAATGCCTTCAGGACCGGCCAAGTGGATCCCAGAGTCGGCGGCATCACCAAGGGGACCGGCGGTGTCATCCACGTCGCCACCAAGTGTGCCGGAAGCTTCGGCCTCTCCGCCGGCAATGCTGGTTGGTCTGGTCCTATAGGTCGAGGGTACGGCGGTACTACTTGGGCCGGCAGGCATGCCAGATTGCCCTGCTGTCTCGAGGAAGCTTCCTGGTCGGCCAGTCTGGTCTCCTGGCTGGACATACGACCTGATGTCCTCATCATCCCCTCCCTCTTCAGTAGGTTTTGACCTCAAAACTGGTTCATCTGCATGGAAAGGGGCTAAATCAGTTACGTTGAACGTGTTGCACACATTAAACTCACCTGGGAGCTCGATCCGGTAGGCGTTGTTGTTGATCCTCTCAAGCACTCTGAATGGTCCATCTCCTCTTGGTGCTAGCTTGGAACTCCTTAGGTTTGGGAACCTCTCCTGCCGTAGGTGTAGCCACACCCAATCGCCTGGTTGAAAGATCACCTCCTTTCTTCCCTTGTTGGCATGAGTCACGTACTGCCCGGTCCTCTTTTCCAAGTTTTCTGCTACCTTTTGGTGTAACTTCCTTATGAACTCTGCCTTGGATGCTCCGTTGAGGTTGGTCATCTCTGCTGGTGGCAGTGGCGTTTGCTCCAATGGGATGAGAGGGTTGAAGCCGTATACTACTTCAAATGGTGTCTTCTTGGTTGCTGAGTGCACGGCTCGGTTGTAAGCGAACTCTATGAATGGCAGGCACTCCACCCAAGTCTTGAGGTTCTTCCCTAGTGTAGTCCTGAGAAGAGTTGATAGTGTCCTGTTGACAACTTCAGTTTGGCCATTGGTTTGAGGATGGCAGGTGGTAGAGAAGAGTAGCTTCGTGCCTAGCTTCCTCCAAAGGGTCCTCCAGAAATTGCTGAGGAACTTGGTGTCCCTGTCTGATACGATGGTCCTTGGCACTCCATGAAGCCGTACTATCTCCCTGAAGAACAGCTCAGCTGTTTGCGTGGCATCATTGACATTGGCACCCAGAATGAAGTGTGCCATCTTGGAGAATCTGTCCACCACTACAAAGATTGGATCTTTGTGGTTGATCTTGGGCAGACCTAGAACAAAGTCCATTGAGATGTCCACCCATGGATCTGTAGGTATGGGCAGTGGGAGATACAACCCATGAGGTTGCACTCGGGACTTTTCCTTCTTGCAAGTGATGCATCTTGCACAATGAGCTTCTACTGTCCTCTTGATGTGTGGCCAGTAGAAGTGCTCCTTGACCACTGCTAGAGTCTTGTCGACACCAAAGTGGCCCATGACTCCTCCTCCATGAGCTTCTTGGATGATAAGCTCCCTCAATGATCCTTGTGGTATGCACAACCTTCTCTCTCGGAACACGAATCCCTCATGGATGTAAAACTTGCCATGACTCCCTGTGCCACACTCCTTGTAGCTCTCAGCAAGGTCAGGATCATCTTTGTATAGGTCCTTGATGTGCTCGAATCCTAGGACCTTTGCCTCCATGGTTGATATCAAGGCAAACCTCCTTGATAGTGCATCGGCTACCACATTGTCTTTGCCCTTCTTGTACTTGATGATGTACGGGAAGGTTTCTATGAATTCCATCCACCTAGCATGTCTCCTCTTGAGATTGCTTTGCCCTCTGAGGTGTTTGAGAGTCTCATGATCAGTGTGGATCACAAACTCCTTGGACAGCAAGTAATGCTGCCAAGTCTCCAATGCTCGGACAAGGGCATAAAGCTCCTTGTCATAAGTGGGGTAGTTCAGTGAGGCACCACCTAGCTTCTCACTGAAGTATGCCACTGGTCTCCCTCCTTGGGTTAGCACTGCTCCTATGCCTATTCCAGAGGCATCACACTCCACTTCAAACGCCTTGTTGAAGTCGGGCAGGACTAGCACTGGTGCATGTGTAAGGCTGTCCTTCAAGGCCTGGAATGCCTTCTCCTGAGCTTCTCCCCAGCTGAATCCCACGTTCTTCTTCACTACTGCCGTCAATGGTGAGGCAATACTGCTGAAGTTGAGCACGAATCTCCTATAGAAGCTGGCCAGTCCGTGGAAGCTCCTTACTTGGCTGATGTTTCCTGGTGTTGGCCTCTCTTGTATGGCTCGAATCTTTTCCTCATCAACCTGTAGGCCCTGTGAACTCACAACAAAACCTAAAAAGACAAGCTTATCAGTACAAAAGGTGCACTTCTTGAGATTGGCATAAAGCTCTTCTTGTCAAAGGGTTTTAAGTACCATCTCAAGATGTGTGAGGTGTTCCCGTAGGCACTTACTATAAACCAGTATATCATCAAAGTAAACCACTACAAACTTACTGATGTACGCCCTAAGAACTTGGTTCATAAGGCGCATGAAGGTGCTTGGGGCATTAGTCAAGCCGAATGGCATGACTTTCCACTCGTATAGCCCTTGGTGTGTCTTGGAAGCAGTCTTCCATTCATCACCTTCCTTCATCCTGACCTGGTGGTATCCACTCTTGAGGTCTATCTTGGAGAAGACCGTGGCTCCACTCAGCTCATCTAGCATGTAATCCAGCCGTGGTATTGGATGCCGGTACTTGACAGTGATGTTGTTGATTGCTCGGCAGTCCACGCACATTCGCCAAGTCCCATCTTTCTTGGGCACTAGTAGCACTGGTACGGCACATGGACTGAGGCTCTCTCGAACATATCCTTTCTCCAGGAGCTCCTTGACTTGCTTCTCAAGCTCCTGGACACCTCTGGACTCATCCGGTAGGCTGGCCGGTTGGGCCGGGCTGCTCCGGGCACTAGATCAATCTGGTGTTCTATGCCATGTAAAGGAAGCAAGCCTGCTGGTATCTCCTCCGGAAACACATCCTGGAACTTGTTGAGGAGAGTTGCTACTTCAGGAGGTAGCTCTACCTGTTCCTGTTCTATACTCAAGATTTCTATGAAGACCATTAGTAACATTAAATCCTTCGAGGCTAAAGCTCTCCGGACATGGCTTGGTTGAATAAGAAAATTAGATTTGATAAGTTTCTTTTCCTTACTCATTTGGAGTTGTAGCTCGTGTACCTGGGCAGGTGTAAGAGGAGCCAAGCTGACCTTTCTTTTGTCATGCATAAAAGTGTAGAGATTGGTTCGGCCATCATGTCTGGTCTCTTTGTCAAACTGCCATGGCCTTCCTAGCAGAAGATGGCCAGCTTGCATGGGCACCACGTCGCACACGACTTGGTCTTGGTACTTGCCCACACTGAATGGCACAGTGACCTGCTCATGGATCTTGAGCTCCACTTTGTCATCGAGCCATCTCAGTCTATATGGTCGAGGATGCCTTGTCTTCTCTAGACCTAGCTTATCAACCATATATGCACTAGCAACGTTAGTGCAAGAACCACCATCTATGATGAGGTTACATACCTTGCCCTTGATGGTGCAACGGCTGTGGAAGATGTTCTCCCTTTGGATGGTCTCTGAGGGATCCACCATTGCACTGAGGATGCACCTAGTGACCAGCACTTCCCCCACATCAGGGTACTCAATGTCACCATATTCCTCTTCTGGTTCATAGTCCTCTTCATCTTGGGACTCATATTCTCCAGCCTTCGTAATCAGCATGACCCGGTTGTTTGGGCACTCCCTTGAGATGTGTCCACGACCCCTACACTTGAAACAAGTGATGTCACGTGATCTTTGAAGGTTAGAAGACTTACTAGGCTCTCTCTGGTCACGGGTGGGTTCAGGAGGCTTGCTCTTGAAACTTGACTCGATCTCTATGCTCTTGCCTTTGTCTACGGGCTTGGGAATGTTGCTTGGTGCCCAAGGTGTCTTTGGCTTGCTGCGGATGTCTTGGCTCTTATGTTTGATGTGCTGCTCAGCCTGGACAGATAGGTGGAACAAGTCCTTGAAGTCATTGTAGATTTGCCTCTCCACCTTGCGGCTGATTCTTTCTTGGAGTCCATCCAAGAATTGTTCCATCAATGCTTCTTCATCATCATTGAGCTCTAATCTGTTCCTTAACTTCTCGAACTCTTCATAGTACTCCTCTACTGATCTGGTACCCTGCTTAAGAGTACGAAAACAACGTTGCAAGTCTCTATGAAAGTAAGGTGGAACAAACCTTTGCCGCATGACATCTTTCATGTCGACCCATGAGTCTATGGGCCTCATTCTTTTCCTCCTTCTGTCAGATACCTCACGATCCCACCAGATGAGGGCATTGTCCGTGAGTTGTGCTACTGCCATTGAGACTCTCCTAGGTCCTGGTTGGTTGTAATGATCAAAGATATGATCCATTCTTCTCTCCCAATCTAGGTAAGCCTCGGGATCTACTTTTCCTACAAAACTTGGAGGAGTTAGCTTAACATCAGGATGAGTTACCCGGTTGTAGGCATGTTCATCTCCATCCTCATGATGTCTAGGAGGCATCCTTGGTCACTGGTGAAGACCATATGGCTCGAAGCCATCATCTTCTGCCTCTGGTTGCCGTGGAGGTCCTCTCGGCCTATGGTAATAGTTATGAGGTTGTGTGTCCTCATCTCCATCTGGCTGGGGCTCTTCCTGTTCGTGCCGTGTCCTAAGGTGCTCAGGACCCTCAGGACGGTCTTTCTCAGCTCTCACGGGCCTTATGGCCTGGAATCTCACAGGCCTCTCCACGCGCTCCAATCTCTCGCCTATGGATGCGAGTTGCGTTTGGAGGGTGGTGAACATGGCCATCATGGCTTCGGTTGCTTTTCTATTTTCTTCTACCATTACGTGCTACAAAGAAAGAAGACAATTTATGATACTCCTAAATTATTAGGAGGGTTTTCTTTTATAAAGGGATTCGGAAAAATGCAAAAAGGAAAGTTCTAAGGAATGGAAAATTCGAAAATATGGAGATTTGAATAAAAGGAAATTTTCTTGACAACTATTGCTAGCTGTCCAATTCGAAATCTTTTGGTATTAGGAATTTTCTTTTCTTTTCTTTTTCTTTTCTTTTAATTTAACTTAAAAATAATAGAAATATGATTCTAACAAAAAGGAAAGTCGAATATAGCAATGCAAGAATGATTCTAGAACCTAGTGATGCACGTAGGAACTAGATGCACTCGGTATGAACTTAGATGTTATTTTTTTTGATTTTCTGGAATGAAACTTAAACTAATGCAAGAACAAGAAAAAAGACAAGCTAAAGGATAGAAACAACCTGGTTTAGGAGCTTTAAGCTCTGATACCAAAATGATACAAGCCTCGATTCAAGGCTTATATGCGCGTGGGCTGTTTGGAGAAGGTTTGTTGAGAAACTCGACCTTAGACTCCTTGGATAGGGGTTTTTGAGTTGGTATTCGATGGAAAGGTGAAGTGAACCACACGAGGGGTGATGAACCTCATGATAAATCACAAACTTAGAGCTAGGAGGGCTGGTCTCAACTAGATTCTAAGCGCACAAGATTCTTGAGAGAAAACTTGTTGGAAGAAAAGTTCTACTTTATTAATATCAAAAAGGTTGTTGAACTACAATGCTGGAAGAAGCCTTATTAATATGCTCGATAGCTTGACCTTCTAGGGTCGACTCAAATAAGAAAAAGAAAATTTACAAAAGTGCACAAAAGCAAAAGATACAAAAGTGTATAATCGAAAAAGGACCTATTCCTAAAATGTCTTTGACTCAATAAATGTAAATATTCTAGATCCTACCCTACAAAACAGAAAGAGGCATATATTCTTATTGAAAACTTACCTTACTTACCTCACGGCCAAGAAATGGAAGGTGGCCGTCCTTGTGGCATGCACGCGCCTTGCTCCTAGTCTTCGACTTGGAGTTGGGTTAAGAATCTTTGGGGCCTGACCTCTCTTGCCAATAAAGCCCAAGTCTCTGATGTCCCTTGTGTTGTTGAGAAGCCTTTGGACTCTACTTTGCACTTCTGGCCCATTGTCCTTAGTCGATCTTCCTCTAGGAGCTTGTCCACCCATAAGCTGAACTTGTGGAAGAGTGCTCTTGATCTACTCCTTGTCATTGCTCCTGGTGGCACTACTGGTGTGGATACTTCCTCTAGATGCATGTCCTGAAGCTGGTAGCTTATCTGGACCGAGTTTCTTTGTGTAGAAATTGAAATTCTCGTGCACTCGGCTGGATCGGCTGTACCGGCTGGAATGTCCGAGGTGCTGGCCGGAATGCCTTCAGGACCGGCCAAGTTGATCCCGGAGTCGGCGGCATCACCAAGGGGACTGGCGGTGTCATCCACATCGCCACCAAGTGTGCCGGAAGCTTGGGCCTCTCCGCCAGCAATGCTGGTTGGTCTGGTCCTATTGGTCGAGGGTCCGGCGGTACTGCTTGGGCTGGCAGGCATGCCAGATGGCCCTGCTGTCTCGGGCAAGCTTCCTGTTCGGCCAGTCTGGTCTCCTGGCTGGACATACGACCTGATGTCCTCATCAGAGGCCTTTTCATACCTATTTCGATCGTAAATTTTGTCATAATATAGAAATTCGAGCTAGTTTTACTTGGGTGTTGGATTTGTTGTACTCCGAACTCTAAATCAAAAGTTACAGACGATTCAGTGCGAACATGACAAGTTGATCGGCTTGTTAAAATGATCATTCTAAACTGATCATTGGTGCTCATTGAGCAAATGATTATAAATGAAGCATAATGCATGGCATCATGCAGTTTGGGATAGATTCGATTATTTGGAGGTTTTATTGTCGCTATTTTGGCCTTAAATTTTTTCCCAATATAGAAAATTCAGCTAACTTAACATGGGCATTTGATTCATGTCATTCATAAGTCTAAATCAAAAGTTACAAACGATTTAGTGCGGACATGTCAAGTTTATCCACTAGTTAAATTGATCTTTCTAAAATTATCATTAGTGCTCCTTGAGTAAATGCTTATAAACAAAGCATAATGCATGGCATCACGCAATTTAGGTTAGATTGGATTACTTGAAGGCTTTATGGTAGCTCTTTACGTTTTAAATGATTTCATAATACAGAAAATTGATTTACCTTATCATGGGCATTGGATTCGTATAATTCTGAACTCTACATCAAAACTTAGAGACGAATTAGTGCATACTTGTCAAGTTGATCAAACTGTTAAAATGATCATTCTAAACTGATCATTGGTGCTCCATGAGTAGAGGCTTATAAATGAAGCATAATGCATGGCTTCCAGCAGTTTGGGATACATTGGATTACTTGGAAGCTTTGTTGTATCTCTTTCAATCTCAAATGTTGTCACAATACACAAAATTGAGCTAAGTTAATGTGGATATTAGATTCATGTCATTTTGAGCTCTAAATCAAAAGTTAAAGACGACTTAGTGCGGATATGTCAAGTTAATCAGCTAGTTATAACAATCTTTCTAAGCTGATCATTCGTGCTCATTTAGTAAAGGCGCATAAATGAAGCATAATGCATGGCATCACGTAGTTTGGGATAGATTGGATTACTTGGAGGTTTTGTCATACCTATTTCGGTTTTAAATTTTGTCACAATATAGAAATTTGAGTTAGCTTTACTTGGGTGTTGGATTCGTGGCACTCAAAAGTTACAGACGATTTAGTGCGTACATGACAAGTTTAGCAAAGGAGTTTAAAGAAGCCTAATACATGGCATCACGTAGTTTGTGATAGATTGGATTACTTGGAGGTTTTCTCATAGCTATTTTGGTCTTAAATTTTGTCAAAATATAGAAAATTGAGCCAGCTTAATGTGGGCATTGTTTCGTGTAATTCTGAACTCCAAATCGAAAGTAACACACAATTTAGTGGGGACATCTCAAGTTTATCGGCTAGTTAAATTGAACATTCTAAACTGATCATTTCTGCTCATTGAGCAAAGCTTTCCAAATGAAGCATAATGCATGGCATCACACTGTTCGGGATTGCTTGGATTCTTTGGAGGCTTTGTCGTAGCTATTTTAGTATCAAATTTTGTCATAACATTGAAAATTGACGTAGCTTAACGTGGGTGCTGGATTCGTGTAATTCTGCACTTTAAATCAAAAGTTACAAACTTTTTAGTGCGTACATGTCAAGTGTATCGGCTAGTTCAATTGATCATTCTAAAATGATCATTCATGCTCACTCAGCAAAGGTTTACAAATGAAGCGTAATGCATGACATCACGCATTTTGGTATAGATTGGATTACGTGGGGCTTTGTCGTAGCTATTTTGGTCTTTAAGTTTTTCCCAATATAGAAAACCGAGCTAGCTTATCATGGGCGTTTGATTCGTGTCATTCAGAAGTCTAAATAAAAAGTTATGAACGATTTAGAGCGGACATGTCAAGTTTATCAGCTAGTTAAATTGATCATTCTAAAACTATAATTTGTGCTTTGTCATAGCGCTTTCAAAATCAATGTTATGATAATATAGAAAATTGAGCTCGCTTATCATGGGTGTTGGATTCATGTCATTTTGAACTCTAAATCAAAAGTTACATACGATTTATTATGTACATCTCAACTTGATTGCCCAGTTAAAATTATCATTATAAACTAATCATTTGTGATCATTGAGTAAATACTTATAAATGAAACGTAATACATGGCATCACGCAGTTTGGGATACACTGGATTACTTGGAGGCTTTTGCATAGCTTTTTAAGTCTCAAATGTTGCCACATTATGGAAAATTGATTTAGCTTAACGTGGGCATTGGATTCATGTTATTTTGAGCTCTAAATCAAAAGTTATTGACAATTTAGTGTGGACATCTCAAGTTGATCGGCCAATTAAAATGATCATTATAAATTGATCATTAGTAAGGGATTATAAATGAAGCTTAATGCATGGCATCACACAGTTTATGATACATTCGATTACTTGGAGGGTTTCTCTGCTATTTTGGTCTTAATTTTTGTCATAACATAGAAAATTGAGCTAGTTATAATTGGGTGTTGGATTCCATGTCA
Organism: Pugionium cornutum; assembly: GCA_018901935.1. Classification (NCBI taxonomy): domain Eukaryota; kingdom Viridiplantae; phylum Streptophyta; class Magnoliopsida; order Brassicales; family Brassicaceae; genus Pugionium; species Pugionium cornutum. The sequence continues at coordinate 21,137,752 of CM032165.1, read as the reverse complement.
CCCTGAACTCTAAATCAAAAGTTACGGACGATTTACTGCGGACGTGACAACTTGATCGGCTACTTAAAATGATCATTCTAAAATGATCACTGGTGCTCATTGAGCAGAGAATTGTAAATGAAGCATAATGGATGGCATAAAGCAGTTTGGGAAAGATTCGACTCCTTTGAGGCTTTTTCGTATCTGTTTTGGTATTAAATTTTGTCACAGTATAGAAAATTGAGCCAGGTTAACATGGGTGTTGTATTCGTGTCACTCTGAACTCTAAATCAAAAGTTACGGACGATTTAGTGCAAATATGTCAAGTTGATCGGTCAGTTAAAATGATCATTCTATACTGCTCATTGGTGCTCCTTTAGAAAAGGCTTATAAATGAAGCATAATGCATGCAATCACGCAGTTTTGGGATACTTGGAATTACTTGAAGGCTTTGTGGTGGCTCTTTCAGCCTCAAATGTTGTCACAATACAGGAAATTCTTATAATGGGCGTTGGATTCGTGTCATTCTGAACTCTAAATCAAAAATTACAGACGATTTAGTGCGGACATGTCAAGTTAATCGGCCAGTTAAAATGATGATTCTAAACTGATCATTGGTGCTCCTTGAGTAATCGCTTATAAATAAAGCATAATGCATGGCATCATGTGGTTTGTGATAAATCGGATTACTTGGAAACTTTGTGGTAGCTTGTCATAATATAGAAAGTTGAGCTATATTGATGCGAACCTCCCAAGGAATGCACTTCTGGATGCGGTTGAGATAGGCTTTGCAACAGAATGAATCGAAATTCAATCTGTTCAAAGGTTGTGGATTGAAGGGTCACACAGTAGCTGCGGAAAGACTACTGATTTACCTAAGATAGTAGCTTAGATATTACACACTAAGGCTACTAAATGTTGACTGAAGGATATTACACACCAACAATCAGATTAAGAAGAGAATCACTCTCAAACTTAAGAAAAGAAGCTGTTTTTATTTGAAAAGTTGAATTGTCAAGTTTACAACTGAAAGTCCCTATTTATACTATAAGAGGACGTAATATGAAGAGCCTACAACATTAAATTGGTTACAATTACAAGGGAAGACTTGACCAAAGACCTTGACCAAAGACCTTGACTTCATTAACTCTTATTTTGACTATGAATGTAGACACTTTTCCCCCCCTTTGATGACGCCAATTTTGAGCATTTTTAATTGAACTCCTTTTGATTTTAAACAACAAATTGGGCTGGTTGTAATGTGATTCATTTGCCTCATTAAAAACCTTACCAAGAAAACCCAATGGGAGAAAACTTGGATAAGGGAAAAAGAGTACAAATGGATCACATTCCCATTTGTATGCTGTCTTGAGCTTGTACTACAATCAGAGTGCTTTTAGGCACTTCTCCAATCAAGCTCAAGTGAATTTGTTGTGCATTCTCCTTGTTGAGCATGCAGCTGATTGCCTCTTTGAGTTTCTTGGCCTTGGCTCGGGTTAATGGTCCAGCTGGTAGTGCAAGAGCTTCTTCATGTTCCACTGGTTCATTTCTAGCCATGAGCTTCTCCTTTTGTGTGCTTTCCATGCTCGTATCATCCCCCTCCTCTTGAAAAGGATTTGACCTCAAATCTGGTTCATCTGCAATGAAAGGCACAAGATCAGAAACATTGAAGCTTGAACTCACATTATACTTACCTTGAAGATCAATTTGGTAGGCGTTGTTGTTGATCTTCTGAACTATCTTGAAAGGTCCATCTATTCTGGGCATAAGTTTGGATTTCCTTTCAGCTGGAAATCTTTCTTTCCTCAAGTGAATCCACACGAGGTCTCCCACCTCAAATACCATTTCACGTCTTCCTTTGTTGGCCTTTCTTGCATATTGTTGGGTTCTGGCCTCAATATTCTTCCTTGCATTCTCATGGATCTGTTTAACAATCTCAGCTTTTCTTTTTCCATCAATACTAGCTCTTTCACTTAAAGGCAAAGGGGTTAGATCCAAAGGAGATAAAGGATTGAAACCATACACAATTTGAAAAGGAGAATACTTAGAAGCAGAATGTACAGAATGGTTATATGCAAATTCAGCATGTGGTAAACATTCTTCCCATGTTCTAAGATTTCGTTTGATTAATGCACGCAATAAAGTAGACAAGGTTCTATTAACTACTTTAGTTTGACCATCCGTTTGTGGGTGACATGTTGTAGAGAATACCAACTTAGTTCCTAACTTAGACCAAAGAGTTTTCCAAAAGTAACTCAAGAACTTAGTGTCTCTATCAGAAACTATGGTCCTAGGCATTCCATGCAAGCGAACTACCTCTTTAAAGAACAGATTGGCTATATGCAATGCATCATCAGTCTTGTGACATGCTATAAAATGAGCCATCTTAGAGAATCTATCAACCACAACAAAGATAGAATCCTTTCCTGTCTTAGTTCTAGGCAAACCAACCACAAAGTCCATTGATATGTCAATCCATGGATGAGTAGGAATGGGTAAAGGAGTGTACAAACCGTGGGGTTGAACCTTAGACTTAGCCTGTTTGCATGTGGCACACCTTGCACAGATTCTTTCTACGTCTCTCTTCATGTGTGGCCAATGGAAATGATCTTGCATTACTTTAAGGGTTTTGGCAACTCCAAAATGCCCCATCAGTCCTCCTCCATGAGCTTCCCTAACTAGCAAGTCTCGAATGGAACAGTTAGGCACACATAATCTATTATCATAAAATAGGAATCCTTCATGCCGATAGTATTTTCCTGAAGCAAACTTTTTGCTAGCAATGTATACATCTTTAAATTCAGGATCAGTTTCATATAGCTCTTTAAGCTGTTCAAAACCTAACAACTTAGCATCAAGAGTAGAGATTAAGGCATACCTCCGTGACAATGCATCTGCCACAACATTCTCTTTACCTTGTTTGTATTTAATGACATATGGAAATGTTTCTATGAACTCAACCCACCGTGCATGCCTTTTGTTCAGCTTCTGTTGGCCCTTTAAGTGCTTAAGTGACTCATGATCAGTGTGAATCACGAACTCCTTAGGCCACAAGTAGTGTTGCCAAGTTTGCAAAGCACGGACCAAGGCATACAATTCCTTGTCATAGGTTGGATAGTTTAGGGTGGCTCCTCCAAGCTTCTCACTGAAATAGGCTATAGGTTTCTTATCCTGCATCAAAACAGCTCCAATACCTATACCAGAAGCATCACATTCTATCTCAAAGGTTTTAAGAAAATCAGGTAAAGATAGAAGAGGTGCATGTGTAAGCTTTTCTTTCAAAGCTTGGAATGAGCTTTCTTGAGCTTGTCCCCATTTGAATCCTATGTCTTTCTTGATTACTTCAGTAAATGGGGCAGCAATAGTGCTAAAATCCTTGACAAAGCGTCTATAGAAGCCAGCCAGCCCATGGAAACTTCTCACTTCTCCTACTGTTTTTGGACTTGGCCATTCCTTAATAGCTTTGACCTTCTCCTCATCAACCTTAATACCATCTGCACTTATAACAAAGCCTAGAAACACAATGTTATCTGTACAAAAAGTGCATTTCTTAAGATTGGCATATAGTTTTTCTTTTCTAAGAACGCTTAGAACCAATGTCAAATGACTAGCATGCTCTTCTAGATTCTTGCTGTAGATTAAGATGTCATCAAAGTATACTACAACAAAGACTCCTATGAAAGCTCTAAGAACATGATTCATCAACCTCATGAAAGTACTAGGTGCATTTGTTAACCCAAATGGCATGACTAACCATTCATATAATCCATGCTTAGTTTTAAATGCAGTTTTCCATTCATCCCCTTCCTTCATGCGTATTTGATGGTACCCACTCTTAAGATCTATCTTAGAAAAGATTCTGGAACCATGCAATTCATCAAGCATGTCATCTAACCTAGGGATTGGATGGCGATACTTTACCGTAATGTTGTTGATTGCTCTACAATCAACACACATGCGCCAGCTGCCATCTTTCTTTGGCACAAGTAGAACTGGCACAGCACAAGGACTCATGCTCTCCCTGATGTAGCCCTTCTCCATTAGCTCATTAACTTGTCTTTGCAGCTCCTTAGTCTCAACGGGGTTGGTTCTATAAGCTGGTCTATTTGGTAGTGAGGCTCCAGGTACAAAATCAATCTGATGTTCAATGCCTCTGATGGGTGGTAGCCCTTTTGGATTGTCTTCTGGAAAGACATCTTCATAATCCTGCAAAATAGAAGTCACTTCACTCGGTAATACCGGTGCAATGTTAGTTAAGCTCATGAGAGCTTCCTTATAGATAAACAAAAGAACAGGTTGTTGTGAGAAGAGAGCCTTCTTAACTCCACCAGTTCTCACAAAGAAACTTGAATGCTTTTTGTTCTTGTTCTCACAGCCTCTGTCACTTTTGGTGCTTATGGTTTCTTTTGAAGTTCCAGCTGTTTTCCTTTGCTCCAACACGAGCTGATCTTGGTACACCTCCTGTGGTGTCATAGGAACAAGTGTGATCTTCTTACCTTTGTGTTCAAACGAGTGTTTGTTGGTGTAACCATCATGAATGACTTTTCGATCAAATTGCCATGGTCTTATTTGATTTTCCTATGTCAATAAGTAACACTGAAGGAGGCCCAAGGAGAACTAGGAATCCCTTAAGACGTGGCCAAAATGAAGAAACAGAATCCTACTATAGCAGTGGCAGTGAAGGAAGTAGGAGAACCCAAAGGAGGCCTAGGCGTGTAAGAGAAGAAAGGGTGACGCTTAATGACACCATAAGAGGTCTTAAACTTAAGATACCATCATTCAATGGCAAAAATGATCCAGACACTTACCTGGAATGGGAGAAGAAGATCGAGCTGGTGTTTGATTGTCAACACTATTCTGAGCTCAACAAGGTCCGCATAGCTGCTACTGAATTTTATGAGTATGCACTCAGCTGGTGGGATCAATTGGTGACTTTCAGAAGACGTAATGGTGAGTATCCAGTAGAAACATGGGCTGAGATGAAAGCCATAATGAGGAAAAGGTTTGTGCCCAGCCATTACCACCGTGAGCTTCACCAAAAGCTAAGGAGACTCAATCAAGGAAGCCAAAGTGTTGAGGATTATTACCAGGAGTTGGAAACCCTCATGATCAGGGCAGACATTTCAGAAGATAGAGAAGCTACTATGGCAAGATTTTTAGGAGGACTTAATCGTGACATTCAAGATAGAATGGAGCTGGAACATTATGTGGAGCTAGAGGAAATGTTGCACAAAGCTATACTGGTAGAACAGCAGCTAAAAAGAAGAAGTTATACTAGGCCAAGCTATGGAGCAGCTAACAATAAGCCTAGCTACCAAAGGGAAGGAAAACAGATTGCTAAAGTTGATTCCAAACCTTCAACAACCACTCAAGACGTCAAGGGAAAATCTGAAGCTACTACATCTACTAGAACAAGAGATGTGAAGTGTTTCAAATGCCAAGGAAGAGGGCATTATGCGAATGAATGCACCAACAAGAAGATCATGATTCTGTTGGATAACGGTGAAATAGAATCTGAGGAAGAAGAATTCTTTTCTGATTCTTCAGAAGAGCATCTTGTACCTCCTATGGCAGGAGAATTATTGGTAACAAGAAGAACCCTGAGCGTACAAAACAAAACCAAAGAACATGAGCAAAGAGAGAACCTGTTTCACTCAAGATGCCACGTCCAAGGAAAGGTTTGCAGCATCATTATTGATGGAGGCAGCTGCACTAACGTGGCTAGTGAAACTATGGTAAACAAGTTAGTATTGACATAGGAAAATCAAATAAGACCTATCTTGACCTACAAGGCAAGTGTGAGCATGAAATTCAGTTTGAATAACAAGGGAAAATAAAAGGAGGGAGTTATTATTAACCACATGGTTAAAATGGTTAAATAGCTGCCTTGGGAGAAGAATCAAGGTGAAAAGGACATGTCCATGCTGCACACAGTCTTGGTAACCACACCAAACAGTCATGAGACAGTCTGCAGCTCTTCCCCTCTCTTCTCATTGGTTGTTGACAGGCTCCTCCTCTATTCAAACTCATCCACAAGTTTGAATTCGTTTTCTTTTGTGTTCACATTGTAAATCCTCTATAAAAGGGCTGTAAAGACTCAATGTATGTATATACTCTTAGGAGATTCTTCTCCAGAAGTCTAAGACATTTTCTCATCTTCTCATGCTTTTCTTTGAGTTTCTGGATTCAATTCTTCACATTTCTCCTCTCTAATCTCAATATTCTTTCATGGTATCAGAGCATAAGATCATTCTCTTATATTTTCTACTCAAATCTCTCAGTTTCTAATCTAAAATTCTGTCAAAAATCTCTCAGCTTTTAAACTAAAAACTCACAGTTTTATTCAACCATAAAAGCTGCCTCCTTTGAGCTCTTCAAAGCCTAACAATGGAGGATACAGTTCAAATCAGTTCCAGCCTGAAACCTACGGTGATACCAGTAGTTCTCAAAGGCTTGAACTATACATTATGGTCAAGAACCATCAAGACAGCCATTTGTGGCAAAGGACTTTGGAATTACATCTTGGAGGATAATCCTCCATCTATAGATGATCCAAAGGAGAAGAAGGATGAGGCAACAAGAAAAGAAGAAGCTAGGTGGTTCCAAGAAGATCAATCAGTCCTTGGATTCCTCCAAAATTCATTGGATCCATCCCTTCTTGAAGCTTATTCACATTGTGAAACCGCCAAGTCTCTTTGGGACACTCTCAAGAGGGTGTATGGGGATGTTTCAAACCTCAGCCGTGTGTATGAGGTTAAGAAGGCTCTCAATGATCTACACCAAGAGGATATGGAGTTCACAAAGTTCCTAGACAAGTTCCAATCAACATGGTCCGAGCTTGACATGTTGAGACCAAGTTCTATGGATCCAAAGGTGCTTATTGAAAGGAAGGAACAAGACAAGATATTTGGGCTCCTTCTCAACCTAAATCCAGCCTTTAAGGATGTGATTAAGTCCATCCTAAGAGAGCCAAAACTCCCTGATTTCGAAGAGGTGTGCTCACGGATTCAAAAGGAGCAAGGCAACATTGGTTTGTTTGGTGGAAAAGGAGAACTAGTCATGGCCAACAAGAGCGTGTTTAAGCAAGAGGATAGGAAGAGTGTGATGTGTGAACATTGTAAGAGGAATAGCCACATCAATGACAAGTGCTGGATACTTCATCCTCATCTCAAGCCAAACCGGTTCAAGAATTCCAAAGCTAACATCTCTCAAAAGGTTGTGACTGAACCAGCAAGTTCATCCAACCAAGGAGCGAAGATAGCTATGAATGTATCCATGGAGTATGTTAAGAAGAGTGACTTGGAGGATCTCATCAAGGCCTATGCCTCAAAACTCTCTGGTATCACACTCTACTCCCATAAATTGCTTGATAAACCGGATCATAAGTTGGTAGTGGATTCGGGTGCTTCTCACCATATGATTAGCAATGCTAGGTTGTTAAAGAACATTGAACCATGTCTAGGACAAGTAACTATAGCTGATGGTAAGAGTATTCCAATTGAAGGAACCGGAAAATTAAGACTATTTCACAAAGAAAGTACTGCTTTCTTTGTACCTAAGTTTAAGTCTAATCTAGTTTCGGTCAAAAGGGCTACTAAAGACCTGAATTGCAATGTTACTTTTGGACCTAACAATGTTTACTTTCACGATATTAAGAGTGGTAAGATACTTGGAAGTGGTGGGACTCAAGATGAGCTCTATGTTCTTGAGGACACTCCTCCAAGCAATTTGGAATCCTTAGCTTTCAAATCCTGTGTTTTTGCTAATAAAGATGTCTTATGGCATGCTAGATTAGTACATTCTCATGCTCGTGCTTTAAGCTTAATAATGCCTAATGTTGCTTATGATCACTCAGTTTGTGAGGCTTGTATCCTTGGCAAACATTGTCGTGTTGTTTTCCCTAAATCGTCTACAATTTATGAGCATTGCTTTGATTTAGTACATTACGATGTTTGGACCTCACCTTGCATGTCTAGAGATAGGAATAAATACTTTGTGACCTTTATAGATGAGAAATCAAAATATACATGGGTTACATTACTTCCATCTAAAGATAGGGTTTATGAGGCATTTATAAACTTTCATAATTATGTTACTAATCAATTCAATGCCAAGATCAAAGTGTTAAGATCAGATAATGGAGGGGAATACACAAGTCAAAGATTCAAAGCTCATATAAACAAACATGGAATACTACATCAAACTAGCTGTCCACACACACCACAACAAAATGGAGTTGCTGAAAGGAAGAACCGACACTTAATGGAAGTAGCAAGATCCATGATGTTTCATACCAATGTTCCTAAAAGTTTTTGGGAGATGCAGTCTTGGTTGCTTGCTACCTCATCAATCGGATTCTAACCAAAGTCTTGCAAGACATATCCCCATTTGAGGTACTCAATAAAACTAAACCCTCCATTGATCATTTACGTGTATTTGGGTGTGTGTGCTTTGTGTATGTTCCAGGTGATCTAAGAAACAAGTTGGAGGCAAAAAGCATCAAGTGTATGTTCCTTGGATATTCGACAACACAAAAGGGTTATAAGTGCTATGATCCGAGCAACAACAGGACATATGTGTCTAGAGATGTCAAGTTCATAGAAGAACAAAGCTATTATGATCAGAAAGATTGGGAAGGATTGAAGGATCTCTCAAGGTCACCTTCTGATTTGGCTACGAGTTTGTGGTTTCTCTTGAATCATTTGGGAAATGATGTGCCAAAGGATTCAAGACACGAAGAAGAAAGAACCCCAAGTAGTTCACAAGATACCCAAGAGAATGAACAACGGGTGGTAACTCAAGAACCAACTCCAATCCAAGAAGAAGCTATGGCCCAAAGCCAAGAACAAGTCAACTTGGAAGTGGATATAGAGGAACCTATTCACCAAATGGATGAGGAAACGGTTGTAGAGGAGGCTGCAACACCTGTTCAGCAACTAAGCAGGAGTACTAGACTTAGGAAAGATCCATCCAATTGGGTAAACACTAGGGTCTTCTACAACAACCAGGCCGTGGCTCATCCCATACAAGCTGTTTGTTCCCTTGACCTCTTGCCATCTAGTCATCAAGCATTCCTTGGAAAGATTGAACAAAGTCAGATTCCAAGGACTTACGAAGAAGCTAAGAGAAAGAAAGAATGGTTAGATGCAGTAAGAGATGAGAAGGGAGCTATGGAAAGGAATCATACATGGGATATACAAGAACTTCCCAAAGGCAAGAAGGCTGTGAGTTCCAAGTGGGTGTTCACCATCAAGTATAATAGCAATGGGGACATAGAAAGGTACAAGGCACGTCTAGTTGCAAGAGGTTTCACTCAGACATATGGAGAGGACTATACTGATACCTTTGCACCGGTGGCTAAGCTACACACTGTAAGGGTTGTTCTTTCACTAGCTACGAATCTGACTTGGGACTTATGGCAAATGGATGTCAAGAACGCATTCCTACAAGGAGAACTTGAAGAGGAAGTGTATATGACTCCACCACCAGGCCTTGAAGATCTTTGCAAAGAGGGACAAGTTCTAAGACTTAGGAAGGCAATATATGGGTTAAAGCAGTCACCAAGGGCGTGGTATCACAAATTAAGCTCCACACTTACTGATAATGGGTTTAGGAAATCCCATTCAGATCATACTTTGTTCACTCGTCAAAACGCCAAAGGAATTGTGGTGGTCTTGGTTTATGTGGATGACCTTATCATCACAGGAGATGATAAGGAAGGAATTCAGTCCACAAAGGCCTTCTTAAACAGATCATTTGACATCAAGGATCTTGGAGAGTTGAAGTACTTTTTGGGTATTGAAGTGTGTCGGTCTCAGGAAGGGCTCTTTCTATCCCAAAGAAAGTATGCTCTTGATCTGTTGACAGACACGGGAAAGCTTGGGGCTAAACCGGCCAAAACTCCTCTTGAAGATGGCTACAAGGTCAACGGAAAGGGGAGAAAGCTGATGAGTCATTTAAGGATGTTTCTCAGTATAGGAGACTAGTTGGGAAGCTGATCTACCTCACCCTCACACGACCAGACTTGTGTTTTGCTGTGAATCAAGTGAGTCAACATATGCAAAAACCTACTGTATATCATTGGAGCATGGTAGAAAGGATCCTTAGATACATCAAAGGATCTCCTGGTCAAGGTATATGGATGGGCAAGAATGGGAACACTGAGATTGTCGGGTATTGTGATGCGGATTGGGCTGGTGATAGGGTGGATAGGAAATCAACCACTGGGTATTGCACCTTCATTGGTGGGAACTTAGTCACTTGGAAGACTTAGAAGCAGAAGGTGGTATCATGTTCTAGTGCTGAAGCAGAATATAGGGCTATGAGGAAGCTGACAAATGAAGTAACTTGGCTTAAAGCGCTTTTGAAAGATTTCGGTATTGCACAACCAGGGCCAATTACCTTCCATTGTGATAATCAGGCAGCCATTCACATAGCTTCAAACTCAGTGTTTCACGAGAGGACCAAGCACATAGAGATTGACTGCCATAAGGTTAGGGAGAAAGTTCAAGATGGAACCATTCTGCCATGTTATACAAGGAGTGAAGACCAACTAGCTGACATCTTCACAAAGGCAGCAAGTCTCAAACTTTGCAAGAACATCTTTAGCAAACTTGGGCTTGTTGATTTATCACACCCATGATCAAAGGTCTCCTAATCCAAGAGCAACACACTCTTTTTCCCTTATTAAGGTTTTGTCCCAAGTGATTTTCCTTAATAAGGTTTTAATGAGGTGTTGCCTTGGGTTCCCAAGCTTAAGACTTTAGGGTGATTCCAAAGTCTTTAGCTTGAGGGGGAGTATTGACATAGGAAAATCAAATAAGACCTATCTTGACCTACAAGGCAAGGGTGAGCACGAAATTCAGTTTGAATAACAAGGAAAAGAAAAAGGAGGGAGTTATTATTAACCACATGGTTAAAATGGTTAAATAGCTGCCTTGGGAGAAGAATCAAGGTGAAAAGGACATGTCCATGCTGCACACAGTCTTGGTAACCACACCAAACAGTCATGCCTGCTGCACACAGCCTTGGTAACCACACCAAACGTTCATGAGTCAGTCTGCAGCTCTTCCCCTCTCTTCTCATTGGTTGTTGACAAGCTCGTCCTCTATTCAAGCTCATCCACAAGTTTGAATTCGTTTTCTTTTGTGTTCACATTGTAAATCCTCTATAAAAGGGCTGTAAAGACTCCATGTATGAAAGAACTCTTAGGAGATTCTTCTCCAGAAGTCTAAGACATTTTCTCATCTTCTCATGCTTTTCTTTGAGTTTCTGGATTCAATTCTTCACATTTCTCCTCTCTAATCTCAATATTCTTTCACACCAAACAGTCATGCCTGCTGCACACAACCTTGGTAAGCACACCAAACGTTCATAAGACAGTTTGCAGGTCCTCCCCTCTCTTCTCATTGGTTGTTGACAAGCTCCTCCTCTATTCAAGCTCATCCACAAGTTTGAATTCGTTTTCTTTTGTGTTCACATTGTAAATCCTCTATAAAAGGGCTGTAAAGAATCAATGTATGATAGAACTCTTAGGAGATTCTTCTCCATAAGTCTAAGACATTTCTCATTTTCTCATACTTCTCTTTGAGTTTCCAGATTCAATTCTTCACATTTCTCCTCTCTAATCTCAATATTCTTTCATGGTATCAGAGCATAAGATCATTCTCTCATCTTTTCTACTCAAATCTCTCAGTTTCTAATCTAAAATTCTGTCAAAAATCTCTCAGTCTTTAAACTAAAAACTCACAGGTTTATTCAACCATAAAATCTGCTTCCTTTGAGCTCTTTAAAGCCTAACAATGGAGGATACAGTTCAAATCAGTTCCAGCCTGAAAGCTATGGTGATACCAGTAGTTCTCAAAGGCTTGAACTACACATTATGGTCAAGAACCATCAAGACAGCCATTTGTGGCAAAGGACTTTGGAATTACATCTTGGAGGATAATACTCCATATATAGATGATCCAAAGGAGAAGAAGGATGAGGCAACAAGAAAAGAAGAAGCTAGGTGGTTCCAAGAAGATCAATCAGTCCTTGGATTCCTCCAAAATTCATTGGACCCAAGTCTCTTTGGGAGACTCTCAAGAGGGTGTATGGGGATGTTTCAAACCTCAGCCGTGTGTATGAGGTTAAGAAGACTCTCAATAATCTACACCAAGAGGATATGGAGTTCACAAAATTCCTAGGCAAGTTCCAGCCAACATGGTCCGAGTTTGACATGTTGAGACCAAGTTCTATGGATCCAAAGGTGCTTAATGAAAGGAAGGAACAAGACAAGATATTTGGGCTCCTTCTCAGCCTAAATTCTGCCTTTAAGGATGTGATTAAGTCCATGATGCAAACCTCCCAAGGAATGCACTTCTGGATGCGGTTGAGATAGGCTTTGCAACAGAATGAATCGAAATTCAATCTGTTCAAAGGTTGTGGATTGAAGGGTCACACAGTAGCTGCGGAAAGACTACTGATTTACCTAAGATAGTAGCTTAGATATTACACACTAAGACTACTAAATGTGAAGGATATTACACACCAACAATCAGATTAAGAAGAGAATCACTCAAACAAGAAAAGAAGCTGTTTATTTGAAAAGTTGAATGATCACAACTGAAAGCCCCTATTTATACTATATGACGTAATTAGAGGAGCTACAACATTAAATTGGTTACAATTACAAGGAAGACTTGACCAAAGAGACCAAAGATTGACTTCCTTAACTCTTATTTTGACTATGAATGTAGACATTTCCCTTCCCCCCCCCCTTTGATGACGCCAATTTTGAATTGAACTCCTTTTGGTTTTAAACAACAAATTGGGCTGGTTGTAATGTGATTCATTTGCCTCATTAGAAACCTTACCAAGAAAACTCAATGGGAGAAAACTTGGATAAGGGAAAAAGAGTACAAATTGATCACATACCCATTTGTATGCTGTCTTGAGCTTGTACTAAAATCAGAGTGCTTTTAGGCACTTCTCCATTCAAGCTCAAGTGAATTTGTTGTGCATTCTCCTTGTTGAGCATGCTGCTGATTGCCTCTTTGAGTTTCTTGGCTTTGGCTCGGGTTAATGGTCCAGCTGGTAGTACAAGAGATTCTTCATGTTCCACTGGTTCATTCCTAGCCATGAGCTTCTCCTTTTGTGTACTTTCCATGCTCGTATCATCCCCCTCCTCTTGAAAAGGATTTGACCTCAAATCTGGTTCATCTGTAATGAAAGGCACAAGATCAGAAACATTGAAGCTTGAACTCACATTATACTTACCTTGAAGATCAATTTGGTAGGCGTTGTTGCTGATCTTCTGAACTATCTTGAAAGGTCCATCAATTCTGGGCATAAGTTTGGATTTCCTTTCAGCTGGAAATCTTTCTTTCCTCAAGTGAACCCACACGAGGTCTCCTACCTCAAATACCATTTCACGTCTTCCCTTGTTGGCCTTTCTTGCATATTGTTGGGTTCTGGCCTCAATATTCTTCCTTGCATTCTCATGGATCTGTTTAACAATCTCAGCTTTTCTTTTTCCATCAATACTAGCTCTTTCACTTAAAGGCAAAGGGGTTAGATCCAAACAAGATAAAGGATTGAAACCATACACAATTTGAAAAGGAGAATACTTAGAAGCATAATGTACAGAATGGTTATATACAAATTCAGCATGTGGTAAACATTCTTCCCATGTTCTAAGATTTCGTTTGATTAATGCACGCAATAAAGTAGACAAGGTTCTATTAACTACTTTAGTTTGACCATCCGTTTGTGGGTGACATGTTGTAGAGAATACCAACTTAGTTCCTAACTTAGACCAAAGAGTTTTCCAAAAGTAACTCAAGAACTTAGTGTCTCTATCAGAAACTATGGTCCTAGGCATTCCATGCAAGCGAACTACCTCTTTAAAGAACAGATTGGCTATATGCAATGCATCATCAGTCTTGTGACATGCTATAAAATGAGCCATCTTAGAGAATCTATCAACCACAACAAAGATAGAATCCTTTCCTGTCTTAGTTCTAGGCAAACCAACCACAAAGTCCATTGATATGTCAATCCATGGATGAGTAGGAATGGGTAAAGGAGTGTACAAACCGTGGGGTTGAACCTTAGACTTAGCCTGTTTGCATGTGGCACACCTTGCACAGATTCTTTCTACGTCTCTCTTCATGTGTGGCCAATGGAAATGATCTTGCATTACTTTAAGAGTTTTGGCAACTCCAAAATGCCCCATCAGTCCTCCTCCATGAGCTTCCCTAACTAACAAGTCTCAAATAGAACAGTTAGGCACACATAATCTATTATCATAAAATAGGAATCCTTCATGCCGATAGTATTTTCTTGAAGCAAACTTTTTGCTAGCAATGTATACATCTTTAAATTCAGGATCAGTTTCATATAGCTCTTTAAGCTGTTCAAAACCTAACAACTTAGCATCAAGAGTAGAGATTAAGGCATACCTCCGTGACAATGCATCTGCCACAACATTCTCTTTACCTTGTTTGTATTTAATGACATACGGAAATGTTTCTATGAACTCAACCCACCGTGCATGCCATTTGTTCAGCTTCTGTTGGCCCTTTAAGTGCTTGAGTGTCTCATGATCAGTGTGAATCACGAACTCCTTAGGCCAAAAGTAGTGTTGCCAAGTTCGCAATGCACGGACCAAGGCGTACAATTCCTTGACGTAGGTTGGATAGTTGAGGGTAACTCCTCCAAGATTCTCACTGAAATAGGCTATAGGTTTCTTACCCTGCATCAAAACAGCTCCAATACCTATACCAGAAGCATCACATTCTATCTCAAAGGTTTTAAGAAAATCAGGTAAAGATAGAAGAGGTGCATGTGTAAGCTTTTCTTTCAAAGCTTGGAATGAGCTTTTCTTTCAAAGCTTGGAATGAGCTTTCTTAAGCTTATCCCCATTTGAATCCTACGTCTTT